>PVKU01000487.1:0-300430 GCA_004027475.1 Anoura caudifer
GGGGGAAGGGGGGAAGGGGGGGCTTGTTGGCGGGGGAATTGCCGGGCGGGTGCTCGGGCGCTCCCAGCCGCGCGGCTCCCCGGGGAGACGGCAGACACTTTGCGGAGATGTTACTCCGGAGTTGGAGACGATGATAAATATGATAATTTGTATAAAATCTGAATGGGTCTTGTTTTCAGGGAGAATGCCTCGGATGATGAATGGGCCCGGCTCTCAGATAGATGGCTGATAAAAAGTGTATTGGATTGTTGAGAGCGATTTTAATTCTCATTCTGTACCTGCAGATGCCTCGGCCGCCGCGCCGGGCCTCCTCCCTCCTGCCCGTGGCGCGGGCGGCCGGCGGCCCGTCCGGCCTCGGTGGCTCAGGAGGCTTCTGAAATGACTCTAATTACAGAGTTATTAATTTTAAGAGGAGGGTGAGCGGGGGGTTTATGATTATTAATCGAGCGCTGGCGCTCGGCAGGCGAGGCGAGCCGCAGGCAAGCCTGCTCGGAGCGCGGAGTACTCGGACTACTCTCCGGCCCCGGGGCAGCTCCAAGCCCCGTGGGCTACGCGGTAGCGGCGGCCAGGCGCGCTTTGGACGCAAACTGGGGGCCCCAAGCCCTCCTGTGCGCATTCCGCACCCCTCACCCCTACTCTCAATTCGACCAGGACGTTCAACCTCTGGCCTGGCCAGTGCGCTGGCGCCGTGGGGCTTTCGGTTCTGTGCCCAAGAGACAAGTGGGTCAGAAACCCCAGGACCCAGAAGCACTGCTGTACTGCAGGCAGGAAGCGCACCCTCCCAGCTCCCACAGGTGTTGAGGAGTGCCGGTGAACCCTCGACTGACTCAGTGCGAGGTCTTGTAGAGGCATACCATATTAACAGTGACATTTATGGGGGACCCTATTCTGTGCCAGGCACGGTGCTGGGCGCTCTAGCGCTCTAATTGCCCAATAGAGAAGGGATGAACCTCCCACTTCTCAGATGAGAAAATTTAGAGTTACTTATCCTTGGGAGGGGCTATATTTGCTTCAGGCACTTCCTGGAGGAAGAGCTGGGAGGTGTGGAGAGAAGGGGACAGCAAGAGAGAAAGATCCTCTGTAATTTACATCCACCCAGTCACCTTCATCCTGCGGTCTTGTCTGAATGATCTGGCGGATTGCCTAACACCCTGTCCATCTTAAAGGAAGATTTTTGAAAGGCTAGGCTGCAAACCAGGAAGGCAGACACTTAAAAGAAGTCCGTGAATGGCTTTGCTCCATGGTGCTGGCACTTTGGAATATCTCCCTGGCTACTGTGACTGTTTTATATTTTATATCATTTCATTGTACTTTATTTTATTGAGAGGGGATGGGAAGGAGAGGGAGAGGAACATGGATGGGAGAGAAACATTGATTGTTTGCCTTATGCAAGCACCTGTACTAGGGACAAAGCCCACAACACAGCATGTGCCCTGACCAGGAATGGAACGGGTGACCCCTCAGTTTGCAGGACACTGCCCATCTAACTAAGCTATGCCAGCCAGGGCTACAGTGACTCTTTTAAAGAACTCACAGGTTATTTAGAAGAGGCCATTCTGTGTAGAATTGGTTAAATTCCAGTCAAAATGAAATCCTGCCAAATACAGGCCTAGACCCCTCCTCCCAAACACACATAATCATTCCTGCCCCGTCTACCTGGATGGGTTAAAGGAAGCCACAGGCACAGATCATTCCAGAACTTCTTCAACTTCTGTCTTTCGACAAAGATAACTCCTGCCTAAAGCGGTGGGGGGGGGGGTAGAAAGACTCTGCTGGCTAGAGAAAGGAAGGACTGGCTGTATAGGGTGGCTTCAGCATATAAGGAAGGGGAGGGCAGCTCTCTAGCCATAGGGTGGTCAGCTCTGAGATGGCCTGTTGTGTGGACCCAGGGAAGCCAGAAGAGAAGGTGGGCTCATGACTAGAGTCCTCTGTGATTATCCGCAGTGCCCAGGGCACATTGGCCCAGCTCATGGGGATCTGTATGCAGCAACTCAGGTCAGACCGGAACATGGTGCATCAGGATCAGTCAAGGGAATTCTTGTCCGTGGCTGGCGTTGAGTGAGGAGCAGTGCCCACCAAGTCCTGATCAGAAGCTGAGCCCAGCTGAAGTGAGGCAGGGAGTGGACCCCCTTCCATACACATTGGGGTTGCAGACCTGGAAGCTGGAAGAGCTTGATGCCCATGGAGAGGGACAAGGCCTGCCCAGAAAAATATCAGGGTATCCCAATGCAAAGGACAGCTCATAGGGCAGGGCTCTGAGCTTCCTGCAGGGCTGGTGAGGGCTAGTAGCTCTAAAGCCTTACAGCCTTCTGGCTGGTCACAGGACCCAGGTCTGAGTTTTCAGATTCAGAGGCCCTGGGCAGAGAAGAGAGATGGGCATGGAGGTAGTGAAAGGGGACTGGTGTGAAGATCTGCAAGAGAGGGGAGGAGGGCTCCTGGGTTTTACCAAATAAATGTCCCGAAGGAGTGAGTCCCTTCAGGCCCACCCAAACTCTGAGCCACATCCCGTGTCTCTTCTCCCTGTGACTTCCTTTTGGGCACTAGGAATATCTAGTATAGCATGTGCTTAAGAGTGTAAGTTATGAAGGCAGTAACTGGGTATAAATCCTGCCTTTGCCATGTACTGGCTATGTGATTGTGGACAAGGTATTAAAACTCTTTGTGCCTCAGTTTGCTCATCTTTAAAATGGGGTTAATAATAGGTGAGGATTGATGGAATTAATATGTATGCTGACATGCAGTAAGCCCTCAGATGTGTTACTTGTTTTGTTGTGGTTCTCATTAACCTTGCTTCAGCTGGACACCTGGCCTTCCCTCTGGACTGACTTCTCCAGAATATCTCTATTTTATTGCTATTTGTACCTCTGACTTCCTGTGCCTGCTCAGGAGACAGTGCTTAATCAGTGTATGCCAAGGTCCAGGCCTGGAAGTGGCAGGGGGAATGAACTAATCTAGCCAAACACCTATGTGCCAGAGGTCAATATATTCCTTGTTTATTACCACCCAGTCCGAAAGGCAGGTATTCTTGTCCCCATTTTACAGATGACACTTAGGCACAGTGAATTCAAGGGATGTGGCTAAGGTCTCATAACTGGCATGTATTAGATTTGAGAAAGGTGGGATCTACTTCAGGACTACCTGGCTCCATTTTCCACTCTCGGGGTGCCGCTTTCTTTGCCTTGGGATTAGTGAGAAGTTATCCCCTTCTGTGGTGCACATTCCCCTGCCTCTACCAGGGGAGAAAGTGTTGCCTCCAGGCATTAGATGTGGGTTTCCACTTTTGTAAACACTTTTGGGGGGTACCAAGAGAGGGGGGTTGAGTGAAGTGAGGGTCAGGGCTGAGACTGTTACCCAGAAGCCTAGATGGGCATTAAGTTATCATCTCATCTGAGAACACACACACACACACACACACACACACACACACACACACACAAAACCTGTGACCTACTCCTGACCATCCCACCTCCACCTCTCACTTTCACCCTGTCTCCCTCAGACTTTTTTGTTTCAAGATCCCCCCCATCCACTCTTGCTGAGCCTGCTTTCCCAGTCTTCAATGCTCTGTCCACCTCCAGTGCACTGTCCTCACCTCCTGAGTGGTCTTTTCTCTCCAAATCAGATCTTTTCTCTTTCCTGCTTGAAATTCTTCAAGTGGCATCCCAGGGCCTAAAGCAGCAGATCAAAACTCCTTACCAAAAGTGCTCCTGGATCTTAGCCTTGCCCACCTCCCAGCCTTATTTCCTTTGCCTCACCCCTAGCCCTCATGTTGGCTTCACAGAATCCTTTGCAGTTCTCAGACTTGCCCCTCCCCATGCCTTCGTTCCTTATCTCCTTCTGCCTGGGAATACTCATACTTTACCCAGCTATCCTCTGTATTTAGTGTACATCAATCATCTTACAAGACCCCATCCCCATTATGAAGCTTTCTCTACTCCCCCAGTTGTGCTTCCCTGTGTCCCAGGCACCCTTCCAGCCAGTATCTTGCACACTTCCTTGGTTTATAGCTCTCTCTTTGCCACCAGGTAATGCCCTCCTTGGAAGCAGGGACAGTGTCTGATTTACTTCTATACCTCCAGTGTTCATCACGGAGTTGATGCAGGTTTATGGACTGACACTGGTGCCTTCACATCTGGCCCAGCGTGGTCATTGTCTTCCCAATTTCCCCAGCCCGAAGGATTCTGATCTAGACATCAGTTTCATCCTGTCTCCGTGCAAAAGTAGAAATTGACTGAGCTGCGTGTCTCCTTCCTGGAGGCTTTCCCCTTCTGTTCTCCTCCAGTCCAGCTCTGTGCCGACCTGGCCCCTAGACAGGCAGGAGGGAAGGGAAGGAGGGAGCAGAAGCAAGAAGTGGGTTGTTCATCACCTTACAAGTCCCAAAGATTGGAAATTTTCGGGCCCTTTGTCATCCCAGGGGCTGCTTGGTGGGTACGGGAGACTTCTCACTGCACTCAAGCTTCCAAAGGTTTTGTTGGGGTCTGTCTCCAGCCTGGCATCCTGGGGACGCCTTCGACCTCTTCAGATGGGAAAGGAGATGCTCCCTATCACCCTGGCTGCTTCCTTTCCCTCTGGTCGGAATTTCCATATTTCATTCCTTTCTGCATGTCTTCTGCACCGCCCCCGCCGCCCCCTCTCCCACTCCTTTTTCTTCTTCCCTTTCTTCCTTCTTAGTCTGTAGCCCAGGCAGCCCAGCGCGGGGTGTGGGGGGACCGACCCCTAGAGCAAGCAAAATCTGTGCCGAGTTCCTCTGTCGCCACGGAGAGGAGGTTCAGGAAATGCGCCCTCCACTGGCGCCCAGTTGCGGTTCTCACTGCGTTACTTTTTTTTCCCCCCTCTCGAAGCTTTGGGATCTGCAAGGGGGACGGGGTTGGGGGAGGAGAGTCCTCCTAGGCCCTTCAACAGAGCTGGATGACGTTGGGTTGGGGTCCTAGCTGGCGGGATGATGTGTGATCTGTACCAAGGAGTCCCAAGTCTGTCCTCCCCGGTCCCCGCCTCCCATCGCTCCAGAGCAGGAAGTCCCAGGTACCCAGTACGTGCCCAGCAGAGAGCCTTGCGCCTTATATCTATCTGTCCATCCCCTTCCCAGTCCGCGATCCAGGATGACACCCCACACACAAACACCATTCCTTTCAGGGACAGATATTCCTGTGCGCCCCACACCCAGGAACTTAACTCGAGTCCGGTTCTGCGCCGGACGGGGCCTACAGGCCCGCGCGAGCAGCCTGCGCTCCCGCCTGGCCTCCCTGGCGCCGGAGCCTTGGCCGCCGCGGGGCGCGCTCTCACTGTTAAGCTTCCCAGGGGAGTTTTTTTGTAGATAAAACAAAAGCGTTTGCTCTTTTGGATTTTTTAAATTTTTCTTTATTCTTTTGTCCCTTCCTTACTCTCCCTCCACACTCCTCTTCTCGAACTTCTCTTTCCCCTCCTCATTTTCTCTTTCTTTTCGTTCACTTTTCTTTCTCCCACACTCTGTCTCTCGCCTGTCCATCTTTTTATGTATCTCCCTCTTCTATTTTGGCCCCTTCTTTGCCTTTGGGTCCCTTTCTCTCTTTGGTTCTCTCTTCCAGGAACAGTCGCTGTTCCTGGACTAGGGTTACTCCATCTCCCTGAGTCATTTTTCCCGACCCTGCCGCCTCATTCTCGCTTTTTCGTTCCACAGGCCCCAGTGTGGCGGCCCGGTCCGGCTCCCCCGCCGCCGCCGCAGTGATTTATTCACCTCGCCGGGCAGAATCAGGTGCTGAACCGAGCCCCGGAACGAGGGAACAGATTTCTCCCAGGAAGGGTTTTGTGAACTAAACGATACTAATTCCAGGATGGGGAGACGCGCTGCTGGTGGAGGGGAGGCACACCGGGCGGCCCGAGCGCGCTGGGCCAGGGGAGAGGCCGGGGCCGGGCCACGGTCCTCCCAGGCCGCCTCCCTGAGCCTCTCGCCCTGGCTGTCGCCTTTCCCTGGGAACTTTCCTGTCTGAGTTAACTATTAACTGCTGGCGAGAGGCAATTTTCTTCGGAATTTCAGCGATTTCCTTTTTGCGGTGGAGGCAGATTAACATGCAAATGGTGAGATGCTCGGCTTGAGTCTGCGCGCGGAGAGGATGCCTCTGCCCCTCTAAATAGTGTCCTTCGCAACGGCGGAAAACTACAGCCCCGGCCACCGCCCCCCACTCCCGCTTGCCGGCTCAGAGAGCCGTGACCAAGCCGGTGTCGGGCGGATGCCCGGAGTGAAGGTGGAAAAAGCCCAGCGCTGGTGCTTGGGGGCGGGGTTGAGGGAGAGAGGCTAACCCGGGCAAGCCCGGGGGACCGGCGGGGACAGGACCACCGAGGAGCCCACGACCAATACAGCCTGGTCCCCACTCGGAGACCTGCACACGGGGACGCTCGTGGAGGCATTGGCAAACTCGGGGAAAAGTCTTTGCCGCCTGCAGACCCCCCAGACTGTCCCCCCGTCCTCCCTCTTCGCCACTACCAAGCACACCCCACACACAGGCACCTGCGCCCTGCTGTGACTTGTGAGCGCTGCAAACTTTGTCAAACTTGAGCCGCTGGTCACAAACTCCTTGCCTTTTTCTCCTTTCCTCTCTTGCCCGGCCGGCTCTTTCTAGAGCAGGACGGGAAGGGTTTCTCGGCCTCTGGACCTGATAAAGGACAATTTCCAAAAGCCGGGACATTAGTTCCTGGAGGTCCGACCGGCTGCGGGTCACCCAAAGCGCTCCACGGCGGAAGGCGCCAGCGGTTGCAGTGACGAGGCTTGGCAGGGCCCTGGCCAGCCGCTCCACCGCTTCCACGGCCGGGCATTCCCAGGGCGCCCATCCCGGCCCCTCACTATTGTGTCACCAATTCAGGGCTGCCACCCCCACAATGAGCCGCCTTCTCTGCATTCTGTCTTTCTAGTTTATTTACCCCCTGGCCCTCACCCGTTAGCTCTCTCTCCGTCCTCCTCGCCGGCTCCGTCTCTGGCGGGGCTGCCTCTGTCTCTCTGTCTCTCCCTGTGTCTCTGTCTCTGTCTCTCTTGTTTGTTTCAGCGCGCGGACACTGATTGCGCCTTATGAAGTTCTAACTGGTTTTGTGTCAGGAAGATCCTTCTCGCTGCTACCCAGCCTGGCGTGACGGATTAAACATCAACTAGTTAAATAAAAATTAATATCAACTGCCTCCTAACTTCTAATGTCATGTTGTTTATAACTAATGAACTGATTAGGGGATAAACACATCACGGAGACATTCGGCTCCCTTGCCTGGGCTCCGCCGCCGCCCAGTGCCCATTCCCCAGCATGGCCTGCTGGCTGCCAGGCCAGAAGAATGGGGCAGGAGGCTGCCATCTCCCCGGGGCTGGCTCTTCTGCCTGCCTTGGTCTCTTTCCCTCTCTTCATCTTTCCCCTCCCTCTGTACATTTCCTTTTCCCTTCTTTCCTTCTTTCTTCCATCTTCATTACTTCTTTCTGTTCATTCTTCTCATTCTTTTCTGTCCTCGGCTTCTCACACTGTCCCTGGTGTTTTTTTCTCTCTCCCTCTCTCCCTCCTCCCTATCCATCCCCAAGTGGGCCACTGCCTCTCTGTCCCCCACTTCTTCACCCGCATTTGGGTTCATTCCTCCCCCAGTACAGGGTCCAATGATTAAAAGCATCCATGTGACTGGGCTTCCACCCTGCTGTACAGCAAGAGGCTGCAAGTCTCCCTCAGCACCTTGTGGAAGGCTGACATCTCCTCCCCAGCTATTTCGGAGAAGGGACAGATCTGGAATAGGTGGGGTTGTGTTTTGTATTTCCCCTCTATTCAATCTGGAAAACGCAGAGGGGAAAAATTAATTTTTAAAACTTTTACCTTTTCTCTTGTCCCAGAAGCAATTAATACAAGTTCAAGTGTTAAATTTAATTTCCAAGGAAAGGAAAACTACTCTGGTGTCCTTCCTCCAGGGGCTTCAGAGCATTCTCCACACCAGCCAGCTCACCAGCCAGTCCCTGCCCGACCTGAGCCGCCAGCCTCCTGCAGGGCCCTTTCCCTAAAGATACTTAAACCAAATCGCAATTGTCATCATGACAAGAATAAGGCAGGAAAGCAAGTAATTACAGACCTGGCCTTGGTGATTTTTTTTTCCCCTAAGAAGCCACAACATTTAAACTTGGTTTGCCCTGGACCGCAGGGTCTGACAAGACAATAACAACAGAAAAAGCTTTTAAAACCAATTTAGCACACGTGAAAATGTAATTCTAATGAAGAATCAATAGGCTGGTGGATCATTTTTCCCGGGACTCCTTGGAGAACCCGAGAGAGACTCTCAATCAATGGGGCAGGCAGTGAGCGAAAGGGTCTGAGAGACAGTGTGGGACAGGGGTGAGGGCTGAGGACAAAGAGAAGCAGAGCCTGAGGGAGGAGGACAGAGGGAGGCTGAGGTACGGAGCTGAGCCCTCTGACTGGCATCACTTTGCAGGCTTCCGGAGTCCCCGAGGCTCCAACTATATCAGAGCCAAGAGCTGAAAAAGCTCCTTCCTCCTCTTGGTCCCTCTGGTATGCGACAGGCTGCTTAGCACAATGGCCTCAGCTGCCTTCCCCTGGGCCTAGGCCCCAGCCCTGGCATGGCCCCAACCCTGGGCCCTGTGTTCAGGTAACTGTGACGAGCTGGCTCAGGAGCAGGCAGGGACACTGAGTTGAGTGTGTGTGTGTCTGCAGTTCAAAACACCTGGTTCCCTTGTGGGTGCCTCTCTGCTGTGTGTGTGTGTGTGTGTGTGTGTGTGTGTGTGTGTGTGTGTGAGAGAGAGAGAGAGAGAGAGAGAGAGAGAGAGAGAGAGAGAGAGAGGGAGGAACTTTGGGTCTCAGTTACCGTCTCTGATAATATAGGAGCAAGGGCAATGAATGTGTCTGTGGTCACGCTTTACATTTTATAAATCACTTGCACTGAAGTTATCTTGTGAGAAGTCTGTGAGAAAGACAAGGATTATTACCACTATTTTAGAGAAGAGGTTAACAAAGGCATAAAAGCTGCATGGTGAAGGTATGACTCAGCGAGTCATGGCCCTTGGGTGTGGCTGGGTGGGGTTCTGAGTTGGTGACAGAGAGGCTAACTATGTGTGTGAACATCTCACCTGTGTGTAATGAAGTGACCACATGAGAGTATGACTTTGTATGTGCTCTCCTTTCTTGTCTTTAGGGATGTTGCTCTGTGTGTAACTAAAAGAAAAAAATGTTTGCTGCTAAGTTGTTGTGTTCTTAGATTGGAAAATCACTGTTTATTTTTAAAAAGGGAAAAAAGAAAAAACACTGGAAAAGTCTGATGTTTTAACTCACAAATAATGGTAAGGTGGTAACTTGGCCATGATTTGCCTGAAAGATTAGAAATTCATGTTCCTGTAGGAAGATTTAGAAATTTTAAGTTGAGAAACAAGGACGTAGGTTTTGCCTCTGGGTTCCTGTGCCCCTCCAGCTTCCTGTCCCCAGTTGCACAATTTTTCTAGAACTTCAGCTAAAGTGGATGGGACTTACTGTGAAGAACTTCCAGGTACTAACCTAAGTTGGGGTTTACCCAGCACTTTTCCTGACAGCCTCTCGGCACCGTGAGCAAGGCTTTGTGAGAGTGGGAGGCCCAGAACAAGTGGGATGGGGCATAAAGTGGGGCAAGTGAGAAAGGGCTAGGTACCTGGAGGGGAGGGGTGGGAGCTATAGTACTTGAGAGGTGTCTGAATGTGTAAGAAGTAGTACAGGAGTGTGCATTAGACAGTGGTGGGTAAGAGGTCTGAAGGAGAATTTGTGACTAAGGTGTGAGAGGTATAAATTCCAGATTGAAAGGGCACAATGTGGGATAAAGCTAAAGGGAACCTTTGATAAGAGAAGTTTGGACAAGGTGTGCACCTGAGGGTCCAAGAGATGGCGAGAGGACCCGATTGCCGGGGAATGGAGTGGCCCGGGTGAGAGGTCTTATGAGTGTGTCAGGACTTGAGGAGGTTCTGGTCTTTTCTCCTGTTCCCTAGGGTTCTTATCACCTCCGTAAGACAAGGAAACCAGGACTTTTCCTTTTATTCTGAGTTGTTCTGTGTGTATGTGTTTTAATCTGGAGCAGAAGAGCTTCTGAGGGACTTAGTAAGCAGATCCACAATGTATTGGTGACAGGGACCTCCAGGGAGCAACTGGGTGGACGAACAAAGTTAGAGGATGTGAAGCTGGATCTTGGAAACTGAGGCTAAGACCCGGGATTGTGCGGCGGGTGCGGAGACTGATGATAGAGAAAACAGGATGGGGATAGTGCTGTGAGTCACCCGGGAGGAGAACCTCACAAAATTGGGGAGTGCATAAAGAGTGAAGACGCCCCTGCTTTCCAGGCTATTGACCGTAGGGGAGCGCTTATCACAGTGAAGAGGGGGTGAGTGAGAGAGTGCCAGCGTCTGGGCTGGGGATACGGTTTTTGGGTGCCTCTTGCAGCGCAGGAGCCGCTTGCCTGAGGCTGGCTCCGGGCCTGGGGGCGTGTGTGCGCCTGTGCGCTGGCCGAGAGCCGGGGGCTCCCCCGCGCGTGGCTGTGCCTCAGCGCTGCCGGGTGTCTGAGCGCGGGCGCGAGCGGAGCGCACAGCCGAGGCGGCGGGCAGCTTGGGTTATCTGAGCCGCTCGGTCTTGGGTGGCTGCGCCCAGATCTCGGGGCGGCGGCGGCAAAGGCTAGACACGCTGTCGGCCCGCGGAGGAGTGGAGAAGCGAGACCCAGTCCCAGACAGCAGCGGCGGGGAGCAGAGCATGGAACAGCACGCAGGCCCGGCAGGTGAGAGCCAGAACGACCCGTCAGCGCCACAGACTAGGAGGGTGGCTGAGCGGATGCGGGCGGCCAAGCCAAGGGCGGACTTCACTTCCCTTTCTCTGTGCTTACCTGGCGGAGCCACTGTGACGGTGGGGAACGGGGTTCTGTGGCCCCTTCCCACCACTGGGGCCTCCTGGGCCTGCCTTCCCAGTTCCTCTAAATCTACTTAAAACTTTCCACCCGGAAACGTGAGTTACAACTTCTCTTGGTCTCTTTATAGAACCCGGCATTTCCTTTCTGTTACGCATTTAGGACTCTTATCTTTCCACTGTCTCTCAGTTTATAAATATTTTGCACAACTTTCTCTAAGTTGAGAGCACTGGGAAGGTCTTAGTTTCTAGTGGGAACTGTGCATGGGTGTGGGTGCATGTGTGCTAGTGGGTGGGAACATGGTGTGTGCACGTGTGTGAAGTCTTGTGTATCTGAGTAAGAGCCAAAGTGTAAGCGCTGTTGTACCTCCCCAACACGTGTGGAGAGAGGGCTCTTCCCCTCCCCCCAAATAAACAATGCCAGGGAGACCTGGGATAAGGGGAAGGACGGCAGGCCCCAGGGGACCCAGGTGCAGAGAATGTGGAACTGTTTACCCAAAAAGCTAAGGTTGTGGAGGGCTTCTCTCTCTCTCTCTTTCCTTTCCTCTCCCTCTCCTCGGGGCCTGCCGACTCAGCTCTGTCCCCCCACTCGGTGCCCTGGTGCAGTGCAGGGCAACTAGGGACCCGAGTGTAGTTTTGGATTAGTGGGGAGGGAGAAGTTCGGATCAGGTTTCCAAGAATTTTCCAAATAACCCCACAGAGGTCAAGGGCTAACTCCACGTGCCCCCCTTTTTTGCCTCAGTCCTCCCTTTCCTCAAATCTCCTTCCTCCCCGCCCTTCCTCACTCCCCCCACCAACTCAGGTTCTAGTTCTTTCAGCTGATAATGAAGGTTGCCCCCTCAGCACTGCCCTTCCTCTAGGTTCTTGGCCCAGCCCTTGGGCTATCTCCCTCCATTTCCCCTCGTGGCCTTGTCCCCACTGGGGATCCTGGGCCCCCAGGAGTGTCAACTGTGGCCTCCTGGGCCTTTAGGGCTCTGGGCCACCCCTCCGCACCAGAGGTTTAAGTAGGGAGATCAATAGCAAACAGTTGTAATGATCTAATTAATTATGGCAAAATTAAAAGCGAGTACAAAATCAATCTCTGATGGTGTTGAAGATGGAATTCAATTGAGAGCCCATCTGTGCACCCCCTCGACCGTATAAATATGCAGCCCAAGGACAGACCTAATGGCTGGGCCTTCCTGGAAACCTGTCTCCCCCTCTCTTCCTCTCCTGCACGGGCTTCTTTCTCCCTCACTCTGGATCTATTTTGCCTCCTGCCCCCATCCCTCCTTCCTTCCTTGACCGGTTTGCTCAGGCTCCCGACACTCCCACTTTTCCATTTTCCCTCTTGCAAGGCGGCACTCCCTGCCTTGCAGGCCTGAGGTGCGTGGACCTGGTTCCCAGTCCCGGCAAGTCTCCCAGAAGAGGAAGCCTGGCCCCCTCCACAGCGCCTCGGGAAGGAGAAGGCAGAGCGGTGAGGGCGTCCTTGACCGCCTGTCAGGGTCTTCATCCCAAGTTTCCTGGCGCTCGGGACTCTCCAGAACGGACGGGGCGCTTACTCAGTAGCAGCTCTCCCGGGCGTGCGTGGCAGAGCGGCCAGGACGACTAGATGCGCACTGCATTTCCTTTCCCTCCCCTTCCCCCAACCCCCCACGTTTTTATCGCACCCCCGCCACTCGCGGTTTGGGGAAGGGTGGGGAGAAGCTGCGGAACTGGGCCGGAGGAGAGACTGTTTCTGCGAGAAGGAAACCGCTGTTCCCTTTGAGGTTGCCCCACCGAGCTCTGGAGTCTTCCGCCCTCAGAGCCGCCTTCTCTCTTTCTCCTTTCACCGCCCCCTCCCGCTCCTCTGCCCCTCACTTCTCTCTTACACACATCTGGATGGGCATAGGTCCGCGGGGGCGGGGGGGGGGCAGGTGCCGTGTCCCCCAGCCGGGGCCCCACGCCCCTTTCGGCCCCGACCGGCTAGTTCAAAATGACAATGACACACGCGAGCGAGCGAGCGTGCCTGGCAGATGCCCTGGCGCAACCGCCGCAGCCGGGTTTGCGAAGGATGCGGGTTTTATTTAGTGTCGCTGAGCCGCTTCCAGAGTAGCGAAAACCAAAAGGAAAAGGGGGAGGGAGGGGAGAGGAGGAGAGAATCAGCAACTAGGTCAATTACGGTCTTTGGCCATCACCACCTCTAGCCCCAGAACCATAAAAACAAGATCTTTATTTGATGTCCTCCCTTTTATTCTCCTGGCCTGTCCCAGCGGCTCCCTGTCGCTGGTCCCTTGCCTCTCCCTCCAGGGGCTTTGGGCCCACTCCCTGGCCCGCACTGAGTTCCCATGCTTCTTTCTGCCCTTTCACTCCTTGGCCCTGCCACCGAGCCTGCGGGAGACACAGCCCGACGCCTCACCTCCCTCTTTTGCCAGGCCTCCTCACCCTGTTATTAATTGCTGTGTTGACCTGCAGGATTGATTGGCGGCCCCTCTGGAAGTGGCTGCGGAGGCCTTGGCCTGGGAGCAGCCTCAGCAGAAGGCAGAGGGAGGAGGGGCAGGTGCTGGATACGGCTCCTGTGCTCCTAACTCAGCCCCGCCTGGGACACAGCTGTTTGCCTAGACACTCTTCTCCATTCCCCCTGACACATAACACCTTTTACACACCCTCACAGCACCCAAACACACACTCTCACAATCCCCTCACCAGGAGACGTTCAGCCCCCAAGGAGACACATAAGAAATTCTCCTTAATTGATTTAGAAATTGAAAGAGGCTTCCTCCATACATTAGTCGGTTTCTTCAATACATTCGTTAGCAGCGGGTCTAGACCTCCCCGCTGGTCGAGACGTGGCGGATGGAATTACTGGGACTCGGGCTTTTCTGTCCGGGATTTATTTTGCATCTGCCCTCCCACCCCCACCCGCACCCCAGGAACAGTGACCGAAAGTTAAGCAATATTCCTAGATGCGACCCCTAAAGTCTCAAACCAAAGCACTTTTTCCAGAAAGAGCCTGTGCCCCGACTCCTGAGGGATTTTGTTCAGCCCTTTTGTTTCAAGTTCGGGGACGAACGACTCGGGACCGCTGAGGGCAGAGGCTTGCAACCTCCCGGCCAGGGGTCTCATCTAACAGCGAAGGCCCTTCCCCAGCCCTCCCCCGCCTGCCTACCCCGCGCGCGCGCGCAAACGCACCCACACACTTATGGCACCCCCCCCCCCAGCCACAGCAACACCCCATGCCCCGACCCCAGGCCCACCGGCAGGAACGCGAGCGGGAGTGAGCCCCCGGGACGTCCGACTCAAGGCGGGAGTGGGCGGAGGCGGCAGGAGTAAACCAACCTCGGCCGGTCCCCTGAGAGCCCCCTCTCCTTGGTTCTTTCCCTGTCTCACCAGCCCCTCTCTCCCCCGTTTTCTCCACTTCCCTCCGCTCCGGTCCTTTGTCTGCAGCCACTTCGCGGCGCCGAGCAGCCCGTCCCCGCCCGGGCGGCCCTGCCCTTCGCTTCCCAGGGTCGTTGGCGGGTCTCCCCTTCCTTACCCGCTCCCGGCTCTGGCGCGTTCTCCGCCTGCTCCTCACAACCGCACAGCTGCTGGCAGAGGAGAAAGGGAGGGCGGGCGCCGCGGATGGATCCGAGAGTAGATTTGGTGCTTGCCGGTAACTGGGGGGACAACTCAGCCCGCCGGGCTTCTCCCGCCCCTCTCCAACTGTTCCTCGGCTCTGCAGAGCCCAATGCCCTCGCCCGCTTTCGGCCCCTTCCTTTCCTTGTGCACTGGCTGTAGCTATTTCCCTCTCCTAGGTCTGCCCGGCATCTGGAGTTGCGCTCCCCCTGCCCAGCACTCCGTTCCCTTTCGGCTGCCCCTTGCTACTGCCTGTCCCCTTACTCTGCAGCCCCCTTTGTCGCGGTGGCCGTGACAGCCCCTGGACGTCCAGGGCCCCCTGGCACTGTCTCCCTCCACCAGAGCCAGGTCAGGCTGCGGGCTCAAGGCCTGGCTGAGCAAAGGGTTAATCATTACTTTGCCGCCACCACTCAGCCTCACTCGGACTCTCTCACCCCGGCTTGCGGGGGAACCTGGGAAGGGGTACTTGGCCGGGTGGTAACCTGGGCTTCTCCCAAACCCGCCTCTGCAGGCCTTCCAGAGACAGGCGTCTTCTCCGTTTCCTCAGCACCCCTTTTCTGCCCAGCCCCTCTCCCCCTCCAGCCTCCCGTTGATCAGGCCTCCCCGCACCGGCTCATCTCAGCTCTGGCTTTGGCAGGTTGACTGCAGGTCCTGGGAGGACCAACTTTCTTTGTTTGGAACCGGACTGGACGGGATTTTCTTCCCCAAGCCTCTGCCAACCGGCCACCTCCTCCCGATGGTTTTGGCAGACTCGCCCAAAGGGGACTGCGCCGGAGGCCACAATTAACCCGGCTGTTAGGGTGGGGGTGGGGGAGTTTAACTGATCCTCTGGCAGCTGCGCTGGTGCAGTGAGGCAAGCGTTCAGAGAGAAGTGGTCATGGAGGAGTGGCAGGACAGAGAGAGCAGAATGGTAAACATGGACAGAGTGTGGTACAGTCGATGAAAAGGAGAAAAAAAAAATCCTGAAAAGGAGGAACACAGGAAGGGCCACAGTGATGGGCCCTCTAACTACCTTTATAGGATAGAAGGCGGATGGGAAATAGTATCCCCTGCCTTGCCTAAATGCTGGGATCTCTTCCTTCCCTCTTTGTGCAAGGTCAAGGGTTCAGAAAGCTAGGCACTTCTTCCTTCAACTACTGTGGAAATGTTAGGTTTTCAAAATGCTTTCCTATTGGCTAATCACACAGAGTAGTCTAGACAGGCGAATTATCCCTATTTTACAGGCGAAAAAACTGAGGCTCAAAGAGGCAAAGGAACTGTGCAGGTGATGGTTGCTGCTTCTTCCCATAGGCTGTGGAGTGAGTGGTCCTTTTGGCTGTGCAGAGGTCCTTGAATGTCTGGGAGAGGAAGAGGCGAAGAGTCTGGCTGTGTCCAGCTATGACCAGGGCCTCATTGATCCTCTGGCCCTCCGCACCCTCCTCCCCACCCAATTCCAGTAGCTTGTTCTCTGTTGGACAGAGCCCTCCACTCCTACCCTATAGACCTGCTGGCCCAGCTTCTCTTTGCTTGACCATTTTTTCTGCTCCACAGTTGGGTGGCCCACCAGCCAGCAGCCACCTGGCATGCCCAGACGCTAAGAGACAGCTTTGGTGGCCAAGTGGGTTGCATTGTCGTTTCCCTTCAAAGGGACTGTGAAGAGCCGGGCAGGTCACTAGGACCTCTGGTGAGGAGAAGCCAGGTTAAAGGGGGGAGGGGCTGGGGAAGATAAAGGCACAGCACAAGCGAGCACAGGGTGGCCACAGGGCTGATGGACCAAGTGGGTAGAGCAGGCCGAGAGTCTGGCCCCCCGGGGCTTCATGCAGGGAGCCCAAATATTGGGAACAAAAGCGGGGAAAGAAAAGTGAGAGCAGGAGGGAGACAGGGAGCAAGGGAGGGAGAGAGGAAGCAGAAATTAGGGGGTCTTAGATGAAAAAAAAAGAAGAAAGTAGCTTTAGGGGGAATGTGCCATGGAGTGTGAAATTGCAGCCCATGGTGCTCCATATTGTACCAGAAGCTCTTCCAAAAAAAAAAAAAAAAAAAAAAACCACCATCCTCCAACGTGACCAGAGGGCTAGGAAGGGGGAGGGATGGGAGAGTACTGCGAGGAGGAGGGGAAAGGGCCGGGCGGGAGCTGGTCTGGCGGAGCTGGAGAGGGGGCCCGGATGCGTGCACCCACTGCCTGGGAATCTGATCTCGGAGCGTGAGCCCCAGGATGGGCTGGGACCCTTAGGGAGAGTGGGCCGCCTTGCAGTCCCCAACTTGGATTGTCAGACGAACTTTTTCTTTTTTTGTGGTGGTGATGACTTCCAAAACTGGGAATAATTCGGAAAAGGAGCCCAGCTGTGGAGCTGCTGTTCTGCACTACCCTTTTCTCTTCCCTCCTCCATTTCTGCTTCTCTTCCCTTCGGACTAGTTTTTTCCCCTTGGTTCTAAACAGCTTCTTTCCCCCCTGAACTTTAATGCGTTTAATTTGGTCCGCGCTGTGGGAAGCATCTCCTAGGGAGATGCATTTAATTTCGGAATTTCTAATCCCCTCCCTAAGAGCCTCGGCCCCGGCTCCCTTTGCCGCTCCCTGGGAGGTGTCAGGAGTGGAAGGAGGAAGTCAGGCCCAGGCCAACAAAGCTCGGCTGGAGGGCTTTCGCATCCCTTCAGCCACCCCCCCCCCCACCACCACCTCCACGCCAGACCCAGCCGCCTTCCCAAACTACTCCAGGTCAGGTGCCTGGG
Organism: Anoura caudifer; assembly: GCA_004027475.1. Lineage (NCBI taxonomy): Eukaryota > Metazoa > Chordata > Mammalia > Chiroptera > Phyllostomidae > Anoura > Anoura caudifer. The sequence goes on from PVKU01000487.1 coordinate 17,136, forward strand.
ACCCAGGTCAGGGCCCTGGCTGTGGAGGGGAGGCAGAGACACCCCTGCTTTTTCTCACTGGGGAGATAAGCTCTGGGCCAGGATGGGGAAACTGGAAAATGAGCAGAAGTATCGCAAAAGGAACGGGTGCACTTGGGGGCAACGGGTAGGATTTCCACGAACCCTTTGCTTCACACACAATCTGCCCAGAAACTCATTTGGGAATTTGGGGTGCTAGTGGTGCTTGGTTTGGCTTGGCTTGGGGGCCTGGGCATGTGTACCCTGTTGGGGGGGGGGAGAAAGGGGCTTAAGGGAGACCACCATCTCCTGCGCACCTACACCCTGGAAGAGCAGGCTCCAGACAGCCAGTGACTGAGGTGGGCCACATCTTTGCCGGAGGAAGGAGGCAAGGGTGGGGGCACTGGGCGCCAGGCAAGCCTGGCAGAGAAGGGAGTGGAGAAGGTAAAGGAACAGAGATCCACAAGGAAGATTTATTGGGCAGATCAGATGCACAGAGGCGGCTAATGAAGCAAATCCCGAGATGGGTATCAGAGCAACTCCCCAAAAGTTTATTTGCCTTTAAATTTCCGCAGGGAGGCGGGCGCCTTGTTTGAAGTGTAAATGCCCCTAGGTTGGGGGGGGTGGAAGGGCCGCTTTGAAAACACCAGAGAGAAAAGGTTCATTTAGAGGCAGACGGGAAAAGCAACCAACCCTGACAGGTCGGAGCCCGGGGTTGTGTTTGGGGTTGGGTTGTTTTCTTTCCTTCTCTTTCTTTTCCTCTTTCCTCTTCTCTCTTCTTCCCCTTTTTTTCTTTCTTGCTTTTTTCTTCTCTACTAGGCTCTATAGAAGAAGAAAGGGAAGAACAGAAAAGGGAGCATCAGAGGGAGAGGCCAGCCCTTCAGCCTGGAGCCCTAGGAGAAGGCACAGTCTTGGCTAAAATCACTAAGAAGCAGGGCTCTTTGACTTTCTAAACCCGGGATGGGCTGAAGCTAAGGAGGAAGATGCCAGGGTTTGGCCTGGTGGGAGGGTGAGTGTCCAGCTAGTGCTGGGTGGAGAAAGGGTCCCAGGAGGGACTGAAGTAGGGTGGGTGGAGTTCTGGAATCTCAGGAGCTAGCTGTGAATTGGACTATCCTGAAAAGGTCTTCACTTTTCAGGGAATACATGTGAAGAATAGGTGTGTGAGTACAACTTCCAGCAGTTTTGCATTCAGTCTACTTTACAAAAGGTGAAACTGCCTCTTGCAAATGCCTGTTGTCTGCACCCACAGTTCATCGTATGTGTAACATAGGGGTGTGTCTAGCTGGTTATAGAAAAATCTGAGTCTATTTGTGCAGGGGGTTCTGCCCACAGTCTTGCTCCCCCAAAGTTCAGCCTCCCCAAGACAACTTCCTGGACCACCATAGGAAGACATGGGGCAAAGGGCTCCTTGAGTTCTGAGTTCCTTTCAGTAAGCACCTTTCCTGGATGCTTCCCGCCCCCCCCCCCCCCCCCCGCCTCCCCACCCCCCGGCCCCCGATTCTGGGTTAATCAGCTCCCTGAAGAAAGCCCAAGTCTGTACCAACTAATACCACCTGAGAGCGTTTTACTCCCAGTCCTGGGAGTGAGAACCTTCCCTTTTAGGCTGCGAGAACTCTTGTTTTCCTTTTTCACTCCACACACGAAGTTTCTGCGTGTTCGTGGGGTTGTGAGGCCAAAGCAAACCCGGGAGCGCCACCTGCAGGTCTCGAGAGGAAGAGACTGACCTTCCGGGCTGGACCCTGCGTCTTCAACCTCCCGCCTCAGGGAATCAGCTAGGCCACCCAAGGGAAGTGGGCTCGGGGCCCGGCCGGAGGAGGCAGGCAGGGAGATTTTTTTCTCCCCTCCCAAAAGTTCCTCCGCAGGTGGATTAAGCAGATCAGGCTCAGGAGGATTCAGCAAGTAGGGCAATGCTAGGATCCCAGCAGGCCCGGTTCCCTAAGGAATGGGAGGCTCAAAACCCTGTGGGGCTGAGCCTGGCCCTAGCCCCGCAAGAAGATTACAGGCGCCCCAAAATCTGGGTGCAAGAGGCCCAGTAAGAGTCTCCTGGCTGAGTCCGGCTGGTGTAGTCTCATCTTAGCTGCGGCCAAGGCTCCGGCCAGCTGGACAGTGGCGTGGGTCTGCGGTGCTTCGGCGAAAGCCAGGGGTCTGCAGGCACGAGCCGGAGGAGCCTGAAGTCCGCGAGGCTGGAACGCAGCGCAGGCTTCCCTGAACTGCCCTTTCGCAGACCCAGGGAAGCGGGGGGAGGGAGTGAAGGAGGGAGAGAGAGTTAAAACATCAGCTGAAGTGCCAAGATGATTTATGAGACGAGGGAAAATATTTCATAAAGATCTCCTGGATATTCTGTACTTAACCAGTTAGGAGACAAAGGGCTTCTCCTGCCTGGTGTGTGCAAGCGGACCCGTGCGAGCGAGGGAGCTAGTGCGGACCGGAGCTGCGGAGGCTAGACCCGCGGCGCGGGTAGGAGCGGGGCCCGGCCAGGCGCGCTGCGCCCCCTGTGCTCGCTCTGGATCCGTGGAGCTGGCGGCGGGCGGCGCTCAGCCTCGCTCGCAGCCTCTTCTCCCCAGCCGGGGAGAGCCAACCTTGGTCTTCCGCGTTCTCTGCCGCCAGAGACCAGTCGCTCCGCACTGTCTCCCTCCACAAGCCCTCCTCCTGGGCCATCCCAGAGTCCAGGAGCCCAGTCTCTGGGCTCTCCCACTGTCCGTTGGGTTCCACTGAGGCAGACAGGTCCTCGCCTTTGGTCTCCACCTAGATTCTAAACCGAATGTTTTGGGATGCCCAGATCCCGATGGACAGGGAGGTGAGGGAAGCCCTACGCGCAGCTGCGCGTGGGACGGGAGAGGACTAACTGCCAGGCACTTTGCCCCGGAATGAGAATTGGGGGTGCGTGGGTGGGGAGGTACCTCAGGAGGGAAAGGGGAAAGGGAAGGACCAAAGAGAGGAAGGAAGAACAAGGAAGGAACGGAAGGGAACTCAGAGCGTAGAATAGGGGGGCTAAACCTAGGGATGCGGACCCAGCTCGGGGCGGCGTGGCCCATGCGGGCACTGGCCGGTGGATGGCAGGGCTGGGTGAGTTGGGACTTCCAGCCTGGCTTCCGAGCGCGGTGCGCTCCGTGGCCCTCTGTCAGGCCTGAATATTCATTAGACTGGTCGCTCTTTATCCTTATCTAACGTTTATCTTATCGGCGAGTTTCGTTTCTCAGTTTAGTTTTAATCCCGGGCTCCCCTTCCTCCTCCCCTTGGCCCACTCCCCTCCCTCTCTCTTCCTTCGCCCACCGCTCCCTCCTCCCTCCCGTTTCCCCCTCCCCTACCCTCCCCTCGCCGGCACCGGAGTGACAGGCGCGGGGCCCTCCTCGCCGAAGCTCGGGGCTCCGGCGCTGGCGAATCACAGAGTGGTGGAATCTATTGCCTTTGTCTGACAAGTCATCCATCTCCCAGCGCAGGGAGGGGGAGGGGGTCTGGAGGGGACTTTGCAGCTTTTAGAGAGAGACACACCGGGAGCCGAGGCTCCAGTCTCCGACCGAGTCTTCTCGCGGCCGCAACCCACCTGGGGCCAGCCCAGTGCTGCCGGCGCCGCTCCCTCCCTCCCTCCCTCTCGGCCCTTTGGCCGCAGCAGCGTGCGCCTGCCTTTTCCAGGGGTGGGAGCCCGGCTCGCACTTTCCCCTCCCGAAGGCGCCCGCCCAGACATCCCGAGGATTGCTACTTCTCTGCCAACTTCGCCAACTCACCGGCACTTGGAGCGGCCCAACTTCCAGCCCGGCGCCCTCGGGCCGCCCCAGCTCCTCCACCTCTCCGACTGCTGCCTCTCGATGACCAGGTTCCAGGGGAGCTGAGCGAGCCGCCTCCCGCTCCCAGCTTCTGCCCGGGCCTCAGCGGCTGCGCGCGCCATGCGCCCCCAGATTCCCCCGGCCCGGCCCGCCGCCTCAGGGCCATCCTGCTGACCAACCAGCCCCGCGCCCCGACGGCGGGAGGTTGCGGGCGCTGCGGTTGCCAGTTCTGGCCGGTCAGGGACAAGTCCCCGCGGGGAAAGCAGTGCGGCGCCCCTCGCCCCGGTGCGCCCTGCTGCAGCCGGGCGCCTGCTCACCCCCACCCCCATCGTCCCTCCCTTTTCTTCTCAAGTCCTGAAGTTGAGTTTGCGAGGCGACACGGCGGCGGCGGCCGCGCTGCTCCCGCTCCTCCGCCTCCCCATGGATATGCACTGCAAAGCAGACCCCTTCTCCGCGATGCACCGTGAGTACCGGCGCCCGGCTTCTGCTCCCGTTCGGGGCTCCCCGTCCCAATCCGGGTCCTTCCTGGCGCGGCCCTGACCCCTGGTTCTCAGGTCCCATCTTGGAGGCCAGGCTGGCTTCTCCCCGGTCTCCCCTTTCGTTCTTCCCTCTCATTTCCCAGTATTTCTGAAGCCTTCAGTTTCCCTCCTTCTGCCTTCTGTCACCCATACTTCTCCCTCTTCCTGCCCTGCTTCCTTCCCTTGTGCCCATCACCTGCCTTCCTTCCACCTGCTTCTTCTTAAGTTGTGGATGCACACCCCACCCCCTCCAGGAACCCCACTCCCTACTCACCCTCTTGCCCTGGGCTGGGTGACAAACGGGCTGGCAGTTTTCAGGGTTTGTGTTGTGATTTCTCTATCTTCTCTCTGCCTCCCTTCCTCTGTTTGCCTCCCCATCTCCCTCCCCTCATCTCTACCTTTCTCCAACTTAGAGTGTGGTTGTCCAGGATGAGCCTGGGAGCGCCGCAGCCTCAGTATCAGGACGATCAGGCAGAAGAGTGTGGGGGTGGGGTGCCCCCTTCTGACCCTCGGCTCCCAGCATCTCGGTGTCCTGCCAGCCTAGCCAAGCCTTCTTGTGGGCTGGTTTGAAATACTTCTTTCCTCTTCTTTTCTTTCTGCCCTCTCTTCCCTCTCTTTCTCCTTCTCTTCTCCTTGAGTTGGGAGTCAGAGATTGGCAGGATGCGGTGGTCATCTTTTTCCACCTCTCTCGGGGAGATGCTCTAAAAACAAAGAGATGTTCCAAGGAGAAATCGAAATCAGCAAAAGATGGAGTAGAGGGGTCTTCCAGGAGGGACCTGGGCAGAGCGAGGCTCTGCTTCCAGTCCTGGAGGCTCCTTGCCCACTTCCTGCTCCCTGGTTAGGACAGTTTAGCCAGTGACCTGGCCAGGGGGTAAGCAAAGAGGGAGAAAATAGCCGGGAAAGAACAAAAGGAGGGCAAACGCTAAAGCTGGGGAGAAAGGAAAGAGAAATCAAAACATGGGGAAGAGAATAAAAGAGAGAAAACAGAAAGGATGTGACCAAAAAAGAATGGGGAGGAAAGAAATGAAAAAATAAGAAAAGGGAATTAATTAAATTCGAATTTAATTTTTGTCGTATGTCTTTAACTTGGAAAACAATTCAGAGGCTTTTGTTGGGCTTTTTTTTTTTAAAGGTAAACAGATTCTAAATAAAAACATCACCTCCTTTGTAGATTAATAATTAAGGATGATTTGTAACTTTTCAGAGGGAAACTTTTTAGAACTAGCTTGCATATGTGCTTTAGACAAGAGAACCGAGAAGGGAGAGCAGAGTTTTTTCTCTAAACATATATATAGCGTTACAGGGGGAGCTTTGAAAAATACCCCTGGGATAAAGTATATTTTCCTAAACAATATCCAAGCACAGGAGATCCAAGCCAGGGGCTTCGTTCTGCCATGAGTCTCCGAGAGCCAAGCCAGAAATCCAGGCTTCCGTTCTGAGCTTCACTCTCTGTCTTTGCCCAGCCCGCCTGCCTCTCGGCCGGCTGTCTCTGCTCTCGCTCTCTTCTCTGGCTGATCCTGCGGGAACCCGCCGAATCCTGGCCGCCCACTGGGTGCCACTTTGAAACCTAAAGGGGAGCAAGGAGAGCTGAAGGTGGTCGGAGGAAGGGAGAGACCGCGGCGCGGGCAGCGGGAGGCGGGCGGCAGACTGGCCAGCAAGCCTCCGCAGCCGGAGTGGGCGCCCGCGGCAGTGGCGCATCCAGGCCCGACTCAGCGCTGGCTCCGGCCCCCAGGCCTGGACTCCCACCGTGTCCCCTTCCATTCCCACCTCCTAGATTGGGAATGAGGGGCCGGGCCCAGAGCCCGGGGAGGCTGAATTATTCATCTTTAATCTGCCCGCAGCTGCCGCCTTTTCATACCGGTAACGCGAGTTCTCCCGGGGCCTAAATTATTGATGGTCGGGGTTTGGAGGGCGGGGAGGGGTGAAGAGTGGGACTAGAGGTAGGCAGTCCGGCGGAGATGGGGAGTAGAAGAAGAGGTTCCGGCTTTCCCCAGCCTCCAGATTCCGAGGCCTCTCCCCAGGGGTTTTGCCCGCCTGTGCTGTGGGTCCCCCCAGAAGGGGAAGGAATAGAATTGAGCGGGACACAGATGTCCCCGCTTTCGCCGAAAGTCGCCTGAGGCTAGTAGGGCAGGGGCTGCAGGTTGATGACCCTATCCGGCCCAACTCGGCCGCTAGCAGTCTCTGTGCTTGGATTGATCCATAACTGCGGCTGCGGGTTGATCGCTCTGGGTGCAGGATTTCTAGACTGCTTTAGGCCAGGGAGAATGGGGAGTCAGCAAGCGCCCCCAGGCCTGGCATCCAGGAATCACCTGGAACCACCTGGGCTCCGAGGTTGGAAGCCCGAGATGGAGTCCGGAGTCCGGTTGGAGCCCCAGCGCCTTCCTCTTGGCCAAGCGAGCAAATGCCCTGTTGCGGGCGACTGCCAAGGTCTGAGAGGTCAGAAGGACGCGAGCTGGCCGGGGCTGGCTGGCATAGGGTTCCCCTTGAGCCCTCAGTCCTCCGGGGCGACCTGTAACAGGCAACCTGGGCAAGGCGGTGGGCCCCAGTCTGGCGCAGCGCGGCAGGCGAGCCCTAGCAGCCTGCGTCCTCCAGCTGGTACCCGCGCGGCGCTGCGCCGCTCACCGCTGCCTGCCTGTCTCTGAGCGCAGGCGACTCCGGGCCCCTGCCTCTTCGGCCTTCCCTCCTCCACCTGGCTTTCTTTGAACTTTAGACACTAGGGAGGCGAGAGGGGAAAATGGACCCCTCAGATATCTGAAGATAGAAAACATAAAGAAAACGAAAACTCTCGATCAAAACAAACAAACAACAAATCAAAAACACTGAGAAAGAGGTAGGAAAACCCCAATCCAATTAAAAAGAAATACAAGGAAAAAGGTTGAGAACAGAAGGGGGATGTCAGGGACCTGAGGATGCCAGGGACTTAGTGAGGTCCCTCTCTGTATTCGGAGTCCTTAGGTAGTCTTCCGGACCCAGACCCCGTAAAACACCCGCACACAGCGACAACTCCATCTTGCCTGCGGCTCAGGCGGGATGCGCTCCACGCAGGTTCCGTCTTCTGCCCGGCCTCCCCTTTCTTTTACATTCTTTCCTGCTGGCATTAACTACCCCTTTGCTGTTTTTCCCTCTTCTCCCCTCTTTCTGCTCGCCCTGCGTCTCCATTCCTTCCTTTACTTTCTCCCTGTGCCCCACCGGTCTGAGCCAGTGCTTTCGCAGCCCTCTGCCGAGTGTCTGCGCTTCCGCGCCTCCACCTGCCCGAGGGTTCCAGTCCCCCATCCTCTGCGTTGTGGTCTGCCGGCCACCATTCTCCCGCGACTCCGGGAACATGCCCCTCTGCCCTGCCTGCTCCCTTCACACGTCCTGGGCCGCGGACCCTGACTAATGGCTGGTCCCTGCTGTGTGTGGGGTGTTGTGTTTTTTTTTTTTTCTTGTCTCTCCCCAGCAGGGCACGGGGGTGTGAACCAGCTCGGGGGGGTGTTTGTGAACGGCCGACCCCTGCCCGACGTGGTGAGGCAGCGCATCGTGGAGCTAGCCCACCAGGGTGTGCGGCCCTGCGACATATCCCGGCAGCTGCGGGTCAGCCACGGCTGTGTCAGCAAAATCCTGGGCAGGTGAGGGCCTCGGAGCTGCTGCCCCAGGGTGATGCCCTGCCTCCTTCCCCTGCGGGCCCCAGGTCACCAGCCTGAGGACCTGGCTAAAAGCTGGGGATACCAGCGGGAGAGGGAAATGACTGACTGGGGTATTTGGAAAGCTGCTCCTTCTGGAAAGGACACTCAGGTGATGGCTGCAACTCCTGGAGGGAGGCTGGAGCAGGGTCGTTCAGCACCTTCCCAGCTCTGGGAGGCGACCTGATTCCTGTCTTCAGAAAAGGAGTGGGCAGTTCTTTTAGCAGAGTTATATGGACTGGGGGGATTGGAGGAACAGGGAGAGGAGCTGAAACAGGTACCCAAGAGGAGAAAAATCAGCATTGAGGAGGTGGAAGGAGGGTCTTGATTCCCACAGGGGCTCTGCACCCAGTGGGAAAGGGCTGGAGGTGGTGCCTCAGCCCTGGGGGCCTGGAAACGCAGTTCCTTCTGCTCTTCCCAAAGGAAAGGTCAGGCTTTCACTCCCAGGGGCTCCTATTTAGGCTAGTGTTCACCCAGCCCCTGGCAAGACTGCCTTCTGGAGGGAGTGCCCCCTTTGTGCTCTCCCTTGTCCTCCTCTGCGTCTCTTGCCCTAGCCAAGCTCCCTTTGGAAGCTGGCTTAGCCGAGCTGGGCCTTTTCCCTCTGTGCAGCTGCCTCGGGCATGAGGGTGGCTCAGTGGCTCTGGAACCTACAGCCCCCACCCCGACCCCTGTCTGCCACTGCTGCTTCTCACTGATCCTGCTGGCCTTCCTGGCGCAGGTACTACGAGACTGGCAGCATCAAGCCAGGAGTGATAGGTGGCTCAAAGCCCAAAGTGGCGACGCCCAAAGTGGTGGACAAGATTGCTGAATACAAGCGACAGAACCCAACCATGTTCGCCTGGGAAATCCGTGACCGGCTCCTGGCCGAGGGCATCTGCGACAATGACACAGTGCCTAGCGTCTCTTCCATCAACAGGTGAGCAAGCTACCCTGGGCTGCAGGGCAGGGCTCCAGCTCCCAGCTCCTGCCTACCAGGGCACCCCAGCACACGATCTTGGGGTCTTAGTTTTTTTCTCCAGCTTCTGCCCTTCCTCCCCACTTCCAGCCTTAAAGTCTTTTGGGCATGGAGAGGGGACCTGGGAGGCAGAGAGATAGACAGACAGGGCTGTCTCCAGCTTAGGCCTGGGTATTCCCTGCCAGGCTTCTCCCGCCGGCGTCCTGGAAATGAATCCAAGTGTTTGTGGTAATTAAGACTCCAAGATTACGCGCCTAGGTATCTGGAGACAATCACAGCCCACAGCCGAAGCCTTTAAAATGACCAGTGTCTATTCATCGCCTCCAAACAGACTTCCCTTTCTAAAGGCATGCTCCTTTCCCCAGGGGCAGCAGCCTGTCCTGGCTCCCCCACCCTCCCTGCCAACTCCCACAAAGCTTGCCTCCCCGGAGCCCAGGCTTTGCTAGCCAGCTTTGCACAAATTTCCGGCCTACCAGCAGGAATATCCAGGCCTGTGGAGCAAATGCCAACCACTAGCCAGCAATTGACAGGGTCTAGAGAAGCTGGACAAGGAATGGGATGCCTCTCAGGGAGGGAGAACTCAGGATTCTGAGGCTGAACCTTAGGAGATGCCGCTAACTACCTGGAGTGCCTATGTCCAGGCCTAAGAGTATGTTGCTGACAGGCTCAGGCACCTGGGGATGACGCAGGCTAGAGTCAGCTTGACGTAGAATAGCAGAAGATAGTCAGTCTCCCAATCCCCAAGCCACTCCAGCATGTCCCCTGAAAAAACATGTGCACACTCCATCCATGTATTACACCCAGCCAGCGTGCAAATGTGTGCCTGTCTGTTGTGGGTACAGCATACATAAGCAGCAGGTGGATGCACCAACCCAGGATGGCTGCAACATCGCAGAACTGTGCAACCTGGTGTTAACAGATATCCTGTACAAGTTCCAGATAACCTTGGCCAGCCTTTCAATACCTGCCCCCTATTTTAAGGCAAATCCCTAAATGAGATGAGCATTAAGGGTTTTATACCCTTGTTGTTCTTTGCACTCTTCATAGGCTCATTATCAGGACAACTAATAATTCTGATGGTGCCTTTTTTCTGAAGCTGGCATCACATGTCAAGGTTTTTAAAAAAATATCTTGCAAATGATATGGAATTATCCCAAATCATCCTGAAAACAGCAGGTAGAATTAGCTGGTAGAATGTACCTTGGCTAAAGAAGATTCCCTCTGCCACACTTGTGCTGTAACGTACTGCAAGGCGACCCCAGAAATTATCCCAGTGTGTGCCATCTGTATTAAAATGGTTATTCAGTTATGAACAGGGTAACATAATACTGATCAGCTAATTATACACCCTCCGAAAACCCTCCAGCTCCCTGGGCCTGGCTCAGCTAGGTATTGAAAGCATAGCAGTTTGACATTCAGATCAGACACCTTCTGAAGGAGCTGGAGAAAGACGCTGGGTGGTTTGGGAGAGGAATGAGTCTTTTGCATTTAAAAGCTAGAGGAGGAGTCTGGGGATGCTTTGGGACAGAGGCAGGAGTGGTAGCCAAAAGGGGACAAAGCATTGTTTTCTGAGCCATCTGGAGATGTAGCCTCTGCTGGTCCTTGGTGTGAGTTGAAACCGAGGTCTGGGGAGGAGAGCAGCCCTGCCTGAGAACAGTGGTGCTGGGACTGGGTGCTGGTGTTCTGGAGAGTATTAGAGAGAAGTGCTGCTGTCAGTGATAGGATTTGCTTTGGAGGAACCCAAGGCATGTACGGTTAAGGCGGTTTGCTTCTCTCAATGGGTAGAGAATCGGAGCGATCAAGGTAGGTGTGGTGGTGGCACCCCTTGTCCAGCACCTTTTCTAGCACACCCTGCTCCCCTCACCCCTAAATATACTCTGTGTCACTGGTCGAGATGTTTTAGGAGATTGGCTTAGGTAAGAGTTTGGGGATACTCTTATCCTGAAAAGCCATGAAGGACAGAATGACCCCAAGATCAAGCTTTAGAGGCCTTGGGGTGCATCTGCCAGAGTTGGGAAAAACTAGAGAAGTGAGTCTAGGTTGATAGGAGAGTGTGAGAAAGAATGGCCTCAGCTTGACAGCTCTGACAGCTGCAGACTCTGCTCAGCGTGGAGCCCTAGCACCTGAGGGGCACGAAGGCTTCCTTTGGGTGTGGAGAATTAACCATCTGTGGGCAGGTGCTGCTGTAGATGAACAAGGAGTGGGAGGAAAGGAACAGGGAAGCCACTGGCAGCATGGGCAGACAGCCCTGGGTCAGCAGCAGCCAGGTGCCTGGGCTTGCTTTGTCAACAAGGAGCAGTGGGTACTCTCCACTTCGCTTTGGGACAGAATCCCATCGCGGTTAATATTTTGGAAGGAATTCTGGGAGCTTCCCCAGTGTGCTGCTGAGTCGAGGCTGGAGGGATGCATCTGGGCCCCACACCCTGTTGGTGCTTTGCTTTGAAGGGGGTAGAGTTACCTGTAATGTGTTGTTTCACCATAAAGCCCCAGAAAGGCAGATGTTTCTGCTGGTGCTGGTGATGTCAGGAACTTTGTGAATTCTCACTCTCTGCGGGAAGAGCCTGGAGATTTTCCCCTGGGCAGAAAGTGTGGTGCATTAGGGGAACAGGCAGTTCTTGAGTTGAGAGATTTACTGCTGGTGGGTGCCCGCGTGTGTTGGATGCTTTATAACCATTATGAGTAAGGATGTGCATATACCGGTGGTTGGCAAGAAAGGAAGTTCACACATGCTCCCCTACCTGAGCCAAATCATAAGGTTTTTCGTATTCTTCTCCTCGAAACAGATGCTGTCGCTGCACTTGAAATATGCTGTTATGGTTATAAACTCAATTGCTTTTCATGCTTTCACAATGGTTTTGGCTTTCTCTGATCCTGTCGTGATAAAGCTTTAGACAGCCAACCCACATTCTCCACTGGCAGCTCCTTGTAGAAATACTTCTCTGAGCCAGCGGAGTGGGTCAGGGAGGCCTCCCACCCCCACCCCCAGGGACCACTGTCAAAAATCCAGAGAGTTGACCGATTGCTTAGCATGTGGATCATTTCTTAGTATCTGAGTCGTTCTCGATATTGGGTGACTGATCACTGAGCATGGAGTTGCCAGTTCTTTAGCTCGTACATTGCTGCTGCGGAGGGTGGGTGCTTATAAATAGGTGACTTGAGATTGAAACCTGGTGTGGGAAATGGCCTGGAGAGGGAAAAAGATGGAGGGAGATCCGTGCTGCTGAAAGGGGAAAAGTCACCTAGTTACATCAGAATTGACTAAGTAGGAAGGATTTTCCTGATTATATGCCAAGGCCTCCTGGTTTGGCTGTTGCTCTGGGCAGAAACAATACAGCTCCTTTGAAAGAACAGAAACAAACTGCAAGGAGAGTCTAGGGTTACTGAAGATCCCCTGAGGGCAACCTCTGGGAATGAGCTGACAGGAAGGCCTCACTTTCCTAACTTTTTCAGCCTGCCCTGCACAGTTTGGGACCAGGGTATTCCCTGCTTCTAGATCTTCGGAGTGGACCCTTCCAGGGTCCATTTCTCACTGAACACCCGCTACCCACAGTCTCTTAACCTTCTTTGGCTCTAAGTGAGCACATTCATTCTCTCAGCAGCGGCAACGCTGCCTTCAAGAAGGCTACAGCCCCAAAGCTGTTAAAGAATTCCATCCTGTGCCATTCACAAGTCTTCATCAGAGCTCTGGCAGTGGGGTGACAGGGGTCTGCCAGCTGCTCATTCACAGACCTTTCCATTTAAGCCGGGAGCCACTCATCCTAGCCAAGGGAATGCTGAGGACATGTTCAGGGCTAGGGTTTTATCTCCCTCTCTGAAACTCAGGTTCTAGAGCATTGCACGTTTGACTCTGGGACCTGGCTTGGCATGAAGCTGAACTCAAAGCACAGCTTTTCCTGCCACATCTTCATACCTCTGCAGCTGTTTGGTGGTCAAGGCTATTGGCCTCAAGGCAAAGAGCCAAAGCAAGTTGATGGGCTGAGAAGATGACTTCTCCCAATAGAGGAATGAGAAAAGGAGGGACAGAGAACTTGCCTTCTGTGGCCTACCAGAGTGGGTCATAAATAGCCAACACACTTGTCAGTTTCCGTCTGAGAAGCCTCGCTCACCTGTCCCTCCCCAGAGAGGGTCTCCTGCTGCTGAGTAACATGTGAAACAGCCATGACTGTGGGTCCTCTTATTGCTTCACATGAGCTGGCATTGTCCTTCGGAAAAACTGTTTCAGTTCCCTTAGTTATTTTAGACTTCTATTATGGCCGGAAGTTGTATAGGTCTGTCTTCTCCCTGTTGACTGGCTCCGAGTGGGTGTCAGGCCACAAAATGGCCTTCAGGTGAGAGCAATGGCTGGTAGCCCTGTGTTCTTTCCTCAGCTGGCAACTCTTGGGAAGAGGCAGACAGGAAGGGTTGTCCCTCATGAAAGCTCCAGGTGGGTTTTAGGTGGTGACACAAAATGGAAAAGAAAGGGAAACCCCTAAATAAATAAACAAATAAATGGTGCCCCAACTATTTTGAGAACACAATAAAACAATCACATCAAAATGAAGAGGCATAAATCTTGTGTCTGCACAGGTAACCCACTCAATTGCTTTTATTATCGCTTGGGCTGCCTCCATTTATTACCGTCCACAGCCTGGGCCATGGAGGTTGCACGCAGGGTGGTCTCCAGTGCAATCGTACACTCTGAGAGGCAACAATCAGCCCGTACAGGCAGGGATTTCGATGGAAGCTGGGGAAGGGCCCATCTGTCTGCATGAAAACCAATCAATAACTCTGTAACCAGAGCCCTGTCACAGGGAAATGGACAACACAACAGTTCAATACAGGGGCCACAGGGGGAATTAGCCAAGTGGAGATGGGGCCAGGCAAGAGTAGCCCCTACAGAAGGGAAACAGGGTGCCTGGAGAAGGGAGTATTGGGGAGGAAGTGGGGTGCGGCAGGGGAGAGCATTGGCTCTGTGAGCATATTGGCACAAGGGGAGAATTATTGTGCGAAGTAGATCCAGGAGACGAAAGGCATCACTGGAAGTTGGGGTGAGAGGGAACAGTTGGGAAACAGGCTTGTTTTGGCATACATGGGATCATGTGGTTGCTTGTGTGATGGTATGTGCTTGTGGACTAGATACAGCTTTCAGGGAAAGAGTAGTGATGGTAGTAACTGGTGCAGGAAATGAATCAACCCCATCCGCCAACCAGGACCAGGAGCTTGTAATCTGAAGAGCCAGTTTCTTATGAGCTCACTTGGGGCAGATGTCCTGCCTCCCAGTTTTTTCAGCAGAACTGATAAAGGAACATCTTCAGCCAGGGGCTCCATCATCTGCTCCCAGCTTTCTAGATTTTAAGTTGTGTGTGTAAGTGTGCACCACCCTATATTTGCTCTTTGGTGAAAGGGTTCTGAGGCCAAGAGGAGGAAAGGGAAGAACGCCCATAGGATGTGACCCACAGTCACAGACAAAAGATGGACACCTTGTCCTTGGGCCCATCAGGTCAATCAGTGAGGCAGTCATTGGGTCGTTGGGCAATTAGGGGGCTGGCTAAAGATTCTTTATTTCAGAACTTGGGCAAACTGAGGCCAATTTTCTTCTTTCTTTCTGTCTTCTTTTTTTTTTTAAGATTTTATTTATTTTATCTTTAGAGGGGAAGGGAAGGAGAGAGGGAGAGAAACATCAATGTGTGGTTGCCTCTCCTGTGCTCTCTGCTGGGAACTGGCCTGCAACCCAGGCATGTGCCCTGACCGGGAATCGAACTGTGATCCTTTGGTTTGCAGGTCTGCACTCAATCCACTGAGCTATACCAGCCAGGGCTGGCATCTTCTCCTTTCTCCTTTCTCCTTTCTCCTTTCTCCTTTCTCCTTTCTCCCTTCTCCCTTCTCCCTCTTCTTCTTCTTTTCTTCCCCCTCCTTCTCCTCCCCCTCCTCCTCCTTCTCCTCTTTCTCTACCTTCTCCTCCTCCCTTTCCTCCTCCTCCTCCTCCTTCTCCTTCTTCTTCTTCTTCTTCTTCTTCTTCTTCTTCTTCTTCTTCTTCTTCTTCTTCTTCTTCTTCTTCTTCCTCCTCCTCCTCCTCCTCCTCCTCCTCCTCCTCCTCTTTTTTTGTGTGTTGTAACACTTCATAATCCAGTTAGCCCCCAATAAGAGGAGCTTTGCTACAGTGATGCAACCCTTGTGATAGAGAGTTGTGCGATTAGCTGATCATCTTCACTTTGACACTTGAGCATTGGCCCAGTTGGCAGGATGAGTGAGGGACCAACTGTATAAACAGCCAAAAATATGTTCTTCCTGGTGGGTCCCCTTCCTGTAGAGCTGCAGTGCAGTGACCCACCATGGGTTGCAGATGCTCCAGCAGCAGGTATGGCAGGAGCACTGGGACACAGTCATTGGCAGAGCTCTCCCAAGGGCCAGGCCCCAGTTCCATCTTCCGAAACCCTCCCCCAATAACCCAGGTGCCAGGGAAATAAGGAAGAAAGTATGTACAAGAAATGCATAGCTGGGAATGGAGAAGTCTTGGATATCAGGAGTCGCGTGATGGCAGATGCAAATGCCTGGGGCTCCTGGGGAGGGTTAGGCATAAGGGAGCTGCTGAGGGTGTGGGAAACAAGAGAAGAATGACCTGGCACAAAAGGAGAAGGAGAAAGGCCCTGTGTGGAAACTGGGAACTCTCAAGGAAAGGAGGAGGGAGACAGGAGAGGCCATAGAGCCAGGGTCCTCTTGTAGCTCATCCTTAAAAACCACAAGAATAACTAGACTCTCTCTTTTGTTTTTTAAGTGCTAATACGATAAGAAGGTACTTTGTATTTTTCATGTGTGTGTGACAGACAGAGAAATGGAGAGCCTGAGAATCGGAGAGTCCTTGGCATTCTAGAGGGGTCAGGCTCATTTTACAGATGTGAGGGGAGAAAAGCAGTGCCCAAAAAGTTAGATTGACAAAAAATGTGTTAGTGAGGGACAGTGATGGAGATGTTGTGTGGCTGTACAGGTCACCAGCACAAATGCCTCCCAGGGGCCATGGCAGGGAGGGTCAGTGGGAGTGGCCACTGGAGATGAGACAGAGGTGGTGAGGGCTGGACAGGCAGAAGCTGGACTGCACAGGCCCAGCGTAGAGGCAGTAAGATTTGGTTTTCAAAAACTCCATACTGGCCAAATAAAACGCATCTTCAGGCCTGATTCAGTTCATGGGCCAGCAGTCTACAGTCCCCAGTCTGTGTAACTGTAACTTATCCCCCTGCTTGGGACCAGAACAGTAAATGCAGGGCAATGTGACAGTTCCTGAGCTCCTTAGTCCAGAGGCTTTTGAGGGAGGGAGTGGCTGTCTGTAGCTGGGGGAGGAAAGGACAAGATGTGGATGGAAAGGGAAAGACAAAAGTAAGACTGAGGACTGGGAGAGTGAGAAGGGGGTGATGAAGCTGAGAGGGGAAAGGGAAAGGTGTGGGACCTGGCCCAGCCTGGACAGGGGTGTTTGGGAATGGAGTGTGTGGTGAGAGGGCAGAGCAGGGAGCAACAGGAACTTAAAAAGTGGGGTAGGATCTGTGCATCTGAGCCAAGGGCCTTTGGTAGCCAATCAAAGTTTTGGAGGAGGTTGGAGGGCGCCAGGGCTCTCAGCAGCTGGCAGACCAGGTTGAGGGGCACTGGGGAGGCTCAGAGATGGTAAAGAAGAAAAGAGGAGGCCAGCCAGGGAGGAGAAAGGTGTCAGAGCAAAGGAAGTAGCATGAGAGAGGGTAAAGTCACGGGACCTGGAGCTCAGGGCCACCGCCTGCATTGGGCAGCACCCTGAGAGGCAGGCTGGCAGGGCTATGGGGCTGCTGCAGTGCGGTTGCTTCAGCCTGGTCCCTGGCAGGAGAGCAGATGGGAAAGAGGCCAAGAGGGAGGGAGGTCCTCCCCTCGTGGGTATTCCAGATTAGAGCCCCTTCCACTCGGGAGCCTCTGGCCACTTTGCTCTGGACTTCCTCCACTGCCTGCCTTCAGCTCTGCCCAAGCATCTCTGCAGTAAGCTCCCTCTGCAGCCATCCAGGAACAGAGGAAGCCAGAGGACATGACCGGCAACTCCTGGCAGCTCTTGGAAGTTCCTGGCAGCTCTTGGCAGCTCCTGGCAGGAGGAGAAAGGCTGTGACACAGGGCCACAGGCTGGAAAGGAAACAGTACCCACCTTGTAGGTACTGTAAGGTCAAGAAATCAGAGAGAAGAAGGACTCGGGAGGAGAGCGGGAAGGGAGATCAATAGTGGCCTTAGAGAGTGTGAACCGGGGGCAGCTTTCCCTGGCCCTGATGGCCCTAGGGTCTTTGCTGGGCTGGCAAAGGAAAGTGAAGGAAATCAGGAGCCTCGTGGGCACTGTCCAGCTTCACAGGTCACAGAGATGGTCAGGGAGGAGGTCCTTATTCTGCACCTTATCCAGTGACCTTTTGTCCTAATTCTAGAGAACAAGATGGTGCCTGCCTTGCGTATGGTACCAAGAGAAGTTGGTGACTATGTGTTGGGGACATCTGTGTGGCTGTTCTGGGAAGAGTGTGTGGGCTCGGGGTATTTTGCTGAGTGTGGCATTCGTGCCTTGAGAAGCCATCTAAATGGCCCTGGCACTCCAGGGAGCTCTGAAAGGAGTCAGTCCTGTCTAACAGAGAGCTAGTGGTTCACTGTTCAGAGGGTTTCCAGTTGAAGGGATTGTTTGGTCCCAGAACAAAAGTCTCTGCCATCACTTGGACAGCCCATCTGCTTGGGGTGTTAGCAAATGGTGTTGGGAGAGTGTAGGGTTGAATAGATGGTAGTTATCCTGCTGGGTTGATGAGTGGGGTGTCTTGTCAGGTGCGTAGAGGGTCCAGACATTTTTAGTCTGTATATAAACATGCATTTGCTCTGCTGGAGGTGAGGGGTGCAGAGCTGGGTGTGGTGCCAGGGTGGTGGGTGGGTGTAACATGCTACTGGGAAAACAGGTAGCCACTGCTTGTTGATGTCTGCTGACGTCCTCAAAGGGTGTGTGCGTGGAGGTAGGGACAAAGACCGAGCTATTCATCTCCTTTTATCATCTACAGAGATACCTCCTTCCCCTCCCCCCATCCTCTACATTTTCCTTCCTCTCCATCTTCCCCATCATCACTCGGGTTAGCTGGTTTGGGTTAGGAGGCCAATCTCAGTAGACTCTAATTGAAGACCGAAGAGAATTTGATAAGATAAGGAAGGCCAACACGGGTCCTCTGGAGACCAGTAGAGGTTTCACATTCCCCTACTACGCTCCGCCTCCCTAAGGAGCTGACAGCAGGGCAGGCAGCCTTTCCACTGACTGCAGCTGTCTGGCCTCTGGGAGAGCCAGAGAAAAGGGGGCATTCCTCAGGGTCGAGACTTGGGTTCCTTCCCCAGTTGCCAAGGCCCTGGAAGGGACAGTCTCACCCAGCCCCAGATGAGACAAGGGAAAACGGTAGAAGAGAGAGAGCCAAAGACAGGAGAAGAGAAGTGAGAGCCAGACGATGCTGACACTGACCAGCTCTAGCAGGAACTTGATTTGTGGCCACAAGAATGCACTTGGATGTGTGTATTAGGAATAAGGTCTCTTATTATTGTTGTTATTAATATTAGGGAAGAGACTCTGAAGGCTTTAAGCCAGTCTGCTGGGCAGAGCACTCAGCTCTCAGCTGTTTGCAGAAAGTACCGCCTTGGTTCAGGTCCAGCTCCTCCTAGAAAGAGAGTTCACCTCACTCTTACACCCCCTGCCCTCCCACCCTGCACATGGGGTGCCTCTTCCCCTGAACTTGGCTCTGAACTTCCCCTGAACTTGGCTCTGAGGTCCAGCTAATTCCTGACTTCAGGGGACAGCCTGGAGAGCATTATAGACTTCTCAGGAGATAACCTCCCAGGGTGGGTACAAAAAAAAGTTGAGAAAAATTCATTTCATGGCCAGTGGTTGCTTAGAAAAGGCGATTCCAGCATACGAATGTGATAAATGTTAACTGAGCATTAATCGCATTAAAGAGGGCCCTATAAACTTTTCATTTCTAATTAAATTCATCCAGTGATGCTGCCCAAGCGAGTACTCTGGGCCTTTGTTTATGTGGAAAATTAAAATGCAAATACAATGGGATTTATTTCCAGGAGTGGAGTGATGGGCTGGCCCCTCTGGCTGCTGATCTCCAGGCTTGTCAGACCAGGTGACTGCTTCTTTGGAGGTGCTGTCCCCCTTGGGACACATTCTGGTGAGAAACGAGAGGCCAGAGTTCAAGGTCAAATAGGGTTAGAAATGAGGAAAAGGTGTGGAAAGGCTTGAAGAAAGAAAAAAAGGCAATGGATGACCCAGAAATATAAGGAGGCATTATCCTGGTCTCCTACTGTCCAACTCTCACTTCTAGGAGAAGAGCCCCCCCACAAACCTCATTTGTGAATAATGTCATCACAGTTTCCTCTGCAGCTCTGGGATGGAGGGTGTGAGTGGGAGGAAGAGATATTGGAGGAAGCAGCAGGGCCGCGCATATGTGGTCCCAGTCCTGAAAGAACTGAGTGGTCATCAGCAGGGAGGGCCCAGGGCCTGGATTTATCTCCAGTAGTTTGAGGGTCAGCTTCTGTCCATACGATGGTTTCACTGGGCTCTTCGTGCCGGTACCAAGTGGCATTGACCTAGGGCAATGGAGCACAGTGGTCAAACTGAGGACACTGTGCACGCACACCCACATGCACACAGCCTTCTCTCACGTAGAGAGAGCCAGGCTCTCATGAGAATAAATAAATGTCCCTTGCAAGGAGTCCTTTAGTACCATTATCCCTTTGACAAAAGTGATAACCCTAAATACTACTGAATGGAATGATCTAAATTTCCTATTTCCCAAAGCCTCAATTAAGTCAAGTGGAGAGAAAACCTGGGTAGGAAAAATCATTTGGGTATATCAATAGGGACACTGAAAGATCGCTGTGCTGCTCTGTGGACAAGGAAGCTGTAAACAGCATTAAAAAGTAGAGAGGGAAAGAAAATGGAAGTAGGAGAGATGATAAAAGGCAGAGCACTAAATCACAAATAGAGGTGCATGTACAAAGTCACAAACCAGATTTACGCCCGGCTTTGCAAAATCTTCAGCTTGGACTGTTGGTACGTAGAGAGACCAAGCACACAGGCATGTAGGCATCCAGAGAGCAGGCGAGGCCGTGTCAGTATGAAGAGGGGGGATTGGCTGCAGCATCGGCTGTCTGTACCAGGTGCTGGAATTGATTCATCAGCTCCATCATGCAGGGATCTTATTGGGTCTAGTTCTGTAGATAGCCGAGGCTATAGCCTTATAAGATTTTTAAAGCTCTTTAAGCACATGAGTCTCTTGTGAGCTGGATCCATGTTCTAATAGATCTCTAAGGCAGCAACCCATCCCCAGAATGGAATCTGCTTGACTAGTTTTGTCCGATAGCTGCTACCCCTGTTCTCTTTAGTCTGTTTTATTCTGTTTTTTTTTTTCTCTTTGATGTTCGCTTATGTCTCCTAGAAATCTGTGAGCACCTGCTGATGAATAGGCTAATGATTGTAGCAACTCCTAAACATCTGGGTGAAAACCAAAGCCTTTGATCAGTCATTTGATAAAAGTTGTTGATATGATGTCAAGAATCTGGTGATTCTGAGATGTCTAAGTAATTGGTTGAATTTCTTCATTTTTATCCAGGCACAGAATTAACACCCATTTTCATTTCAGTGATGTTTCGTTTATTGGGAAACACCTGTTCTCATTCCTGACTTGAAGGGAGACTGGGCTTGTCCTGAGAGTCAAGTGGAGAGC
The DNA here is from genome assembly GCA_004027475.1 of Anoura caudifer. Lineage (NCBI taxonomy): Eukaryota > Metazoa > Chordata > Mammalia > Chiroptera > Phyllostomidae > Anoura > Anoura caudifer. The sequence continues at coordinate 37,752 of PVKU01000487.1, forward strand.
TGGAGCTTAAAGCATTTAGGATTTGAACAAGCATAGCTGATGGACACTTTCACCTGAAAGTTGGTTGGGAGGGCAAATCACTTTGTCCAAATAAGCTTAAGCTGTCTGTGAGGCCTGGCTTCCATAGGGTATCCATTTTGCCAGATGGAAGGAGAGTCTCAGAAATCTGAGTAGATATGGTGTTTCATTCAGTTATTCTTGCATTCATCCATTCAGAAAAGCCTTTCTAAGCACCTGCTGTGTGTGAGGCAACTCACATAAACCCATGTGGCATAGAAAATGTAAGAAAGCAGGCTCTGGGGAGAGAGCCAGAGTTTGAATCTAGCTCCGCTACTTGCTGGCTGTGTAGTTAGAGGTAAGTCTCATGTGCTTTCCGGACCTCAGTTTCCTCGCTTACTTAACATGGGGATAATGGTATAGCTCTCTCATAGGTTCTCATGAAAGCCATATGAGTAGTCCACATAAACCTGCTTAGAACTGCACCCGGCAGATAGCAGGGGCTCGATAAATGTTAGTTATTATTGTGGCAATAGTATTCATCAAGTGTATATTTCTTGTTATGTGTCTATGTCAGTGTGAATGAGTTCTCGCTTTAGTGTGCATAAACATTGAAATCTTTTATATAAAAATGCTTGAGGAGCCAAAAGGATATTCTGTGAACAGAATTGTATATCATGAATGACAGTGAAAACTGTGGTCCACTGTGAGTCCAGCTGAATTTAGAAAGGGGACCTACTCTGTGTACATCCAGGAAAAAAAAAAAAAAACTCTACAACTCAGTTATCTGACCACTGAACAGAATTAGTTATATGATTTTCCCCTTTGCCCATTTTGAGAGGTCGGCCTGTTTCTGTGGATGGAAGTGTGTGTGTGAGTGTGTACTTGGACTTTGTGTGACTGCACATTTCTTCTCTGTGATGAGCTTACTGTTGCTTGAGCAGTTGAAGGTTGGCATTTTCTGGGCTCCATGGCATTTTCACATGTTGTGGTGCTTTGCATTTTGTAGAGTTTTTTAAAGATAAAATGAAACAGTAATGGAAAAAAAATCCTTATTTGATGGGTTTAAAGGGTTCCCCTGATTCTTAAATGTCATAGAGGGAAGAGAAAGGGAGGGAAACAGGAAGAGGAGGGGATGAGAGGAGAGAGACTAGAGATAAGATAAAGGATGCAGAAAAGGGATAGGAAGAAGTGAGCAAATATTTAACAAATTCGAACCAAATCTGTCCACTGAATTGTACCGTATATCTATGCATTCCAGGGAAGCATGGGAAGTTGATAATTGTTGCAGCTACTTCCATGACTTAGGAATAAAAAAATTTTAAGAAAAAAATTTACTTGGTGCTCACTGCGCTCAGTGCAATGGGTCAAAGTAACTGGACAGCTGCAGGTTTCCCTCTTACTCTGTGCCCAGTGAGAGCAAAGACGAAAACCAGAGTTTCTCAAACTCATGATAATGTGTTCTGACTCCCCATCTTTATGGGAAAGCCCATGGAATGAGGCTGAAGCCCCAGATTCTTTCAGCCTCTTTGGCCCAGTTAAGTGACCAAGTTCAGCTCAATGGACTTCCATCAGATCCATTTCCAAATGCCATTGACATTCACTTACTCATTGGATTCCTTTCATACATCTTCCTTAGTCCCCAAATTTAACACCTAGATTCCACTATTCCTCATTTACATCAGTTAGCTGGTAAAGATCTTGATTTTTTAAAATTAGAAAATAAATATTTTAAGTGAGCTAAATTTGAATTCTGAGAGCTCAATCATCCTTAAATTTTAAAATAAGTGCTAAATGTATATGGACCACCGTCTTCCTTTCTGCCTATTCATTCCCACAGGGCTGGATGCAGCTCTCTTATGGAGATGGTAAACTCTATCAGCCCCCAGCCCCCACCACTATCCAGTGGACCAGGAGGCCAAGCAGAGAACTACCCCCTCCCCTACCTCACTGCCCCTAGCTGACTGTAGTTTTTGCACTTCTCTGCTTAAATCACACAGACACCTTGATTTATATTAGGTTTTATGCACATTAGCACATGTGTGTACATGCTTATACATACAAATAGGCCAATCTTATGGATGTTTTACTTGGTAAGTCCTAATAATAATAATGATGATGATACTACTATTAATAATAATAATGGCTAACAACTGGTCACTACACTAAGAATTGTTATAAGCATGTTGCATGTATTAATTGCTTTAAGCTTCATAAACAACCCCATAGGTCTTTGTAGGATTGTTTATAGATAAGGAGTACAGAGAAGTTAAATAACTTGCTTTGGCCACAGGCTAAGTAGTAGAACAAGGATTTGAACCCATGTAGTACTGGCTCCGAAACCCATGTGCTTATCCACCAGTCTATACTTCATATCAACTTTTGATCAAAGGAAGTGCAGGCATGTGTAATATCTTGGAAAGCTCTGTATATTTTGCAATCTCATACCCCACGATGTATTAATACATTTACTCACAAGCTCAGAACAGAGACCCTGCACCTTAGTAGAAAGTCATACCTAGTACTTTTTCCTGTTCTCTCTCATGGTGTGAGTGCTGAGCTACATCATCTGGGGATACTGGGAGAGAAGAAGATGCTGATGGCCAGAGTTATAGAGTAGAGCGAACTGGGGACTTTTGGAGCCAGAATTTATGTCATTATCCCCATAGAAATTGGGGAGTTCTCTCCTATCCAGCCTCCCCGAGCCCTATCAAGGATCTAGACTCTCTACAGGCATAGGGTTTGGCCTAGGGGCTTAACTCTCCAAATTAGGCAGATGTAGGGAGGGTGGCACCAGGACCTATATCAGTGGGATAAGATCAAAACTGTTCTGTTAAGCAGAAAAAGTTGTTTCCAAGAGTAATAGAATTGTGCATTTGGTCAAGAAGAGATTTGTTCTGCATTTCTAGAATCTTTCTTCTGGAAAGGAGCAGTATGAATAACTAAGCGAGAAAAGCTTTAAAAAATGAAAGGATGGGCCCTCTCACCCACAAAAGCACCAAGAAAGCAATTACCGAATTATACACCACCCCCCAGCTCCAACATCATTACTCAACCCCTATCACCAAGGAGACACCCATTAACCTAGTCTTTTGAGAGACATACATTACAAAAAAAAGAGATGCTGATATGATCAACAAACAATAATTCAAAGCAGAAACATGGACATTGCCACCAAACAATACTTAAATTCTTCTAACTCAGTGTTACACAAAGTGCAGTCTCCTCGATACAATACCACAAAACACCGAGTAACAAACCTTAAGCCGGCTGCCAGAGGAATGAGTCACAGTGCAATACACCATAACACAGCACAACTCAACTCCCCATTCCACGGGCACACCCAAACACAAAGGCTGATGGCATGTGGCCATCCGTGTGACAGTCAGCTCTGGTTGGACACACAAAGACACGGAGCCAGCAACGCAACACCCAACCCTTCTTCGCAGCCAGCACAAAGTGGTTCACAGCCCCAGTGCCCCCAAAGCCAGCGCTCTCCCGAGCCCCAAGCACAGTGCAGCCTGCCAGAAAAAAGTACCCTCCTGTTTCTCCAGCAGGTGGATATGTCCAGACTATCACCTCCAACATGGCCTCCAGGCTCTCATTGATAGTGAGAGAGTAAACTGTCCCCTGAGCCTGCTTTGCGAGAAAGAACAAATCAGCTCTATCTTGGTTGGGGTTTAATCAGACTTTGTTGTTACGGAAAATGACAGAGCTCCAGGGATGGAGGGAAAGGTGGGGGTGCGCTAGGAGGGGGCCAGCCAAGCTGGGTGCAGGAATTCCCCTTCTTCCACCAAGCCCTGCCTTCTGTGGTCATTCCAGAACCGTAGCCCTCTTGCTGGGTGTTCACTGAGTATCGATTCAGTCTGCAAGCAATTTTAATATTTCTTCAGGGACTTTCCAGCAACAGCACAAGTCATTAATTCACCCTCCCAAATTGCTTATTCAATAGCAGGAACATGGCTCCTGAATAAAGTCCCAGAATTTATGTGACTCGCACGAGTCAGGAGGTCAAACAACTGTTATGGAGCGAAGTTAAAAATCCAAATAAAATATTGACACTTTTTTGGGGAGGGGGAGAGGGAAGTAAAGGTATTTAAAATAGGTTTTTGTTGCAATGCCCCCAGGATAAAGAATGGAAGGGGACTGAAGACAAGTTGGAGTTTATAAAATCAATGGAATTTATTGCACATCTACTTGGCATTTAATAATTCTCTCATTTCCACATCACTCTACCCACCCCATCCGGGCCATAGACAGAAAGATACACAGGTATACAAATGCACATTTATGCACATCAATACTGGTGCACAGACTAATATAAAAACATGATTGTGATGTGATCATCACAAACACCCCGGGAAGGGAACAGTAATGGCTGTGGAGTCAGGTATGAGTGTGACTTACATATTTGACAGAAATAGGCACAGCTGAGCAGAAATTCATGAAGTAGGTTGTGATAAATAGGTCCAGTATTTTAAATCTTGGATCAATGTATTAGAGCAGACATGAATATAAAGACCCACTAATCATAGAAATAGTTTCTAGAAACATGGAAACTGAGAAACACATCTGTATGCAGTGTCTCCACATAATCATGTACATGATTAGAAAACTGGATACACGGATATAGAGGATTGGAAAATCTACACCCCAAATCTACCAGTGCATGTAAAATGCACGGCCACCAAACCACTTCACCTAAAACCGCGGTTCTTTTGTAACACAGACACGGTGCTTACCAAGCACAGCTATGGCACGTGCAGGGCCGAGGGTCAGCACCTTCAGAACCACAGCCACGTGCAATCTCAGTTCATCGTCTACACGTACAAATGTTCAGTTGTCCACGTCAGGGATGTGAAGAGACTGAAAGGAAAACTTGTCCATTCCGAATTGGAGAATAAACACAAAGAACTACTAACATAGAACTTTCCAGAAGAGATAATATGGTTCAACCTACAGACATTGGAGCCACAAGCCTGGACCCAAAGTCTGGCTCTAGTGCGCATGACCTTGGGCAAGTTGCTTAGCCTCCCTGCTGTCTCCTTGGTGTGATAGACAGAGTGCCTATTTGATAAAGTTGTAGTTAGGATTTGAATGAGAAAATGCATTTGTTACAATGCCTGTCACATAGTGAATAAGAAATAAATGATAGTTATTATTTTTCCTGTTATTATATGCAGCTCTTCTATTCAGTCGCAGCCTCTCATGGATTCTACCATCTGTTCTTGATGCAATTGACTTATTCTACCCAGTGGTTAGCAGCATGGGGTCTGGTGTCAGGCTACCAGGTTTAAATCCTAGTTTTGCTACTTAATGGCTGTGTGACCTTGGGCAAGTTACTTAACATCTCTGAACCTCAACTTCTACATCAATAGGATAAGTTTAATAATCTGCATTAGAAGTTATAAAAATAAATAATCCATGTAAAGTGCTTAGCACACTGCCTGGTACATAATGAACATGTATTAGCTCACTATATCCCTAAATACTATATTATTATCATTAATAACACGTTTGTTATTCAACAAATAGTTTTTAAATATTTACATTATTCCAGGCACTGTTGCTAAGTGCTAGAAATACAGTGGTGAGGAAACTAGGCATGACAGCTGCCTTTGCAGAGCTCCCAGTCCAGGGGAGGATCTGATGTGAATTGAGAAAGCAAGGAAACGAGGTTCCAGCTCCACACTAGACCCTGAGGGGAAGAGGGGAACGGAGAAATAGATTAGAAAGCCACTGTGGAAGCCAGATTGGGAAAGATTTTGAAGGCCAGGCTGAGGAATTTTGAGTTCATCCTGTAGCTCAAAGGAAGCAATTACAGGGTTTAACCATATCACATTCTTTCAGGCAGACACAGAGAGAAACCACGAATTGTTTTTGGATACTGCAGTAACTAGGTGGGAGGGGGCAGGGCTAGAGGCAGGATGGACCAGTAGTCTCTGAGAGGCCCCACCTCTGCTGCTGCTAAAAGGCTTTTTCTCTAGGCTTTCTTCTGCTTGAGGAGGGAGGGAGCGTGCCAGTGGAGGGGCAGGGAGGAGTTGGTCCCAGGAATGAGTCTACAGCAGCATCCTTTATCACATGAAGTAGTCTTCTAGCCTCTGGAGCCTCGATGGCTGGAGTGTGAACCCCAGCCCTAGCCTGGAAGCCCTTACAGATAAGGACAGGGCCAGTGGCGAGAGGAGCTAGTCCAGTCACGGCTCTGGGCTTGGCATGCACTGCAGACTGGTTTCCAAATGGTTAGTTAAACACATTGCCCCTTAATTTTTAAACCTATGCCTATCTTGAAGTTAAATCAATCCATATGCTTACCATTCATCATCTAAACCATCCCTATTGCCCCCTTGGGCCAGCCCCATGGCCCATCTAGCCTAGTAAATTGTATCTGGCCTGGGCTCCTGGGGACACGTGGTCGAAGGATTATCGCCCTCAGTGCCAGTCATAGAAGGCTGCGTTGACTCAGGAAATATGCCAGGTGTCTAAAGAACCCACTAGGAGTCTCTTGTCCTGGAATGTACCAAAAACTATCTTGAAATTATTTTTTATTTATAACCTATCATTTAGTTTCAACAGAGAAACTAAGAGCTTCTCGAATTTCAGTTACTGTATCAGTTAGAGTCAGGATTAGCAGCTCGGGAGAAATTCCATTGTTAGAATATGAGTAAGGAACCTCAGTATTCTTAATTCACTAAGACTTTCTCCCAGCTCACTCCAGGCTTCCCTGTTAACCGGGAGGATGGTTTCTTCACTCGCCCCCTGAATGAAGGTAGTCTTCTCAAATACTAGAGAGTTTAAGAATAATTTGGAGAATTTGCTTAAATACAGATTCCTGGACCTGACTACCATCAGAAATTCTAATGGGGAGGTCCGAAGGGAGCCCCAGGATTTGCATTTTAGCACACACCCCAGGGGATGCTAATGTAGGCAGTTCAGGGGCAGTAGATTGAGGAAATCCTTCTGTAAGCCTTTTAGTATAGGACTCTCATCTCTTGGAGCTCAGTTATGAGTTCTGAGAAGCAGAACAACAGAGAGAAGCTCTTTACACATCTGGGAGGGACCCTGATGACCTTGGAATCTGTGTATTTCAGCTACATCCTGCTACAGCCAGAGTAGAAGGGCCTGTCCATAGCTTCCCAGCATTAGTGGCCATTCTCATGCACAGAACCCTGCCTGACACATGGTCAGTTGTCCAAACTGAAGTCTGCAGGGCATGTGAGTGGGTGTGGGCAAATGACTCCAAATTCTGCACGAACGGCAAAACCAGGGCCCTGGGAAAGAGTTTATGTGCAGCGCTTCTGGGTTGCCAGGGGGGTGGGCAGGGTGGATGCCGTTTCTTCTGTGGAGAGGAGGCAGTCAATTTCAGCTTTTTCTTTCCTGGGATGTACAGTAGGGGGATTCCAGGTCCTTAGAGTCCTCAGGAGCAGGCAGGCGGAAGAACCATTTGGGGGAGAGGTGAAATTTTCCTAGATGATCTATGATGCCTCACTTGAGGCTCTGCCATGAAAAGTCTCCAGCTGTTTGCGTTGCTCTGACTTGCCTCGGGGCTGAGCCAGGGACACACGCCTGATGTTGGCAGCCTTCAAAAGGCCCGAGTTGAAACAATTACCTGCATTTTTTGGGCAAAATATCCTCTGCTGAAGCAAATATCGTTTTGTCCTCTAGAGTGATGCAGCCTATAGTAATACCCAGGCAGCTCGAAGTCACTGGCAGAGGCCCCTCCTACCACACCCCTGGCGCAGCAGGCAGTGGGGCTGGCAAATCTGTAACATTCTCTACCCTGGAGTTCCTGTCATTTACCAAATCAGGAAAGACTTTCCCCACACCAGGGACTCAATATTTTTTTGCAAAAACTCTAAGGCAGGCTCTCTGCCCCAGAATGATTTAAATGGATTCATGCATGTATATGACACATGTATGAAGACACTTGATATCTGACTCCAAAGACCCTTAGAGCAAACCAGTGATATGACCATGCTTGGGCCTCACGCACCTTTCCACTGGGCAGCTGGGCAGGGTTTCATGGGGACATGCTTGAAGATCCCATTTTCAGCAGCTGGTGCTAGCAGATGTTATTACTCCTGTTTTACAGAGGGGAACACCAAAGGTCAGGGAGCCCCTTATCCTTCCTTTCTCAGAACACAACAGAACAAGAGAACTAGGATTCAGGGGTTCGGATTTCGGGCTTTTGGGCATCTCTCTCCTGGGGGCAGTATAGCTTGGCAGTTAGGGTATGGGTCCTGGGGTTAGTCTACCTGAATTCAAACCTCAAATTTGTCATTTATTAAACAGTTGACCTTGGGCAAGTTATAATATGCCTTATCTGTAAAATGGTTTGTTGTGAGGATTAAGTGAACCATTTGTTTGAATCACTGAGAACATTGCCTACCACATGGTAAATAGTTAACACAATAGTTCTTATTACTGGAGCCTCCACCAAGGAAGCACTGCTCCTAGAAATGCTGACCACACCCTCCAAGGTGAGCTGTCTGAGGTCACTTCAATGCTAATAGGGCCTCTTCTTGTCTCCTCCTTGGGGGGGCGGAGTTTGTGCGCACCATTTATTATCATATAATATAACGCAATATAATATCATACATAACATAACATAATATGATGGGTAGGTTAACTTGGAAACCCTGAGGCAGACCGTGGATGGATGGATAGATGAATAGATACATTTGTACTAAGTATACATACATTATATCATTCTATTGATTTGTAAAAAGTTCCCGGTCTGCCTGGCTGTAATGAGATTTTTGAACTTTGCGTGGCGATCAATGAGAGGAATATTATTGGCCTGGAGAATTGATATACCTGCTCTCAGTGGCTTGTTCTGCTCCCAGGCTGCCCCGGCCCCCCAGGTGTACGATTCCAGCAGACACTTAACCTTTTTTACAGTGTCATCAGGCTAAAAGGAATCTAATAGTGACACAGGACTTGTGCTCAGCACTCTGCCACTATTGCTTTCCTGTCACAAATAATTTATAGCCTTCTATTTCCATCCCTGAGCCTGCACCCCAGCCCTGCCTCCCGCTTTCCCCCTGCTCCCAGGAATCAATAAACTCACACAGCCACAGTGGGACTTCAGGGTGCCAGGAGACAGACAGACAGACAGAAGGGCAGAGAAAGAGAATGAAACACAGAAGAAGGAATGAGCGGAGGAGGAAGAAGAAGAGGGTGTAGAACTCAAGGAGGAGTGAGAATGGCCCCGGTGCATTCTAGGAATGTTTTGAGGGCTTCTCTGTGTCTTCACCGGTTTAACAGACTATCACCGGGAGACTGGCTCCATGCGTTCATTCTAACTCACAGGGCCACTGGACTGTTTTCCTCTCCAGGCTGGTGGGGGGTGAAGGCCTTCTGGGAATTTACCCAAGAGGGAATGGTTCCACCTGCCTTGTCATCATTTACTCTAAAGATTTGCCGCACCCCCTGCCTTCTCTTGAGTCTGGAAGAAGCTGCTGCACATAGTGTCTATAGAGCCTTCCCAGTGCCCCCAGGCAGAGGTCCCCAGCCTGTCTTCTTGGATGCAACCTCTTTTGGGGGTTCTGTCTGTGACACCTGCTGCTGCTGCTTCCAATCTTCTCAGCATTCTTCCCAGGGTCTTTGTGGCAGCTTCATGGACCAGGCTGGGGCATGTTGGGCTGAGAGGCCTCCTGCCCGCACCTGGCTCAGCCCCCACATAGAGAGCAGCCAGGCCTATGGGTCAAGGTGAGCTGTCTGAGGTTATTCAGTGCTAATAGGACCATAGGTATAATTCTAGCTGTTATCATTTTTACGGCAAGCATTTGTTGAGCCAAGGTTTATGCTAATTGTTTTACATGGATTATTCTATTTAATCCTCACAACAGTCCTAGGAAGTGAAGAGCATTATTATTCACAGGCACTAAGTAACAGAGCTGGGACCAAGCCCCTTCTCCCTTCATTCTAGTCACACTCTTGTGAGTGTGGGAGACTCTAAGTGCCTGAAGGCCCTGTGCTAGGCCCAGGCAGAGCCCTGGAGTTTCCAGGAAAGTTGGGGGGAAAAGAACATCTCTGTGGAAGAAAGCATGCTGGAAAGAGAAGTGGGGTAAATGCACCTGATGAGGCAGTTTTTCTGGAAACAAGAAATAACATCTCCCTGGCCTCAAGTAAAGATGTGCTCTCCAGGGCTCCCGACTGCACCCTCCGAAGATCCTTATGCCAGACTTGACTTTTCAGGCCAGACCTGCCTGGGGCCATAGAGACCATAGATGTACCTGGCTCTCCATAGGGCCGTGAATGAAAGGGAATTAGAGGAGAAGGAAGAGGAGGAACTAGGAGAAATAGTATCAGGTAGTCACCCAAAGCAACTGCTTTCCTTTATCCTTTTAATCCCTAGTGATATTCCCATCAGCTGGGTTGCATGTATGATGCAGGAGGCCAATGGATGACAATCAGAATTCCACAGTCCCAGTTCTTTAATTTCCTGAGATCAGCTCTGGGGACTCAGAAGTGCCCACAGCCCGGGGGTGCATGGATGGACGGACTCCAAGAGTACGATTAGCAACTCACAGCAGGTGCCCTGCCCAGCCCCTCTTCCAGGCACCACCAGGCCCCCGTCAGGGAGTAGTGATTTTCCATCACTTGCTGCCTCAGCTAAATCTGCACCAGTGCCTCAGGGGTCAGAGGCGCTGAGTAACAAAGACAGAAACTCCACAAGGCCAGCAGGTATGTCTCATCCAGCCCCAGCTCGGAGGCATTCTTAGTCCAGAGACCATCAGCACTCCAGCCAGAGCCACCAGCAGGTCAACGAGATCCCAGAAGCTTTTGCTGCAATGAATTAGAAGCAGCTGTTTGAACTGCTCTGCCTCCTTCTGCACCTTTCCTGTAGACCAGTCTGCACTGCCCTTCACTACTCTGGTCTCCCATTGTGATTATGCTCCAAAGACCGCCACCCCCACCCCCACTACTAATTCTTGGAAGATGGCCTTCTCTCCTGCTTTGATAAGAGATAAAAGCCACAAAAGCTGTTTTTCAAAGCGTTTGGCTCCTTCAGAATATGCCATCTCTCCCATTCCATTCTCTCCTTGTTCCGCCTTCCTCTCACCATCATTCACAATCTCTCAGCCAACTTCAGTTGCTCCTTCACCGGTTCTTCCTCCTCAGCCTACAAATGCATCCAGGTTGCTCCTACCTTAGAAAGCCTTCCCTCCACCCAGCTGTGGTTCCATCCCCTGGCTTCCATACTTTCCGTTCCTTTTCTACAAACTTCTGAAGGCACTCATCTACTTTCACTGCCTCCCTTTCCTCGTATGAGCTTCCTAACCTCTTTTTGTCTGGCTCTTCCCCTTTGTTGATACTGCTCTCCCCAAGGTCACTAACAGTCACCAAAATTCCCAAACCTAATGCCCCTTCTTTTTCCCAATTCCTTCTGATCCTTATGTCACCGCTGATGCTGTGGATTATGTTCTCCTTCTGGAAATGTTCCTCTCCATTGAGTTAGGTGAAACTGCCAGACCCTGGTCCTGCCATTTCCTGTGTGGCAAGTTCTGACCTCCTGCAAGGTCAGGTTCTTTCCCCCCATCTCTGAAAGTGGTATCCACTCCTCAGGCCTCTTGCACATTTCAATGCTCTTCTCCTTGACAGTCTCCTAAATCTGTATCTGTTGTGTCAGCCAGGGCACGGACATGTCCACCTGGACACTCCTCCACCACATCAGACGCTGTTGGTTGAGGACCAGCATTACCACCTCCCTCCAAACCAGTCACCTCCCCGCATCCCTCTTTCCGACAGTGGTACAAACCACCAGCTTTTCAGTTACAGACTTGGGGTTCTAGAGCCAAGGTTGACTCCAAGTAATTGCCAAATCCTGGCCATTCTGCCTTCACACCATCTTATAAAGTGTTTCTTTCCTGAGGTCAGCCTCTCATCATCACCTGCCTCAACATTGCTTTACCAGAAACAGTTTGTACGTGGCTCCTCTAAGTTTAGAAATCACTTGTGGCTTGGACCATCTAAACTCGGTTCCTACATATGGGGGTATGTGTGACAAAGTAACAAGAGTATTCATTTTTTTGAGACTGAATTCTAATTCTACCCTAACCGGCAATGTAATCTCCAGTAAGCTCTTAACCTCCATCAGCTTTGGCTTTCGATCTGCAAAATGAGGATAATAGCATATACTTTGGAGGTTGTGAGAATTAAGAGTAGTGTATGTAAGTGGTATAAATTGCATGAAATGTAGGCACATAAGAGGTGCTCAGTAAGTGGAAAATCACAACTCTCATCACTTCCGAGTTTTCAGCATTATTTCCTCTTACATACCTCCCCTGTCCTGGCTGACCAGTCTGGGGATGGGCCCCTAGAATACCAAGCTCATTTGGCTTCTATGCTTTGCTCTACCCTCCTCCAGCACCTGCTTATAGTGCCCTGCCCTCTGCTTCTTTGTTCATCTTAGGATTGTGTTTTAAGAGACTTTAGAGGTTCTGTAGTCCAAGCTCTTTAGAGCTGAAGAAACTGAGGCCCAGAGAAGCAGACTGATGAGCCCAAAGCTGTGTGGCCGCATAATGGCAGAGTCAGAAGCAGGACTTGGGTCCCCTGCCATGTAGCCTGGTGCCCAGCCCACCATCCTCCGTGCCTCTGGTTCCCGTATGTATCTATATGGTCAGCCCTACTCTGCTGTGAAGAGCTACGAGCTTCACCTCCTCAGTGACTTCTCCCCCAATTCCCCCACCTGCGAGCAGGATGATTCCTCCTCTGCCTCCTTCTGGCACTTACAGCTTGGCCCCCTTGGAGTTACTTAGCTTTCTTTGAGTGTGTGTCTTCCTCCCCCAACTTTATATCCAGCATTGGAAGGCAGGGGCCTTAATTCTATTGTCTGGCTTAAAAACTGGTTAGAGCAGAGTCCACTCATGGCTGATGACTTACTTACCTGCTGGCTGAGGTGAAGTTGGATCACACGCATCTCTGCAGGGAGGAGCAACGCTGTTGGAAAAATTGCTTCCAAGGGCACCTGATTTGACCAGTGGGTGGAAGGGAGTGTTCTTCAGTCCCGGCCCCAGGGTTGGCCTTTGTATCACATAGCCCCAGGTCCTTAGGATCACTGACAAGCCGGCTGGTCCCCAGTCCTGGGATGTTTGACTCACCCCAGAGTGCACAGTGGGGGGCATTAAGGTTTCCAATAGACTGGTAAAGAAGCTATGATCCAAGGAGGACCTCAGAAAAGGAGGCCGTAGGGCCAGCGAGCTCCATAGGGACAGCGCTCTGACTTGTTTGAGAGCAGTAAGTGGGCTCAAGAGGTTGTTTGGAGCCTGACATCTGGCAAAGGGACCACATGCTGTGTTGGAATCCTGGCTACCACATACTGTGTCCCCTTCCCTGGCTACTTCTCCTTGGCTCAGTAACTGGGGAAATCTCACCCTCTCCCTCAACTCTGGAGATGTGTGGTCCAGTCCCAACAGGAAAGCCAGCTCCAAAATGATCTCCAGACCCAGGGAGTCCTGCTCCCAGGAAAAGATTTGCATGTGATGAAGGAGGGGAGGTGGACAACAAGCCACCAAGGTGCTCCCCATTGCCAGAGTGAGTATGCTGTACTTACTCTGCTGCCCCAATCCCTGCTACCGAAAACCAAGCTGCAATTCTGACCCGTCACTCGTGGCCCCTGCACAGAAGGCAGACTGCCTCCCTGCAGAGCTGCACTGGATCCGAACAGCTACCAGGGGGGAAAGCTCGAGCAGTGCAGTGGCGAGGGTGGGGTGCAGGGAGCAGACAGGTGAGGAAGGAGCTAAGGAGTTGGAGAGAGCTTCTCCGCAGGTCTGGGCCAGAGTTGGTGGGGATGGAGGGGGCATGTGATATGTGATGCCATTGTGATTCTGTTGCAGGATCATCCGGACCAAAGTTCAGCAGCCTTTTCACCCAACGCCAGATGGGGCTGGGACTGGAGTGACTGCACCTGGCCACACCATTGGTAAGAGGGCTTAGGGAGCGGGGAGCAGGGCTCCACCTAGGAAACCTGGGTCTGCAGCTGTACCCAAGAACTGTTTTGGGTTTTTTTCCAATCTGTGCTCTTTTCAGAGCTCCTAGGGTGTGAGGGTGGGGGGGCAGGGGGCTCCTTGAGAGAGACTAGCTCACTAGGACCTCTCTGTCTCTAAATCTCTCCCCTACCCCCACCCCATCAACATTTTCCCTTTAGTCTATCTTTTTCCCTTCCTCCTCCTTCTCTGACTTTTGTTTTTATCTGATCCTGTCTCTCTACTTGTCCCTCTTTCTTCCATAACTACTTTATTATTCCATTTTATTTTTTTAATATCTAAAATTATCATTCTCTCTTATCTCCACCTCTTTCTTCTTCTCTCCTCTTCCCCTTCTCTCTGCCTTTCCCTTTCTCTTTTCTCTTCTCTCTATGTGTGGTTCTGGGTTTGTTCCTCTGTCTCTCTCCCTCCCTCTTCATGGCCTGTCTTCCTTGATCTCTGTTTCTCTGTCATCCACTCAGTAACTCCACTTCTCTCCAGCCTCCTTATTTACCGATCCTTGCTCATGTCCTCTTAGAGACATGACCCAGGCCCTTCCAGAACACCTGCTAAACAGCAACCCCCCCCCCCAAAACGTACAATCTTCCCCTTCACCCAAGGGTGCTTGGTACCAGGGCTTAAGGGGCTGGGATGCGATCAAACTTTTCCTACTGCCCTTCTTGGCAGCTGTCCCCTTCTCTGTTGACCAGCAGGAAGTAGAATGGCAGGTCCCAGCTCTCCTGGAGTTGGCAGGATCTGTTGTTTACTAGGCCTGTATTACAGCGTGTGCTGGGAAGGAGGGTTGGGCTGGGCTGTACCTGAGTAGATCATTACGGAGTGAATGTGTTCACTAGTCTGTGCCCTGAGGGGGAAATTGGGAACTTCTCAAGTAATTTCAAGACCAGAAACAATGGGGAGATGGGAGCTATGCACTACACTCCTGGAGAATATCAAGACCATCCTTGTGTCTCCTAGAGATTCAGACAGATCTTAGAAAGCCACAGACTCTAAATCAGGACTGGTAAAGACTCAGCCCAGGAGAATAAGAGACAGTGAGCTGGGTCTGTTTGGAAGGATTTTCGCAGCCTGGGGGATTGGATGAGCTGTGCAAGGAGGCCTCCTAGGAGCTGTGCTCTCTACAGGACTGCTGAGTCACTCCGTAGATTAAGTCAGCTTCGGCGTTTCCATTCACCTTCAGGGGAGGGAGTTCACAGGCCCCAGTAAATCTATACATCCGAAGAGAAGGCTTGGGGTTGACTGGTCACCCCTCAGCCCAGGGCTGGACAGAAGTGAATAGCCTGCTCTGTATATAGCAATGCCTTCCCCCTTAAACCTCGGAGGAAGAAAGGGAATATGAGCTCCCCATCCCTCCTTATTCCCTCTGCTTCTCTCTGCCCCCAGCCCTGGGGCTTTGGCCTGCGATCGCAACTGCTATCCTGATGGCATTTCCTCCTTACTCTTGTCCAGTTCCCAGTACGGCCTCCCCTCCTGTTTCCAGCGCCTCCAATGATCCAGTGGGATCCTACTCCATCAATGGGATCCTGGGGATCCCTCGCTCCAATGGCGAGAAGAGGAAACGTGATGAAGGTAGGGAGGAGGGAAGAGGCTTGGCTTCCCTGTGCATGCTTTGTCTTTGGACTCGGGGCTCCGGTTTCGGCCCGGCCTCGCAGCTGCTCTGCTGTGAGATCAGTTTTAGTTGCAAAGCCTAGGTCCCCCCATTGCCCTGCTGGCTCCTGGAGAGAGGGAGGCAGGCTGCTGGTGGGGCAATCAGCTTCACCATCTGCTCAGCAGCCTCGACCGCCTCACCTTCCTCTGGGACTCACCCCCAATATCCCTGTGGGATGCCAGGAGGAGACGCCTGAACCATGTACATTGCTTGGGAAGGTTTTGGAGACTGGGGGACATCTGGTCTCTGACCTGAGGATGAAAGGCCAACCTGCCTTGTCCTCATCTGATCCTAACACGTCAGGAGATAGGGGAGGGATGTCACATGCTCCTGATCCTGGGGTCGTTTCTCTGTGACACATGGACACTGGCCCCAGTAAAACCATTCAGGCAGTGGGACATGGGTTCCTCTCTATGCTCCCCCATGGGAGAGACACCACGCGGGCTCCTCTGTGGCCTTCCCTCATTCCCTGTAACCTCACAGTGCAGCCAGCTGTTGAGCAGGCAGGTAGAGAGGGGGATAAGGAGAAGGAGGGGGAAAGGAAGTAAAAGGTGGCGATGAGCTTGGGAGAAGGTGTTTTTCATATGTTGACATTAGAGGTCCCTTGGTGACCATCTGGTTCTCTTCTGATGCATGAGGCCAGGGCTCAGGGTTGGCAGGCCAAGGCAAACGAAGACACCATTGCCTGAAACCTGCTGCTGGCTGCAATCTCATGGTCCCTGCCGGGGAGGCAGTAACCTCCTGGTTTAGGAAGGGCGTATGATTTTAAGGGTATATAACATGAAACAGACAGAATCCTCTAAAGATGAGCAAAAGGCAGTGACCATATATCCCGTTAACCCAGAAGGTCCCAATTTATGCCTTTGTCTCTGCATTTTGGCCAGTCAGCATCTCCTTTTTCTCTCAAAAATGTCCTATTTAGATAATAAATCATATGGTCATCCTAAGCCTAGATAAGCCATTGATTGGGGCAGTTTTCAAGGGTAAGGAACAGAGAAAAGGGACAAAGCTGACATTCCCTGGACCCCGGGAAAGAGAGTGTGAGCGTCCTGGCCTCCGAAGGGACAGAGTATAGGAGAGGCCTGGGTCTGGCAAGACAGTGGTGACCTGGTGCTGGCCTCCTTCCAGAAGCCCTAATGGCCTCGTTTCACAGGGAAACAGCTTGTCTGGCTCCATTTCTCCTTCTTCCCAAATATCCAAACCCATTTGGCTGCCACGGCCTTTGCCACTCACTAAATTTCATTGTGGTTGTTTTGGCCACAGCCCCTGATGGGCAGGGGGAGGCTGTGTGAATGGCCCTTAGTCTCAATTCTCCCTGGGGGTTTCCTGCACTCAGGCTTTAGCCACACTTCCCGCACCCTGAGCGGTTTGGATGATTCTGTGCCAAACCCTAAGGGGTTTCTCCTTTAACTACCACCACTGTGTTTTTTAGAGTGAGAGATGTCCAGGGGGCAGGACAGGCCACAGGACCCCCTCATCCCTCTCTCCCGTTGTTCTGCGGTTGGACACAAACATGCTTTTTGCTTCCTGGGTTCCTATGGGCCATGAAGGGAGGCCAGGGGGAGGGAGGCACTGGCATGAGGGTGTGGCCATCCCACATTGGGCCTCATTGGCCCAGAACAGAGCGCTCTCCTCTTGGAGCAATTGATCACGTTCATTGTTTCAAGTCAATTCAATTCAGTGAACCCTTCCTGTGCATCTGTCACAAGAAAGGCTTGGTGCTACAAGGTCCCAAAGCAGAACAAAATATGATTCTTGTCCTTAAAGAGCTTACAGTCTAGTGGGGCATATAAAACATGTGAGCCCAGAGAGCAGAAAGGCCCATCGGATGCCTGTGTTGCGGTGGAGGTCTGGGCTGCGGGCTGTGGGAGCTCAGAGTGAGGAGCAACTAAACCCCAGGAAGGGCTGCTTTGTGAGGAGGGGCCGGAGGGATGAGACAACAGGGGTGTGAAATTCTCTCTGATAGTCCCAGCCTGTGACCAGAAGTTTCTGTGGTGAGAAAGTGTAGGGGCACTTCAGCTGGGATGAAAGGGTAGGATGGGAAGTCATGAGAAGCCAGGCTAAGCAGACAAGTTAGGGTCACAGATCATGTCAAGACCAGACCGCCTAAGGAGGCTGGACTTTTTTCTGTAGGCATGAGGAGCCCCCGAAAGTGTCTAAGCAGGAAGGGAGAAGGATAGGGCTAGGTTTGGGGACATCGTCCTCCAGCAGGTTGACAGTGGCGGCAGCAGTTGAACTCCTCTAGGCGAGGGACAGTGGGGGCCTTCAAGTTTCCTCTTATTGCATAAATGTTTGCTGGGCCGAGCTAGGTAGCAGGAAGGATCAGAGGCCCTAATTCTTTTTTGGGGGGTGGGAGGGTGTCTCGCCCTCACTCTCCCTCCTACTGACCAGACCAGATGGAGCCATCCTTTCCCGGGTGGAGGCCAGAGCCTGTGAGGGAGGCCAGTTCTCTCTGACACCTTGTCTCCACGCCACACACCCTTGATCCATCAGACCCAGGTGGGAAGAGAGAAAAAGGAAGGCAAGAGCAAAGGCAGACCTTTAACAGCCTGTCCTCCCCCTCCCCCACTCTGGGTGCCTCCAAGCAGCCAGGCCCAGTTTGCATTAAGGAGCAGCTCAGATGATTAAGAATAGGGGAGATAATTATGTGTCAAGATGATGTAGCCCAACTCTGCAGTCAGGCCAAGGTAGCACAGCAGCTGGCAGGCCGGCAGCAGGAGGCGGCCTCGGGCACGGGCTGCACTGACACCCAGGTGTGTCCTTCAGCTACTGGGCCAGTACCTCAGGCGAAAGAGAAACTGGCTTGAGGCGCTGAAGGGCATTGGGATGGGAACAGGTATACGGTATACACGTCAAGGGAGTGGACTGAGGGACTGGACGGCCACATCTTCTTCCAGAAGAACCCCATGCACTACCAGGGGCCTCCTTTGGCCCCTCCTACTGTGGCATCTCCCTAGTAGCGTCATACCCCGAGGCCAAGCTGTGAGCCTTTCTGTCCTCAAGGAAGCCACTCCCGCCCCTGCCTCTGGGTACAGTTCAGCCTATTCTTCAGCTCTAACAATGTCATGGTGGTGGGCATTAGCGAGGACAATCACTGCAGCGTGTGCTGGCGTTATTGGAGACAATCTCAGCAGTAGTTATTGGTGTTCACAGTGATAATACCCAGAGCGTTATTGGCACTGGCACTTGGAATATGGACAGTGTTATTAGTATCTGCAGCAATCATATCTGTGGGGATATTAGTAAAGGGTCGATCAGCTGTGACTCTGGGGAAAAAGAAACTGACAGTAACTGTGAGTCTGCCTGAGATGCCTTCCCTTGCCTTGGCCTTTGGAAGTATGGAAGAATCCCTAGACTTTCCTTTGAGAAATGTGCTAGTCAAGAAGCTTTGACCCTCAACCCCCAAGAGCCCAGGAGCTCCCAGAATGAGACAGGTAGACAGGCCAGTGATAGATGAGGAAGTTAGGTCACGAAGCACCCAGAAGACAGTCTGAGAAGGTAAAGCCCCATTCAGAACCCTGCTAAAAGCTTTACCTCCTTTTAGCTACAACTATGAGAGGGTATGTTAGGGTCCTTTGAAGGACACTGCTTCCCTGGATGTTGCTTGCCCTGGCTTATGTGACTGGAGACTAGAGACTCTTGTATTTTTTTCAGGCTGAAAAACCAAAGTCCTTTGCCTTTGCCCAGTTGCTTTCAGCCATGGCCCCGAATGTTGCTGTCCATTGGTGGCCTTGAAACACAGAGCAATGATATAACTTGTCTGAACATCCAAGTGAAGTCATACGGTCTGAGTCCATTAATCTGAGGGAGGGAAGGCGAGCTGGTCTTCCTGTGGTTTTGCATTCCGTTAATTAGGTTCACAACGAGTTGTGTAGCTGGGTGGCGCCAAACCGGTGAGGTTGTGCGTTTACAGGCAGGGCAGGCTGCTTGGCTGCCAATGGCCCAGTCCGCTCGCTGCCTTTAGTAGCTCCCTTCTGCTTTGGGTGGAACTGCAACTGGAAGAAGCAATTTATTTCCTTATTTAGTTTCCCTCCCAGAGGTCCCCAAGTGTGTGGCTCAGCTTAGACTTGGTGCAGATGAGGGGATGAAGCTGTGGAAATGAGTGGCACCTCCCCTGTCTAGGAGCCCTGACTTCAGGCAAGAGGAGGCTGCAGGCCTCCACTAGGAAGGAAAATTCAGGGTGGGGGCCAGCAGGTCGTCCCTGAAGCGCAGCATGCATGGGTGGTGTGGCCCAGTGGGAAATGGTGTGAGCTCTGGAGCCAGGCATAGCTGGGTTTGAGCCCTGGTGCCTTGGTCGAGGCCCTTAATCTTCATTAGCTCAGTCTTCCCTTCTGTAAGTGGAGATGGTCTCAGCCCTCACTTTGTGGGGACTGTGGAGAAGACCACACGAGATCACGGACATAGAGTGTTGAGCCAACCCATCTTGGAGGATGGGTCACACTGTGTGTCTGGGGAGGAAGGCTTGATTGGCAGTTTGTATTTTGAGAGAAAATGAAGTCTTGTCAGAAGGAAACTGAGTTGGGCAGAGCTTCCTTAACCTTTGTGCGGCCCCTGGTAAGTAGGGCAACTAGGGCAGTGGGGGGAAGATGTCAGCCCCCCACATGTGATCGGGAGGACCTTTGTCCACCTCTGCTTACTCACTGGCTCTGCGATTATCTCACTGGGCCACATGTCCCCTCTTAGCACCCACCCGTCATTTCAGCTGTGTGTAAATTAATATGGGGCCCCCTTCTTTTCTAACGCACAGGCGCCCCTCCCTCTATGCACTGCTGTGCATTTCCACTACCATGTGCAAGTTTGTTGATTTCCCGTGGGAAATGTATGTTTGTTTATGGACACATATGTAATTTTTTACATAGTTTATGAAAATGTGAGTGTGTGTGTGTTTTTCAGCATCCTGAGATCTTTGGGTGTGAGAACGGGGGTGTGGAACACCATGCATTGGGCAGGCATGAAGTCTTCTGGACTGTGTATACATTTGAAGAGACAATAAGGTGTGAGCAGGTCTCCCAGTGCCAGTGAGCAGGGAGAACTCAAGCCAGGCCTGAGTGTGTTAGGGTCCCTGGTCTTGAGGCACAGGTGTGCATCTAGACTTTTGCCCAAAGGGCCCCGCAGGCATCACCCTGCATTCTGTTGGCAAATGGATGGGCTGTACTGAACGTGCCTCCAGTGGTGGCCTGGGGCTCAAGGCGAGGGAGACTGAGGCTGAGAGCCCTCATACCCTCAGGCCATGTGGGGGTTGCCACTCAGCACCCTTGTCCCCTTGGAAGAGGAGCCTGGTCTCCCAATCTCGGGGTCTACCTGCCTGTCTTTCGGGATCTCTCAGTGTCTGTCTGTCTCTCATTTGCTCTAGTCGAGGTATACACTGATCCTGCCTACATTAGAGGAGGTGGAGGTTTGCATCTGGTCTGGACTTTAAGAGGTATGGGGGCCAGAGGGAACATGGTGTGGGGCCCAGGGGTACTAGCTGGGGGGTGGTCAGGGACTTTTCAGAGAGTGGGTGCCTAAGGGCCAGTGAGCAGAAAAGGAGGCAGCAGCTCAAGCTTCTGCTGGGAAACTAAGAGGCTGACAGAGTCTCAGGGCCCGTATCACTTTCTCCACAGGCCACTGCCAGGTTTGGGGGCTGAGACCCTGGTGGCCCCGAGGGTCAGGCACTCAGTGGATGGGGGGCACTTTTTCCAGCCCTTGGAAAAACAAAGAGCAGATCGGGTAGTAAAACAAAAGCAAAGGAGACCTGGAAGCACCTGACAGCCCTAATTCATCACGGCCCAAGTTTTTTCCTGTGTTCCCATTATATTTGTTTGTAAAAGTGGAAATCAATTTTGAAGGTAATTTTCTGGAAAGAATGGAAGGGAGGTGGGAGGGCCGGATAAGGCAGAGATGGTAAAAGGAAAAATTTAGGCCAGGCACAGCCCAGGGGCAGCTCTTGGCAAGGTGAAAGAAAATTGCATATTCAATCTCCATCCATGAATCTCCCTCACTGCTGCCCGCCTCCTGCTTGAAAACAATGAAGGCTTTTTCCCAACACTGGGCAGGGCCTCGGTATCAGCCTCACTTTAACTTCAGGGTCATTAATTCCCTGATTATTGAAGGAGAAGAGAGGGTTGCAGCATCGTCAATTCCAAAGACACCCCCCCCCACTTTGTGATCAGGCCCTGGCTGGGGTGCGGTGGGGGGCAGCCAGGATGGGGTGAGGTGTTGTTTCAGAAGAGCAAAAGGATGAGGAGGGAGGAAGTGGGGAGCCAACTGGACTGGGGGGAAGGAAGCCAGGAGGAGGGCAGAAGAAGACAGTCATTACTGCATACCTCTGTTGTTGTTATTGCAAATTAAAAGTAGCATGTTCCACTCCACAGCTATCTTTAGGGAGGGAGGGGCACCAAGGGAGGTGGGGGATCTTATCATTGCTTCTTCAGCAGACCAGCCGTGGTGTCACCGTGTGAGGTGACATTTGAATTTACAATTCCGCTGAGAAAAGCCATTAATTCACAAATTAACATTTCTCCCTCTCCCTCTCTCTTTAACACTCTCTCCCTCTCTCACATGGATGTGCAAGCAATTGAAAAGACAAAGGAAATAGCCTTAAGGAAGAGACTTTACTGCTAGTCTGTCTGTGCTGAGATTGCTCCCCCTGCTTCCAGATAGATAAACCAATTACCTGAGCAGCTCTGCTCCTGGCCGCCTGCGATCGCCTCTTTTTGTAGGCTGCCTCCATGTCTGGATTACACTCGGTGTATCTCATTAATGTAAACCAGGCATGCCCTGGTCACCAGTTTCTTTTCCCTCGCTTGCTTTCTGGAGGGGCAGTGGGAAGAGTGCTGGCGTCAGAAAAGGCAGGCAAGGCGGACCCGGGGGAATGGGAGAGGCTGCCAGGCCCTGGCACTCTGGGTGCAGCCTTCAGTCCTGAGGAGGCTGATGGGGGAAGTCTGCAGGTGGGCGCTCCCTGGTAGGCTTGCACGGTCGGATATTTAGAGGCAGAAGCAAGAGCCTCAGCCTGACTCTCTCAGGCCCACAGCATCTGTCCTCTGTGGCCTTTTGGTCCAGATGCAGGGGGCTGGCAGAAGCAGAGAAGGATCTGAGCATTCCCTGCATGGGAAGAGCTTAGGGAAGTTTCGCTGAGCGCACATACCATTTTAATGGGCCAGGTTCAGCCTGAAGGGGCTGGGGGCGGTGCCAGGGAGGGCCCAGAACACAGTGAGGTTGCCCTGCATTGGGTAAACACAGTGAAGTTGCACAGATTCCTTAACCTAAACCAATCACTTGGACACAATTTTGTCTGTTCACCACTTAACCTTTACACACACACACACACACACACACACAGAGTCATCTCATTCCCTTTTAAAGAATCCCCACCCAGGAGTGTGGACCTGGGTGGTATGCCTTCAGAGCTCCGAAGTGAGCTTACATGGTAGGCAAAGAACCATGGAGCCTCTCTCTGCTTCCGCTGTCCTCCAGGCCGCGGCCAGGCCCTGTAAGAAGACACCATACTGGCGGAGTCTGAGTCTATGAGGACAGGTGCGCTGTGGCTCATTGCTGGAATCACATGATTTCACACGCACCATCCTACCCAGCACAGGTCACAGACGGTCCCTCATGAGGCAAGTCCTCTGAAGGTCCAGAAACCAAATCTGCAGGACGGTAGTCATCTACCTGAACAAGTGCCTGAGTTAAACCGCATTAACAAGCTCAACCTATGTTCATTTTCCAACAAATAGTCAAGCCCTGGCTAGTATCCACCCTAATCTAAGAACGAGCTAAGGTTTGAAGGTCAGCATTCGCTAAGACACCAAAAAAATCCACTTATGAACATGTATTTGTTGTCATGATTCTACCTTCCCAGTCACCTGGGAAGTCAGACCCAGGTGAGGCAGGGGGCAGGGCATTTAGCTGGATTGTGCATTTTAGCCAAACTCTGGGCCATGTGGGCCAAGAGCCTGCTGACCACTGACCACATCATCATACAGAGGTAGGTGTAGGCTATGCCGATGTTTCAGTAAGACCTTTACTTTGGGTCCTGAGCCACTTGGGCTTACCTTTTTCTGAGGGGAAGGACCAGGGTTTAGCCATGGTGGCGTAGAGCTGACATGGTGCATGAATTTGTACATTAAGTCCCTGAGTTTATACCAGAGACTTCAGTCAAATCATTAACCACCTCAGGTCCCTAACCAGTACGTGCTGTTGTGGATAAAGAGTTGTATTTTCTTGTTTGAGGAAGTATGTTGCGATTTAGTACAAAATAGTTTTGTGAGTTTTTTTCCCTATGAAGTACCAAAACATCAAAATAAATCGACCCCACCCCCCAGGAAAGAAAGTACAGATTAGCAGTGGAGGGGGCTGTATGTGTCCCTCTGCCACTGGAAGGTGGGCTGGGTGTAGCACAGAATTACAACTTTCCCAGCAAAGGCATCTGTGCATTTCTGGGCACGTGTGTGCGCACCCATCTTGTCAGACCCTCTCTTCAAACCCTAGTCTTCCATTTGGCAACTGCCTTCCAGCCCTGCAGGTAGGCATCGTTCTGCTTCCCCCACCTGGCAAGGGCACAAAGCAAGAAATGAGAAATCCCTGCCTCAGCAGTGCCCCCAGGTGTGGGCTGTGGACAGGAGGGAGGGGCCAGGCCTGAGGCTGCCCCCAGACCCTGCTGATAGTGGGCTGGCCTGCCTGGGCACCTCCTCCTCTGCTGGCCAGAGGGTAACTGAGAAGGGCAGGGGCATGGGGACCTCTCGGAAAAAGAGTTTGGAGAGAAGGTAGGCTGGGGAGACCCAGGATTGCTGCCTGACAAGAATAGGTCCGAGTAACCTACTGACCGTTGCGGGCTGCATAAGGACCCCTGGAGCCCAGGAAAGGACCCGTTCCCTGTCTGCCTTCCTCAGGGCTGTGGAGGCTAGAAAGCTCTCCAGGACCTTCCCCATTCTGCCCTGTGGGGGTGGAAGAGCAAGGAGGGTTGGGGGAGGGCTGGGAGATGATCACAAGCCTCAGAGCCAGTGGCAGCAGAGCCAGTAATTCAAACCATCCTGACCCTTCGGTGAACCTGAACCTGCTGACCTTGACAGCACCAGACAAGGGAGGCCTCACAAACTTCAACCTGCGTGGAGGCCTCGCTTTCTCTTTCTCCCTTTTTGGAGCCCTGTGGCCCAGCCTCCAGGTAGCTCCTAATTTGGCCATCTCTACAAAATGTCAGCATCCCTCCCTCCCTGAGTCCTGCCCGCCTGCCTCAAAGCATCCTTTGTGCTCATCTCCACCAGAGACAAGTGCGTGGGCATCTCAGGGGTCTTTCCAGAGCCAGGCTGAAGCTTCCTTTTCAGGAGTGCTAGCTATAAAGTGTGTGTGTGTGTGTGTGTGCGCGCGCGCGCGCGCGCATGTGCATGCACGTGTGCGCACGCATGGGGTCTGGGTGCACACAGGGGCTCGGGTAAAATGTGATGGAGACGGAGCAGACAAGGGAAGAAAAGCCTGAGGAAAGCTGCCCCAGGAACCTGCATTAAAGTAAATGTAGTTTATGAAGTTTACGCTTTCCTCCCAGGGAGAGCTGGATTCCATCCAACAGCCTCCCAGAGCCTGCCAAACAGCTCCTGAAGCAGAAAGTGCAGGCAGGAGCATGGGCAAGCCAGTGATGGGGGCAAGGGGGGTGGGGCACAGACACACATGTATACATGTACACACACATTCTCTCTCTCTCATTGGTTCATACAGATCTCCCTAGCAGGCTTCAAAGAATGCGGGGAGGGATGCAGACAGCATATTTGGTAGAAGTGAATTCAGAGGTTTCCCTTTCCTTTCCTCTTCCTTTCCCCTGCCTCCATCTCCTTTGGCAGTGTGGCTGACCCAGACACACGGGCAGTGTGGACACTTTAGGGGCCGTTGGTGTGGTAAGCTGGGCCGAGGGCAGTGTCGACCACTGAGGAAGCCTTGTGGGGGCCCCTCTGAGTGAGGGGCATTGTGGGCAATCTGGGGGTGGTGGTTATAAGGGCAACGTAGTCAAAGGATTCAGAATGCGGTCTGCCAGGAGCCCACCTTTTTTCTGATGCTGGGGATTCATTCTTCTCCGGCATTTGGTCTAGAGCAAGCAGGTACCTTACAGCTGCTGAAGACCCCTGCTGGAGTCTCTTGAGGAGAAACAATGAGAGACAGTATTCTTATTTCTGGAAATTCAAAGAAAATAAATGGTTGCCAAGGTTGGGATATGGGCACTCTTAGAGGGACTTATAAGCACGCTAGCTGATCTGCCTTTCTATACTCTTCATGTGCACAAGCACATGGGTCCATGTGTGTGGGTACCAGCAGTATGTAAGTGGGCCAGGACCCTTGACCTTAGAGACTGTGTGGAGGAGAAGCGTCACCGGAAGGGGCAGCAGCATGTAACAAAGGCCTCCGCCCCGACCTGCTGGGCTGGCAACATCTAGTCGCTTGCCCCTGTGCTTCCAAGACATGCTTCTGCTGGGGACAGGCAGTGGGAGAACTCTATCTCCCACCTCTTCGGGGGACTTCTTGTCCTTGCTCGAATTCGGCCAGCGTCTGGGACAGAAGAGGACAATAGAGGCAGAGTCATCTGAAGGCACAGAGTTGAGGGAAGAAGAGAGTGGAAGGGAAAGTGAAGGATAAGCAGAGATTGCGATCGCGGAGGCTCCTCTGGGAAGCCAGGAGATGCTGGGCGTGGAGGGTGGCAGAAATTGGCCAAGGATGGCTTTGGCCCTTTTTCTCCCCTCTCTCCCTTCCCCTCCTTCCCTCCCCCTCCTTGTCTTTCCCCTCTTCCCTCCACACATCTTTATTGGTTCCGGTAATAGCGTTGATTTGCATGTCAGGCAAAGCCTTGCTACACACACAAAAAGAAAACCCCAGCCTTGGCGGTGTGGCAGTGTCAGCTCTCGCTGTTGTTCGACAGTGTAAAATTAAATTAATAAAGCCCCCAACGCAGGAAAACATAACAGGAAATTAATGGCCTTTACTGTCGCTCTGATGCAGTCATTTGCAACCCTGCTTTCCGCACCAAAGACTTCATAAATGCAAGCAGTTTCTCTAAACAAGCATACTTAGAGCGGTCTGGTATGTAATTTTTCGCCTTGCTTGTGTCCTCTGAGTTAACAAAGCCCCCTTCTCTTCTGGCTCCAGAGAGGTTTCTAACTGGTTCTGGCCCCAGCTGGAGTCCAACACCCAGCAGAAGGTCCCAGCCCCTCCCTGGAAGGGCTGAAGGAGGACTCTGGTCCCACACAGACAGACCCTCAGCCCGCCCTCCTTCCCCATCAGTGGCCAGCGAGCAGGAGCCCCGGCCTCTGCCAGCAGGCCAGCAGGAAGGCACAGCGCATGCTCTCAGGCCAGAAAGTTGATCACTCAGGGGAATTCACCCAAGTCCACCCAATGTTCACTCTCCACCCTGTTCTGTTCACTTGTCTTCTCTCCACTCCCTGTTTGCTCCCCTCCCATGGTGTTGCCTGGCCTCCCCTCTCCCTCCCCCATTTATACTCGCTCATCCTCCCAAATGGGTCACACACACTCAGGCGGGTCGTGTTGGCAGTGGGTGCCCATGTCCTTTTTTCCTACGGGTAAACTAGGGGGTTTGGATGGAAGGAGGGGACTAACATTCAAAATGGGGGAATTAACTGTACTGGTATACTTCTCTGGGGTCCCAGGGCTCCCTCGTATCTCCTTCTTCTCTGCTGGTTCGTTAGGAAACATGAGGGCCCTAAATGAACACTCGGGCCATCTCTCTGTCCTTGGGCAAATTTGCTATAAGTCATTTCAGATTGTCAAGAATCTGTGATCTTGCTTTGGCATGTAAAACAGTGGAAATGCATACTTACCTTTCTAGGGATCTTTGTGTCAATGTGGGCCCCCATGTTGGGGAGTGTGAGAGGAGCAAAGAACCAGGATGCCGATCTCAAGGAATTTGCCGTCTATTGGGGGAGGCAGAGCTGTCACACATCAGACAATAAGCTGAACCAAGTGCCTAAGTATTCACTAGAAATCCAGGGAAGTAGCTAGACCAGCAACAAGGGAATGGGACTTGAGCCTGGGAATGGCTAAGATTCAGGGAGACAGGGAGCCTGGCTCTAGCGACCTTCCATGTGGAAGGAGGCCTGTGGGCTGAGAGTGGTGTCAAGGCAGAGTCTTGGATTCTTAAACATCTTCATGTCTTATCTGCCACTCATGTAGAACTCTTTCCTCCAGCAGTACTGTCTGACAGGCCACAGCCCCTGCCTGGACATGGGACATAGATGGACAGCTGTCACTGTTAGAATCCCAATTTCTGGATGTGGGATCCATTTGCACTCCTTACTTGCTGTGGGACCTTTGGTTAATTACATAATCTCTCTAAATCTCAGTTTCCTCATCTTTAAAATAGGGATAAAGACATGAACCACATAGAGTGGTGTAAAGATCTTCATTGGACACCCTCTCTTCTCTTCCTCCCTCTATCCTTCCATTCCTTCCATCCCATTTACTGAGCACCTAGAAAAACAATGAGCTGAGCTCTGAGTGGATTTCAGCTTCTCACATGATGCAGTCTCTGCACTTGCTGGAGGTCCCTGATCATCCTTGTTACCCATCTCTGAACTCATTCTTGACAGTTAAAGTCCCTCTTAAATAAACACTCAACTCTAGAGACAGTCTAGCAAATGCCAAGTACAGTAGAACCATTGCCATTCTCCTCTGGAGATTCTGCACTCATAATGTAGCCTCAGATTACATTCGATTTTTTTAGCAGCCGTGTCAGACTCAAGCTCATATTGAGTTCGTGGTCAACTAAAACCTCGAGATCTTTTTCACATCAATTGCTATCAAGCCAGGTCTACCCCGTGCTGCACTTGTGTAATTGATTTTTTTTAACCTAAACATAGGGCATTCCATTTATCCTGTTGAATTTCATCTTGTTGGTTTGAACTCTTAATTCCACCTGATGAAGATCATGAGGAAGTTTTCTATATCATCACCCTAGAAGGTTTTTTTAAGAGTAATTTTCTTTTAAAATAAAGGAGAGCTACATGGCCCACCAGTGGAGACATCCCTCCTGGTTGTGAAAAATGGATGCTCTCAGTACCATTGAGTCCAGCAGCCATTGCCATTTCACTTTTCTTCACCTTGTTCATGAAGTTAGGAAGGAGATGCTTTGTGATATGTTAACATTCGCTACGTCCGGAGCATTTGTTTGATCAACCAATAAAAAAAGCCAATTTAAGTCAATGCACAGATTGAGCGCCTGCTATGTATGGAGCACAGCAGGACTGATTTATAAAGGTAAATAGGACACAGTTCTTGACCTCAAGAAGCTTCTGATCTGGTAGGGAGATAGACGTGTACATCATTATATGAACAGGATGTGATAGATGCTATAATCAAGGTATGAAGTGGTATGATGAATTTTTTTAAAAGATTTTATTTCTTTTTAGAGAGAGGGGAAGGGAAGGAGAAAGAGAGGGAGAGAAACATCAATGTGTGGTTGCCTCTCACGTGGCCCTCACTGGGGACTTGGCCTGCAACCCAGGCGTGTGCCCTGACTGGGAAGCGAACTGGCGACCCTTTGGTTCTCAGCTAGCACTCAATCCACTGAGCTACACCAGCCAGGGCCTATGATGAATTAAAAAAAAAAAGTCATTGCTTCCAACCACAGCAATTGAGGAAGTCTTGGTGAGACTGGCATTTGGTCTGAGAGCTAATATCCAGTTAACATGCCACAACTTATTCTTGGTGCGTGCACATGAGCTCCAGGGTATCACCGTTTTCCTTTCCAGTGCCAACAAATTTACTCTATAATAATTTCTTCTAAAAGATTTTCAGATCCCAAAATTAAATTTATTAGAGTGTTATTTGCATAAGCTTATCTCCCCTTCTCCTTTTGTTTTTTTCACGAGGCAGGATGGCACTGGGCTTTGTCACTGCCCCACCTTTTTACTGTGACTTCTAAAGGATCATCAAAAAAATTTTAGAACCCTATCCACCTTTTCTCCCCAGAGTCCTGCTAGATGAATATCTGGGCCTGGGAAAGTTCGCACAGTGGAAATGGTCAGGAGTACCTGCCTGGCCCCCTCCCGACCTGGGCAACTCCTGCTGGTCCCATTTGGAAGATTCTTTTCTCCGATGCAGAAGTTCTGCCTTCTCTCTCCGTACTAACCTCCTCTTCCCCAGCACTGAGCCTAAACCTGCCTTACGTTTTGTTTTCTCCAAACATAGCTACCAAGGCCCTTTCTCGTTGTCTCAGCTCGTTCTGAGCTTTTGTCTTCCCGACAGGCTCACGCTACTCTCACATCCTTCCTTGGTTATGGTCCCCTCCTTCCATCTGTTGTGTGTCCTTTACAACAGGAAAAAAAAATAACTTTGTCTGATAATAAGTACAATACATGCTCACTGTAAAATGTTTTGAAGATAAGTAAATTTTTCAAAATTACCCATAATCTCATCATAGAGGTAACCACTGTTGGAATTTGGTATACTCTTTTACAGTCTTTTTTTGTGCATGTATAATTTTATATATAATTTCTTATCAAAATTGGAATGATATTGTATATACAGCTTGTCTTGCTATTTTCACTTAACATTATATGGAATCATTTTCACATATCATTAAATATTCTTTGAAAACATGATTTTTTAATGGCCGCATAATCTTCCACTATTCGGTGTACATGTCCTTTTAAAATCTAGGCTCATCATATTTTAAAGCTTATTCGTGTGCAGCAGCAATGATTTTCCTTAAATGCCCTTCTCTTCCCACCCCTCCCCCACTCTCACTCCCTCTACTGTGTCAGGGTGATTCTTTGAGCTTACAGAGGCAGAATTTCATTTTTAGAGCATCCAATCCTTATAGAATTGTGTTCCCTTCTAGAATCTCTTGCCATGGGGTTGCATGGCTATTCTTTCCCTCAACACATAGCAGTTTGCTTTCCTTGAGTCGGATTTTGTCCAATGCCTCCTTCCTTTGCTACTGTCAACTCTAGACATGCTTGCTTTCTCCCCAGATCCCCATCACTTACCCTTCATCAGTTTTTCCTTCTTGGCTGAAATTAAGCAGCTTGAAATAGTAGCAGTGGCTCTGGGCTGAGAACCTCAGCTCACAACCTGACAATGACTGGCTGGGTGACATGGGGAAATTACTTAACCTTTCTGAGCCTCCTTTTTTTTTTTAATCTCTTAGAGAGAATGGAATTAAATAATCTTGATACTTTCCAGCTGTAAAATATGATGACACCAAATCCAGAATAGCAATTTCCTTTGTTGCTTCTTTTTCCTTCTAAAAGGTAAAATGTCGAATAAGGCAAGTTAAGAATCTATCAGCCTTTGCTTTTGGAATTTTATTTGACAAGTCAGTTGACCTTTTTTATCACCTACTATATGTCAAGCCCGATGCTGGGTTTCTAAAGATGAAAAAACATGTCCCTGCCTTCAAAATGGGAATAATAATAGAAACCCCCTGCTTAATTCTGGTGAAAATTAAATGAGTTAATATATGTGAAATTCTGAGATGGATGCCTAATATATAGTAAGCACTTAATGTTAGCTGCTGTTATTGTAAGGATTAAATCAGTGGCTATACGTTCAGCCGAGTGTCTGGCACAATAATGGGAACTGGATCGATTTTAGTTATTATTATTATTTCTGCAATAGAGGTTTGGATAGATGGCTATTGGAACACAGAGAAAGGAGAAATTCATGCTGCCAAGAGGGAGCTAGCAGCCCTCTGGTGTACCTCTGAGGAAACTCAATCCAGAAAGGCTTAAGGGACTTGGCCAAGGTCACACAACACATAACTGACAAAATTAGGAGTTCAACCAGGAGATGTTACTACCAGTCCAGTGTTCAGTTAGGGTAACAAAAGCAGTTAGTGTCTCCAGAGGCACAGGAAGACAGGGCAAGCAGGCTAGGCCCCCTGCCCACCTTTCATCCTACCATGAACTCGTTGAGTGCCTAGAAGCTGGGCTCGGTTAAGGAGAACCCCTTGGTCAAAGGTTGCCAGGGCTGGAAGGCTGACCTGAGCCTTGTCTTTGGGCCGGATTGCCAAGGGCTTCTTTGTGCCCACCCTCCTCTTCAGCATGGCTTGGGGTTCCTGGACAGGGCAGTCTTATAGATAGTCCAGTTTAAGGATAGGAAGCAAAGGGGCACATCACCCCAGCTCCTTGGACAGACAGTGTCTCCACCAGCACGGTCTCCAGCCCAGCCCCATCCCAGCACCATGCAGCACCGCTTTCCTCCTTTGCCCTCCATTTCCTCTCCATTTACACTTTCCCCCATGCTTTCCTCACCCTCTCTCCCTCCCATCTTTCCTCCCTCCCTTTCCCTGTCTTCTGCCCTTCTCTCCTCATTTCTCACACTCCTCCCCTTTCTTTTCCCCTTCCCTCTCTCCTGTGCCCCCTCCCCTCCCCATTCCATTCATCCTTGTTCTATGCCCAGTCTGAAAGCAGCCCCACTCCTGGTCCCAAACCCCACAATTCCCTGTTCTCAATCAGATGGGAGGGCCAGGGTGGCAGCTCAGACCTTTGCAGTCCTGCTGCTGTGGGGGTGGGGGTGGGGCTGGGGCTGCACAGGCGGGCTGCCCTGAATGACAAGCGGCGATATTGATCGCATTCTGAACTCAGCCCAGCCGATAGAAGGTAATTAATGACTCCATTTGCCTCAGTACGGAGGAGAACAATTGAGTTTGAAACTGCAACAACTGGCAGCTGGGGAGACTAGGGGATTGCCTGGGGGTGAACCCCTCGGAGGGGGAAGGGGTGTTAGCGGAGCTAAGGTGTAGAGAGAGGGGGCAGAGGCCATAGGTCACAATGGTATGGAACAAATGTCTGCGCAGAGCCCCACTCCCAGGCACCCCTCTTGCATCCCCAGCCCCCTGGAGGCCTGAAGCCCATCACCCACTGTTTGTACCTCCTCCACATTTTCTCTTTTCTTCTTGTATCACTTTTTCAGGTCACTTTTTGCCTGCAGATTAAGTAAGACTTACTTTCCCTAAGACAGCTTCCTGTCCGCGATGTGGTCTTGCTCATGCTTTTAACACTCCCTGAGTTTGTTTGCTCTTGTGTAAAATTGAACTAATGGTGTCTCTTTGGCACATGTTCTGTGAGGATTAGAGAGATTGCGTATAAATCACCTCAGGCCTGCCTAGGACATAGTTAGTGCTCAATAAATGGTGATAACAACAATCTTTGACAAAGGAGGCAAATTTGGTAGTGTTGAACAAATAATTCTGCCTCTCAGCTGAAAACAAGAATAATGATTACCTTGTAAAGGTAAATGGATTTAATGAGCATATGTGAAGGCCCTAATACTGGCAGTTTCCCCAATGACAGGTAGATATTTGTGTTGGGTATTAGAAAACTGAAATTAGTGTAGTCCTTTACTATATCCTTTAAAATAGTCCCGTCAAATACCCAGTCCTTACTTCCTGGGATTTGGTGGGCAGCCTCTGTTTATCCCATTTTAATCTTGTAGACTTTGGTAACCTGGGCACTTTCTGACGAAGAAAAGGACAATATTTCATTCTGTTTGTTACCATTACCTCACCTCCCTTTAGGTCAGTGCTTGAGAATTTCTCTTGTCCCTTGTGGTGACTACTTTGGGAATTTGTGTAGAATGTCCACACACCAGGAAGACAAAACATTTCTGTTTTATACCTTATCCCTAACCCTCATCCCTTAGACATGGTGTTCAGTGACTGTCCCCCTCTCCAAGCTACTGAGACCCCACTGGAGACCTTATTTATGGTTGGCCGGAGAGAAGGTTCCGGTCTGAGGTCAGAGAGGTGGGGGTACAGACCTCTGCTCCAGGGAAACCCAGGAATAGATGGGGAGTGACAAGCCTAAGTGACTGAGGAGATCAGATCTCTTTATTGAGGAGTAAAAGGTTATTATTAGTGATTCTAGAAGTGGTGCATGCTTGTTGTACAAAGTTTCAATGATAAGGAAAGACTTAGATGAGATGAAAATCCCCATGTGGGTAGCTCTCCTTTCAGTCAAGATGATCATTGGTTTTGCAGTTCACTTCATTTGCATGGAGGCTGGGAGCTGATGTTCATTGGTTCAGTCCACACCTAGTTACAGAGCACCTTCCCTGTGCCAGGCTCCCTTACTCTGACCTCAGCTTCCTCACAAGTAAAAAGGGGATTATAATCCTCACCTACCTTGGAGAGTGATTGAGAAACCCAAATAACCCAAGGTCTTTGAAACCTTTTTGTTAACTGCTAAGCAAATCCAAAGTGCTTAGAGGAGAAGACAATGTGAGCCTTTGTTCCCCTTGAAAGAATAATATACGTCAAAGTTTTAACTCAGCACTTTGTTTAATTTGATTAATTTATTTATATCTGCCTTGTTACAAAAAGGACTTGTGGAGGTTCGCTCTCCTTGAAAGTGCTCACACTGTAGTGAACAAAGGTCCTGGAATGGGCTCCAGGCTTGAGACTACCTGGCTGTGTGACCTTGGACTTGTCATCTCCCCTCCTCCACCTCACCGCCCACTCCACTTGTTTTCATTACTGTAAAATGAGGACTTTTCACCAGGTGTCCCCTAATCACTCTGGGCACAGTCTGTGCTCAGCCAGCGCAGGGGCCACAGGCTGCAGCCTCAGCATAGGGAGGATGCAAAGCACAGAAATGGGGATACTGGGAGGGAAACCATGTCCTGGATGCGGCCAGGTGGTCCCCAGCTGGGCCCCTGGGTTTGGTACCCAGGCAGCAGAGTGAAATGATGTAGAGAGCAGGCTCTGGACTCAGACAGATCTGAATTCAAATCCTCACTGTCATTTACCAGCTGCATGGCCTCAGATAAACTATTTAACCTCTTTGCCTCAGTTTCTTTATCTTTAGATAGGTATCACAGCATTTACCTCCCAGGGGTGTTGGTAGAAGGGATTAAATAAGCTGTGTAAGTTCAGCAATGGCATGTGCTAAGTTCTCAGTACTGTGAGCTGCTAATGGATGGTGGCTGGTCATGGGGGAGCAGGAGAACAGGGCTGAATCCTTCACCTATGGAGACTGACTAGCACACAGTTCCTTCCTTGCTCTCTGGGGTCTTACTTAAACCTACAGCAACCACATTTTCCAATCTCAGTCTGTGGCCCAAGAGTGGGATAGGATTTTTGGAAATCAGAACTGTTCCAGAGAGCTCAGGACATACGGCCACCATATTCCAGCCCTCTTCTTGGAGTCCTGACAAGGGGCTTCTTATCCCATCAAGGTGAAGGCCAAGGGCCTCTTCTCATCATTTGGGAAAGGCTTTCCCTGGAACCAGCTCCCACCATGGGCAAACAGACCCATTTGGGGTTGACCCTGCTCTCTGTGACCAGGGGTTGGTGTGGGGAGTCCAAAGCAGAGGCTGCCTGGGCCCCATTCTCAAGCAACCTCTCTTACCTGCTTTGGATGCAGTTCTGCAGCTCCAAGGTTCTGCAGTTGGGAACACCGTGCTCTCTGTCCCTTGGGGACAGGCACTGTGGGTGGGCAGGATGGTGTCAATGACAGCAGGAAGGGCCTCCTGCAGACCAGAGTTGATGCTGCCAGAACCTAAGCAGTGGGAATGAGTGAAGAGGGGCATAGGTCTACCCAGGGGCCTCTGATAGCTGGGATAAAGGGACTTGCCTGACAAGAGACTGGGTATCCTAGGGTGCCAAGCCAGTCAGGTCAACAGTCCAAAGACCTTCTGCCAGGGGTCTGCCTTTGAGTGCTCCCCGGCAGAACCTCATTCATTTATTCTAAAGTCATTCACTGAGTACCAACTGTATGCCCAGCTCC
This sequence comes from Anoura caudifer, assembly GCA_004027475.1. NCBI lineage: Eukaryota > Metazoa > Chordata > Mammalia > Chiroptera > Phyllostomidae > Anoura > Anoura caudifer. Next base: position 73,085 of record PVKU01000487.1, read on the forward strand.
TTGCCTGGCACTGGAGCTGCCAAGATGCATGGGTCACGGTCCCTGCACACAGGAGCTCACAAGGGGAAGGACGCTATTTAATTACTCACGCCCTTTCCTTCCCTGATCATTCTGGGACCGCTTCTGCCTCCTCCTCTATTTTAGCCCAGCTCTGCCAAAGAGCACTTCAGTACCTGAGCCTAGCAGCCATGTCATAGTCTAGTTCTACCCTCTTCCTTGCTGTCACCTTGAGACTACCCTTGGGATATCCCACTCTGAGCTCTCTCTCTCTCTCCATTCTCCTGAGGAGGGTCTCTCCAAATGGTCGGCACTAAGAACTTCATTTTCTCATCATTTTCTATTCTTCCATGTTCTCTTGTCTACTCTGCTCCTCCTCTATTCTCTTCTCCTTCTCCTCATCCACTCCTTACCCTCATCTGGGCCCTGGGCTGCCCTCCTTACCTGGATACTCAGGTTTATGGGGAAGCAGAGCCACCTGGGTTTATTCCTGTGGCAAGTGCCCTCACCCAAGCCAGTGTTGGCCCAGGCTCCTAGCATGGGAATCTTCTTCCCTTTCTTCCTCTCTCTCTTTTTGCCCTTTCTCAGCTATCTCCCAACTCCCTTTCCTTACTCCCTTCCCACTCTTCCTCTTTACCTCCATTCCTCCCTTTCTTCTCTAGATGAGGGAAGGGTACCACCCGGTTCTCTGGAGAGAGCCTAGGAGAAGCTTTGGGCCCTCTGGCTGATGTGAGAGGGCTGCCTTCCTGTCCCCCACCCGCCATACCACTGCCCTCTCCCTGCCCCTATGGCTCACCTCCCTGATCCCCCAGAACTTCTCTGTGCTCCTCATGATTCATCATTAGTGCTACCTTTCCCCCTCCCTGTCACCTTCCTTCTCCTTTGGGGAGTTTGCTCACACCTCGGGCAGCCTCTCTTGGGGGTTCCCTGCATGCTTTCATCATACCAGTTTGGTTTGCCACTCCTGTAGCTCCTTCTTTCCTTCCTCTCCCCATCCCCTTCCTTCTCCTCCTCTTCCCCTTCCCTGCCTCCTACTGCCATCTCTGCCAGCAGCAGACTTCCTTTCGCCTTTCCTTTTCCCTCCCCATCTCTCTCCATTGCAGCCTCTGTAACCTGTCTCATCACCAGGGCCCAAGTATACAAAAAATAAATAAATAAATAAAAAGGTCAGTGAGTGGAGGGAGCAGCAATAACCCCTAAAACAGTACTATCAGTGGAACATGATTGATCAATTGAATTCCATAGCGGCTGAAAAATGTGGGATTAAGTAGTGTATTATACGCACAATGAGTTGAGGCATGATGTTCATTTCAAGTTCATTTCGCCGGCCTCTGCCACCAGATCAGGCAATCAATAGGGGCAGCAGATATCATATATCACCTCTCTGCGGGCTGGGGAGAGAGCACCATAATCTCTCGCAAATTTAGAGTGACAGATTTGTCAAGATCTGAAGGGCCCCTGAATAAATGAAGGAAAAGAGACTCCTCCAGCCAGTGACCTGAGGACAAAGCTTCAGTTCAGCCCCTACACACACATACACATGCAAGCTTAGTCAAGCCACACACAGGCATATTCACAAATTTACGCAGGGGCATGGTATGAGTCTCGCCGCACATATGCACACACCCATGCACATAATGTGTGAGCATCCGCTCATAGACAGATGCACACTTTACTGCCCAGGGCCCACTGGTGACACTGTAATAACCTCACACAAAGACACTCTCACTGCCTCCCCCAGTCCTTACAGCCAGGCTTCCCCCAAAGGTGGGGGGACTCCAGCAGGGGAGGATTAGGACACAATGAAACATGAAAAGAGCTGCAAGGGGTGGGATTAGGATGACAGCACATCCATGGAAGAGAAGCAGGGACAGGAGACACACGGGGGACGTGGGCTCATGCTCCCCATGCAACCGCACATGTACGTGCGCGCGCGCGCACACACACACACACACATCTTTCCAGGAAAGTTCTCACTCTGTCACTTACACATACCCAGACACTTATATGTTTATGCATGTAGAAATGCATCTACTCGGAGAATACTCACACAAGAGGGGGAAATAAATATGTCACACCCTAACTTATATAAAGAAAGGCATACACCCTCTCGGACAGAAAATCATTGCGGAGGCTTACAGAGAAAAAAACACAACCACCAAGTTTTGTGTCCAGAGGAACAGAGAGAACATAGAAATACCATTGAGACTGTCCCTGTCTGTCTGTCTGTCCTCCTCAGACTTGATCCTGGTTTTCATTTCTCTCTCTTTCTCCCACCCCTGCCACATACACACACACACTCTCCCCCCCACCTTTGCTTTCCCATCCCCTCTAGAATAAAGTGGAGGGAAGATAGGAGGTCCCATTAAGAAAGCAGACCCCCATTCTCCATCTGAGAAGCCAGCAAGAGAGGATGGCTGCAGGTTGAGGTTAATCAATATGTAATATTTTCTATGTTCTCCCGAATGATACTGTATGGTGTTACTGTATATAATGCAGTATTGATTATATCATATCATATAATCACCTATAAACTGATATATATAACAGTCCCAGAGGATCACCCTGGGACCTACAACATGGGCTGGGCCCAGGCCCAAGGCCCTGGGGGGTTTGGCCAAACTGTGGCCAGGGAGGACCCAGCTTTGGTCCAGGGAAGTTGCAGGGTGGGGGTCCAGGGAGATGGCAGAGTAGGTGCTTGGCCCACTGAAAACTCTGCGGGCCTGATGCGGGAGGGCAGGGGTGGGGAGGCACGGGGAGCAGAATAGTGAGGAAGCCTGGGTGGGGCAGGGTGTGGACAGCATTGGCCTGCAGCACCAGGGAGCAGGCAGCAATGTGGCAGCGCTGTGGCCTTTCCTTCGTGGAGTGAGCCTCAGCTCCCTGTGGAGACCCACAGGAGGAATGAGGTGGCCAAGGAACTGGCCTCCGGTAGGGGCCTAGCCAGAGTCCAGGCCAGGGACGGAGGCTGAGCAGGGTGGCCCTGGACAGCACAGCATCCACAGGACTCTGTCTTCAGTCTCTGCCCAAGTGAGTGTTTGACTGCTCACCTGCCACCTCTGACTCCTGCTCTGGTCTCAGTCCTGGCACAATGCAAGCAAAATGCCTCAGCTTGGCTTTAAGTGCCTCCCCCCCTCAGTGGTGAAGTTAATTACTTCACCCAGTCTCTATGTTACACTCAGCCTCGGAGATTTGATGATTTTCCACCCTTGGAGCCAGTGGAACTGATATTCATCTCGGAGCCAAGTTCAATTCTCCACAGGTTGGGCAATGCTGGTCCCAGACACCCAGCTCCTCCCCCAGGCCAACCCAGGCCAGGGTACAGGAGTTCAGGGGAGATGGCCCCTGAGATCCCCTATGGCTCCACCTCTGTCTAGTCCTCTGGCTCCACAGTGGAACAACCTCCTTGTCTCCTCCCAGCTCCTTCAGAGGCTCTGTCTACCTCGCCAGATCTCTGAGGCATGGCCAGCCCTGGGCCAGACCCTCCAGCCTCAAAGCTGGGAGTAAGCGGTCCTAGCAGGGTTGCAAAGCCCCAGGGACCAAACCAGGTGCCCCACTTGCCCACTGCACTACTCTGTGCCTCTGCTGGCCTGCACTGATGCCCCGAGTGTCCATGTGTCCCCTAGATGTGTCCGAGGGCTCAGTCCCCAATGGAGACTCCCAGAGTGGCGTGGACAGTTTGCGGAAGCACTTGCGAGCTGACACCTTCACCCAGCAGCAGCTGGAAGCTTTGGATCGGGTCTTTGAGCGTCCTTCCTACCCTGACGTCTTCCAGGCATCAGAGCACATCAAATCAGAACAGGTGAGGAAGGCGCTTGCTGCGTGCAGAAGAGGAAAGGAGCTGGGCAGAGCAGGCCTCTGGAGCACGTGTGCAGGGATCAGCCATATGCACACCCAGCATTGCATGTGCTATTACATGCGATCGTGCTGTGTGTGGCCCATGCGATCACACCCACATGGGACATTATAGTGGAATTAGGACAAATCATTGTGGTATGTGGTAGTTAGAAATGGTGAGATCTGGGAGCAAGTATGGCCTTGGTTAAGTCTTGACCCTTTCAGAGCCTCAGTTTCCCCCTCTATAAATGAAGGCCTTGGACATAGGATCTCACAGATCCCTTCTGGCCCTGCCATGCCCTGCTTGTGGCATAGAGTACTCAGGAACTGCCTTTTGCCGTGTCCCCTGCCTAACCCCCTCCCCAGGTCCTACAGAAAGTCTGTGCCAACCCATGGCACTCTTCTTGCCCAGCTGTGCCTACCTCTTGCTCCCCAGTCCAGAACACACAGCAGGGGACGCAGCCCGAAGCCCACCTGCACGATGTAGAAACACATCTCCCAACTCCTCACGTTTACCCATGTGCACATGTTTACGCACCACCACACCCAGCGACTCCCTCTCCTCACAGCCCACAGCACTCCCAGTGTTCTTCCCACCAGCTCAGCACCCTCCAGCCCCCCTTCCACCCGCACCTCAGTGGAGCCCACAGTGCACACACCAAACAGAGGAACACAGCCCCATTCTTCCCTCAACTACAGTCCAAGCCAGGCCCGCAACTGCAGCACCGCACACGCCGCTATGCGTGCACGTGCACATAGGGCACACACCGGCACGCACACACACGCCAGCGCAGCCCCAGCAGCTTCACACAGCACAGTTCCGCTCTAGGACTCCAACGGCTCGCAGCCACTCGCCTTTCTCCCCGCCTGTCCTTTTATCCCGTAAGCTGTTTGTCTTCATAAAACAAAAATCAAAAGTCTTTTTAAGGTGCCCTGAGCCATAAACCAACAAAGGAGGAGCCGGCCGAGGCAGGCTGCTCGGTGCACCCTCCCCGAGTCCCCGGCTGTATTACAATGAATAACCTTTATTTACTTTCATTAGACTATTAAACACCAGCACAGTCATTTTTCCCCCTGAAACTCAGAGCAGGGCCCATAAAGCAAATCCGAAGCCTAATTGAGTTCATTTTAATTTCTCTCCGATCACAGCGAATTACTCTGGTGATAAATCAGGGGGCAGCTTCACCCCCAGTAGAAGGCCTAATTTGCAGCTAATTACAAAACTGATTTCTACAGGAAGATCAATACGAGAAGGAATTGGAAATGACGAGGCAATCCCGTCCAGCCAGAGAGGAGAGGGGGTCCTCTGGGGGGGGGCCAGGAAGTGGAAGGGAAAAAAACGGACCCGAAAGAGCAGAAAATCAGTTTTAATTTAACGTAATATTAATCAGAGCAACTTTTCCTGCTTTGTGCAGGCTCCTGGCCTGCCCAGCTCTGGGGTCTGGCTTGGCGGTGGCTGCAATAAAAAGGCAATTACCCGAGTGTTTCGGGCAGGACACCCTTTCAGAGTCAATGACTGGCCCCCTCCCACCCTTCTGTTAGCCATGTGGACTCTCCCCCTCCCCAATTTCATACCCCAGTGCACAGGCAGAGAGCGAGGGGCCCGTGGGGCTGTCTTTGTTTGTTTTTAAAAAGGGGGCGCCAGCACCCGATCAGCCGGCCCAGCAGTGCCAGGCTCTAGGCCCCACCAGGCCCTTCCCCCAGCTCCTGCTGTTTCTGCCATCGTGTCATGGTCCACCCCTCCTCCCCAAGGTTCTCCACCCCAGGGGGACCTTAAAACACCCCTGGCCTCTCAGCAGAGGATGCTCACTGCTACACTCCACCCTCGGGGCTTCTTAGGCAGGAGCTGCTATAGCAATGAGAAGGGTGCTCAGATAACCACCAACCAGGTGTAGGCTGTACCTAGGCTTCACGAAGTCAGGTAGGCTTCACAAAGTCAGGTCTGCATCCGCCCACACAAAACTCTGCATCATTCCCCAGTCTGCCCCTCCCTCTGCCTGGCCATCTCCTTCTACCCCAGCTGGGAGGGCTCCTCGGTCCTCCTCCCCATCTGCACACCAAGCCCTTTCTCCGAGTGTGTGCATCAATAGAGAGCTGTCGCTTTTCTCTCTCCTCCCAGGGGAACGAGTACTCCCTCCCAGCCCTGACCCCTGGGCTTGATGAAGTCAAGTCGAGTCTATCTGCATCCACCAACCCCGAGCTGGCCAGCAACGTGTCAGGCACGCAGACATACCCCGTTGTGACCGGTAAGGGGGCTTCCAGGAGGGTGGGGGCATGGCTCTCAGGGGGAGCACCTCAGCTCATACCATCTGGGGCCCAGAGTGACAAGTAGACCCCCTGCCATATCTGTAGAGAGAGCAAGTCTCCAAAAATCAGGGTGCTCCCTGGATAGATGTGTGTGATGAAAAATTGTGGTCAGGGTCCCCGTGTGCTTCAGCCTGGAAAGGGGGCTACTGCTGGCTCTTTCTGCCCATCCTCTTGCCTCTCTCTTTGCTTTTTAATTGCTTCCACCTAGGGGCTCAGAACTATAAGCTTCTTACCAGGACTTGTGCGTGACAGGGCAGAGGGTAAACAGGCCAGGCTGGCAAGGAGGGAGTGTGAGTGCCCAGTGTTCAGCCTCTTACATCCCCAAGGTTGTTGGGGACCCGCTTTCTCCGCCCTCTGGGCAGCCTGGGTTGCTGTGGCTTAGGGCTTCCGGCTGTGGCATCCAACTCTGTGGTTATAGAAAAGCACAATTATCCCAGCCCTCCTCTGGCTTCCCAGAGAAATCACAGAGACTAAGACTTGACTTCGAGGCCAGGCAGGGTCAGGCCTATCCCACAGTCAAATGCAAGGGCACATGCTCCACGTGCTCCCCTGGATTAGGAGCAGCAGAGGCAGTAAGAGTGGAAGAAAGCCGAGGTGTGGCACAGGGTAGGGCCCAGCCAATGGAGCTCAAGGCCTCAGAGCTGCTGTCTGTGGAAGGCTCCTGGCACTGCAGAAGGGTTTCCAGGCCAGGAAAGTGCCCAAGCGGGAGAGACACACATTGAGGTGTTATTAAAATTCACCTAATTATTCTGGAGACACTAAAGCCAATGTGCCGTTTGTTCCTTAGGAGACAGAATGATTAAGAAGGGTCTCAGTGGGGATTGGGAGACACTGAGGCGTTACCTGCCGAGCAAGGCGAGCGGAGGCAGCCTGGGGACCTGGCAGCAGGGCAGCAAGCATCCAGCATCCCAGCCAGTGGCAAAGACTGGGAGCAGGCCCAGCCCTGCTCGATGAAAGACAGGGCCCTGGTGCTGACTTGGAGCTGATCTGAGTATGGCTCAGGCCTGAGATGGGCCGCACGTGGCCACCCAGCCTCCCCTGGGCTGGGGCCAGGACAGCGCTGTTGTTGGTTTTCCCAGGTTCTCCTTAAGGAGTGTCCTGGTACAACTGTTTCTGGCCTGGAGAGAGCTGAGCTCTTTGGCTAGACGATCAGAGGCTGAGTTCTGGAAGTGTCAGAGAACTGTATGGTCGGGCTTTTGGGAGTGACAGCCTTAGCTGGATCAAGACACATCCTCTTACCAGCTGACCCTTGGCACGAGCTCTCCTTAGCTCAGCTCGGAAGCTCTCTGAGCTGTGCTGCGTATCCTGATTCAAGCCAGAGAGATGGCCCAGGCCGGGCCCCCTTTCTCCTGATCTCCTTAGAGTTCAGTGGTCACTTCCCAAAGGGGGCGCACCTTAAGTAGCTGGTGAAAGAGCCCAGGAGGCTTTGCTCTGATTCCACCTGCTTCCCTGGGCCCAGGGACGCAGTCCAGAATGCAGGGGCTTCCTGGGCAAGAGTGATGGAACTTGGGGGCAGGCTCCTGCTGCAGGAGAACTCGGTTCTGGGGTAGGAAGTCCCTCCACCTTGAGCCTCCCCTACCCGCCTCCCCCTCATGGCCCTGGAACGGTCCCAGCTCAGCCTGGGAACATCTCCGGCTGATCCATCTGGATCCAAGTGTGAGAAAAGTTCATTTCAGACCCAGCTTGACATTCCCAGGTGGCAAGTTAGCACTAACATCTCAATCTGTATGCGACATTTCAATCAAGCGAGGAGTAACAAAAGCAGAACCATTAACATTCGGAGCTGTTCACCAGTGGTAATGACGGGGAAACTCGCTCAGAAACTGGAAATTACCAAAAAGAGAGAAGTGTGTGGAGAGGTGGGGGAGGGGAGGTGGAAGGGGGTAGGGGCCAGGAATGATTTTTCTACACTTAGGCCAAGATCCAATGTTTGGATGAATGGTGCCATTACCCGAGAAAGGGCTGCTCATTCTTAAAATGTTTTTGCTGGCAATTAAATGGCTGCAGTTATTGATCTTTGTTGATTTTATGTCCTCCTAATTTGCATAATCTATTAAAGATGAATGATTCATGATGTGTTTATTATGGGGACAAACAGAATTTGCTGAAGGTACTGTCAAGGTGAGAAGTGGGGCAGTGCCCAGAGACTTCAAGGGCCATCTCAGCAGTGGGTCCAGCATGTTGGCCTTCAGGCCAGGACTTTGTGGGGAGCAGTGGGCGTGATGCAGGGAAAGCAGGCACAAGAGTTCTCTAGAAAGATGCAGGCAATCTTGGAGAGCAAGTCTCCAAGCATGGCTGGGTTGTGGGAGAGACTTTGGTGTATTTGCAGAAATCCTCTGCAAAGATTCTTACAGAGCTGATTTTGTTGGAGAATGTGAAGAGCTTTGGTGAAGGAGGAAACGGGGAAACCCGTTCAGATTGGTGATTCTGGCCAGGTGTGTGCTCAGTGTAAGAGGGCAGGGGGGCATCCTGTGTGCCCTGGTGCTCAAGGAGCCCTCTTCATCCTCCACATGCCAGGCACCCAGCTCGTCTTCCCTGGGGACAGGCAGCTGAGGCTGCAAACCTCTGGGAATGAGTCCTGAGGAAAGCAGCCCAGAATGCCCTAGCCCAACTTGAAGAGCCGACCTTATTGATATTCCTGCCGCCTCCTGGCACTAGAGGCTGATTTCAAACTTCACCAGCCACTTGATACAGCTGTTCCACAAGGTCAGGACTGAGAGGAGAGAGGAGCTTGGACTATTGTGTGGAAGGGATAGTGGGGCCCAGTGGGCCAGGACACAGCTAATCACATTGCAAGCAAGGGTGGCTGCCAGAGGCCGAGGCTCAGACTGAGAGCTGCCCTCCCCACCTTCCATCCTGGAACCAAGGAGAGAGACCAATTTTTCTGGGTAGTGTTTGCAAGTTCTGCCGAGATTTTAATTTCACTGCATCACAACTCAGCAAGCTGCCAAGTCAAGCTGGTTATTTAAATTTATCACCCACTTTCTCTTCTGCCGCTGGGCTGCTCTAGCTCAGCGGCATCTCTTCTCTCCAGCCCACTGCTCTAGGCTGCTGGTCTGGAACGGAGCCGAGTAGCTCCTAAGTGATAAGGAAAAAGGGACCAGCCAGATGAGAGAGTAGGTTGGGGGCACTCTGGCCCCAGGTTTCCTCAGGTTGGCTGGCTGTGTCTGGTACCTTCTTCTAACTTCTTATTCTTCCAAAGGACTCCCCAAGGGGCCCCTCAGCCCCTCAGTAGTCCTAGGGACCTCTGGATCAAGGACTCTTCCATGAGGGACTCTGGCTCCAGCTGTGAGTTGGTGCCTTCGTTGCTTCAACTCTCTTACCACTGGTAAAAAGAGTCCCTCTTCCCCATGGCCTTTTCACCTCAAATCCTCCCTTCCTGTGCCTGGCCAGCTCTGCAGCCATAGAGGAGCATGAGGGGACACTGGCATTAATGTTGATCTGGGAGAAGACGAGTACTAGTTGTAGGATTCCCTCAGTCTCTTGGAGATGCTTCAGACCACTTAGAGTGTCCCTTGGCCTGGTGCAAGTCCACCCTGAAGGTGAGAGTGGGCTCTCTATCCTGGAGCCCAAGTGGAACGAGATGGCGCTGGAAAAAGTCAGGGACTTGTGCACAGGCTGTCTGTGCCCACTCTAGGAGCCGAGGAATTCACTGGTCCCCAGAGCTGCTGTGCTGAGTGGGCTTCGCTGGCCTCTAGTGGGCATCACTGCCACGCACGGGAGAGCTCTGTGCCCGCATGGTTCTCACCACATCATTTTAATCCCAGAGAGGGAATGGAGGAATGAGACTGAGGCCAGAAACAAGGCAGGTGAAACTCGCCAAACACAGCTGAGTGAAATAGAGCAACAAGAATTGTTAATACACAACCGAATCTCACTCTCCGGTACCAGAAACAGAGGGAAACCCAAAGCCAGAGCAGCAGTCAGAGACTGATGGCATCCCACTGGAGGTAAACCGTGATGGGGGAGGCTAGTGATGTAACGCACCAGACAGGAGGTACGACCCTGGGTCCAAGGGAAGCAGGAAGCTAGAATGGAGTATCACCCTGCATGAAGCAAGGAACAGAGCAGGAGGACACTGTTCAATGAAGGGAAGTAGAGAAACTCATCCCACTGGCCCCGGGAAGCAAATGAGGGGGAAAAGTCTCCAGGAGAAAGGAAGAGCCTGATACTGACCCCGGTTTACAGTCCAAATTTACCCCATGAGTACGTGGCAGGAACTCCCAGCCAAGAACTTACATACAAATTTGTCCAGGATGGTAACCAACTCAGAAACCCCAGCAGGAACAAGCAGAAACCCCTGCTATCCTTCTCTGCAGAGACATTCCCCAATCAGGGGCACCTGGGACTCCCACAGAAAAAAAACATCCACGACTATAAAAAAATTACACACCTCACATCAACAAACTATCATGAGGGAGAGTCTGCAAAAGCAATAAACAGGACAGTTAGCACCCCCAACCACTGGAGATCATAGAACAATCCAAAGCAGCTATAAAATAAGTATGTTTACCATTCTAAAAAGGATAAAAGAGAAGTATGGTTTTATGATTATCACAGATCTAGATCAAACTTGCCCTCCCCCTCACTGCCCAGCAAACTGTGACACAGTTTGCGGAGATAATAAATGGTAAAAAAAAAAAGACCACACCTATAGCTTATTGTTCTGGGGTTCAGGAGCCATGGGAAGGGGTGAGCCATGAGCAGCCCTTGAAGTAGAGCCTGTCGCCTGCTTGTCCAAGCTCCCAGACAGCTAGGTCTCAAAAGAGAATCGTCTTTTTTCTGAACATTGGGGAATCATGACAACGGCAATGTATTTCTCCCCAGTGGACAGTGGGAAGGGCCTTGTTAGCTTTCCCGCCCCAGTGGGAAGAAGGTAGTTTTATTCAAGAGCTTGGGAGAAACTTCTCTTGATGCCTAGAGAGAGAGTGCCTCTCTAAAGGAGTCTAGAGCTAAGAACCAGAAGGAGAGGTGGTTGCTGCCCAGGAGGGAGGTAGCCAAGGCAGGGATAAGGAGCAGAAGATGCAAGTTTGAGCAGAGGTGGGGAGGCCAGTAAGGTAAAGTTCAAAGAAAATCAAGGACTGACCGCCAGGACCGGGAGTCCTGGGGGAACAGTGTGGACACAGCTTCTGAGAAGAGGTTGTGAGCCCTTGGGAGCTCAGATTCCTTGCCCATGTCCGGGATGGTCAGCAAAGTGGCCTTTTAGCGGATAGAAGCATGGGCCCTGGGAAACCTCCTCCTCCCACTCAGGGAGTCCTGAGGACCTCCAGGAACTGCCTCTTTCCTGTAGTTAACAACTCCCTTCCAGTGTGGCTGCATTTCCCTCCATAAAACAAACAGCTTAGCCCTTGGCCAGCCCCTCGAGGGAGGAAAGGGCAATAAAGGCTGAGAAATGTTTCTGAAGGAGGCTGGGAGTCTCCTCATCTTGTCTGTCTGCTCAAAGCCCCTGATTAGCTAGAGGAATTTAGGGCACAGCATCAGCGTTCCTCTCCAACCTTGAAAGGAGAGAGGACTAGGGCAACACCAACATGCGGGGGTCAGAGAGCCCTTTACTGGGGAGGTCGAAGCAAGCCAGAGGGTTTCTCCTCAGCGCCCCCAGGCCCCGGACCCTTCATTTAAACTGAGAAGGCCCAATGGAAAGAAGCTAGCTTCTTCCAAACATCCCTAAGGCCTCCAGTCACATCCCTAAGGGCCTCCAGCCACCAGGCCTCAGCTCTGATTTAATTATGGGGGCATTTCCATAGCAATGAGACAGTGACAGATAATGCAGGTGCCCTGGGCCTGCAGCCTAGAGAGTCATTGGATCAGGGCTCTTTTTCTTCCTCCTTTATCCCATCCACCTCTAGAGGGAAAGAATATTGAAAAGAAGAGGCATTAATCCACTCTAAGACCGGGAGAGTCAGGTCAAATTTGAGTAGAATAAAAGCTGTACCACCCCAATCTCCAGCTCCATGTCTGTGCCCACCAGCCTTCCCATTCGCCTGCCTTTCCCAGCAGGGTGCCTCGGGCAGGAACACCTGGGGCTGCTAATGGAGCTGCAGAGTGGAAGAGAGTCATGGGGAAGTATGAAGGGTTCCCAGGCATCTTAGCAAAGATGTAATTCTATGGTCTTCTAAGCCGAGTTCAGATTTGGCCTATTACCTTGGAGCTTTCTTCTTAACTCCTCCCTTCATCTCTTCCCTCCATCTGTGAGACCCAAAGGCTCAGTTCGCCAAGTGAACTGTGCTTGGCCCTCCACAGTGTGGTCTCACCAACTCATGTAGAGATCTGGGAGAGAAGCCCCATTTAAATTTGAGTCAAAATACTTTCACAAAATCAATGATCTTTGTTTCAAGTGCATGTAGTGGCCAACTCAGGCCAACAAAAGATTACCTAGTAGAAAAAACCGGGCACTGCTTTTGTGATTATCTAAGTTATAGGGAATGTTTAGGCTGCTGTAGATGTTTAAAGACACTTGGGGTATCCCAAAGGAGAGTTCTCCAAAGGGGTATTTCCCAGCACTAAGCTTGTTTATCTGTTATCTGGCACTTTCTATGAAGAAAAGGTTGGCTAAGTAAAAGTAAAGTCAGTCAACCCAACATTTTCTAAATGACCAGAATGCCTAAACTGTGGCATTCCAATGAACATTACAGGTATGTATAGGGACCAAAGGCTTAGAAATGTCCCGGTGGCCTCAAAGCCACCTACGCAGCACCTGAAAGCCTGTTTCCCCCAAAGAGCCAGCCATCCCCCAAGGTGACAGGAAGACCCCCACTCCCTCCCCAGGGTGACCAGAATCCTTCCTTCCTCCACCTTAGCTGTAGCCTCAGGACACACATGCCAGCACTTTTTCAACCCTGAGCTTTGGGAGGCAAGCCCTGCCACTATTGTTACTTCTGAGAGGGCTTTGCACGCCTTCAGAGTGGAATCCTTCCCTCTCCTCCCAGTGGCGGCTGGGCTGGCAGGCGAGGAGGGAGGAAATCCTGGGCCGGCTCGGAGAGCAGCCTAATGCTCCAGCAGCTTAAGTGGCCGTTTTCCTTGGGATTAGGGTTTCACTTACACAGAGCGCCTGAAAAACGCTGCGCTTTCGGAAGGATTAGAGCTGACAATTCAGTGCTCTCAGAGAACAAAATAAAGCCAGAGAGGAACTGGGAGAGCTGGAGTATTGGGAGACTGTGCAAACAGGCTTAACCTCTGCCCACCCAGCACGAGGGTCTTTCTTGCTCTGAGCCCATCAGTGAGCCTGGGCCCCAGCCTTCAAGAGAGCCAGCACCTGCCCAACTCTAGTCTTCATTTGCAATGTGCTAATAGAGCCAGAGAAGGCAGTGTCGGGAAGTGAAATGAGGAAAGGGCTAGAATGACTCCCCCTCTCTGAGCCTGAGTTTCTTCCTCTATAAAATGAGGGTGTTAGACTAGAAGGTAACCAAGTTCCCTATTAGCTTTCTGAAAATGTGATTCTCCCCAATGCTCCCTAGCCTTATCCCAGGTTGCTGAGGCTGCAGCTCCGTCCATAGTCTAGCTGAGTCACAAGGAAACCTCCTTTAGGCCAGCAGACTGCCATGGCTCAGATGAAGGCCACATGCTGTGAGGAGAAGGGGTGTGAACAGCACACCTGGTTGTGTCCAGCCAGTTGGCTGTGGAGGTGAACACCTCATTGAGCCCACACAGATCTGCATAGGATACACCAGGGACTAAATCAAAGGTCCAACTGTTTGTCGGAAGCCAGATCAGCTAGGAGAGCAGCCACCCTGAGCTGCAGGCACAGCCCCCTCTGCTGGAACCCAGAGAACACAAGCTTCAGGATGAGGAGTGGTGGGGCCAAGACAGTGGCTGGGGCTAAGGGAACTCACATGGGCACTTCTGCCTTCGAGGAGAAACCTCAGGAAGCATTTGGAAACCTGGGAAGTAGGAAACAAAATGAAATAATCAAAAAAACTCTTTTCCTGTCATTTTAAATAATCTTTTACAGACTTAAAGTCCGTTACTTTAGTGTATTCTGTAACTTGGGTTGGTCAGAAAGTGCTCATAATTGGCACAGTAAATGTAAGCGCATGGTATGTTTCGGCAGTCATTATAAATGTAGTGACTGTGTTCTTGGACGTAGTATGGATGCTTGTGTCAAAGGCAGCCACAGGCTGCCAACTTTGCAGCAATCCAATGTTTTCGTTTCTGTTACGTTATGAGAAGCAGGCAAACTTGCGGATAGGATAGTAAAACAAGAGTTATGTTTTCTGGCCTTAGGGTCCTCTACAGTGTCAAGTGGATAGCAAACGTGCTCATTTTTGGAGAAGGGCGCTGAGGAAGAGCCTCTCTAACTCACTGAATATAACCTCTGTATAAATCTATGACTAATAAGTCTTGCTGTCGGAGCCATCACTGAGCCACAGCATCTCGGCTGCTTTGGCAGCTCCCAATAATGAAATTATTTCCTTGGTCTTCTGAATGCTGACATTTCCCTGACTTGAGATAAGCCGCTCTGCTCCTTCACATGTTATTTTGCTGTTCTTTGTGTGGTCTTGTTTATCAGTACAATTCAAGTGGCTTCAAACAAATCTGTGTCTTTTCTACACCAAAGAACAGAGGTTTGTTTGGTCTTTTATAAATACTACTTAATAATCTTTGGGTCATGAATACTTTTGAGAATATGATAAAAAGCCACCTAGATATTATACATGTGTATCCACCACATCTTATGTATGGTCTTGAACGGACTCTGAAGCACATCTGTGGAGTCCTACAGGATCGGCGAACCCTTGCTATGGAAAATGGAAGTACCTGAAACATGCAAGAAACAAGATATGACAAGATGTTCTGTTATAGGAAGGGTTTGCTTAGCATAATCCCAGGCTACTTTCCTGGACCCAAACACTGCTCTATTTCCTGGGTCTATGATATTTGAGATTGTCATTCTAGAATCACCCAAGTATACTGCTTGTTCTGTAGTCCAGATTCTGCCATGTCCTAGCTGTGAAATCTTGGACATAATACCTCACACCTCTGATTTTCAATTTCTCATTTATAAAATGGTGATTACAAACAGCATCATAGCCTGATATGAGGATTAAATGAGATAATACACAGAAAATATTTAAGATAGTGCCCAGCATATAGTAGGTGCTCAATGAATGCTGGCTAGACTAGGTGCAAGTAGAAGCACAAGTCTGCCTCTCAATCTTGACAAAATAGCATAAATTATCTGGTGGCTGAAAACTTCCAATTTCTTAATAGCCTTTCACTTCGCTTTTCTCTGTCCTTGTAAAAGCAACTTCACTTAGATTCTCCAAAACAGTTGATTCGATCTGGCCCATTTGGTCGGGAATGACTGACAAAAGTGCACTGTCTGATTCAGATGTAGCGATTGCTGTAGAAATTGGCTTTAGAATCTTCAGGGACTTCTGCAGTTGAACTGAGAAGACATCCTCATCAAGTACAGTGCTTCTAACACTTCTGAGTACTTTAAGAATCTCAACTACTACTGTTTCTTGAAGAGCCTCTTTGTTTTTTAGAAAACTCTCGAAGGAGATTAATACTCCACGACATGGAGTTTAACTGCAGATTTTCGGTGTCAGTATTTTACACTGTGTCCTGTTTTTCTGGCCTTATCTTAATGATGGCAGTGACAATAGGAGATATTGCTTGTTGGATGACTTCTCTTCCTTTTCTTTGGCTCGTTTGGGAGTATCTGGCTTCCTGCTACCATGAAAACATAGTGTGGTGCAGACAGCTTCAAACTTTGGCTCTGTCATTTATTAGCTGTGTAACCATAAGAAAGTCATTGTGACTCTGTGTGCCTCCATTTTCTCAACTTTAAAACAAGCAAGTTAGACGGGTCATCTCAAATCCTCTTCTTTTAAAACTTTGTAGTCTTAGGAAGCAAGTATCCAACATGAAATGCCCATCCTCTTCTAATATGTGGAGTTCTATCCATTTGTGATTCTTGGTGCTATTTTTACGTTACTGGCATTGTCCGTGAGCAAAGCAAAAACTTTACTGCTTCCTATCTCCTGTTGGTTGGCACATATTTTACGACTGATATATTTCGCTGTGTAGCTGTTTCTTTCTCCTTCTGAGCTTTTGCTTGTTTAAGGAGGTGGTTGTGCCGTCTCTCAGTTTTAGAGTTCGCCTCCACTCCCATTTGTCCATCTGTCTGTAGTAACACAAGACCCAGTGCTCTGTTGATTCTTCCTTGCACAGATTCCATTACCCATTCATATTCCCTCACTGAAAAAGGCTTGCTCAAAGAATGCTGCTGGGCAAATGGTATGATGGTCTGAGTAATTTGAAAACTTCCTGCAGTATGTGTTTTCCATTATTGACAATGGTGTTCCAGAAGGATATATGGCTCTGGCAAGAGTTTGGTCAATTTTTTCCTGCTCTTCAGGTGTCACTGTGTACTAATGAAGCCAGTGAGAGTGCTTTGTATGCAGTTTGTTGGCCCAGGCATCCTGAACGGGCCCCCTCTTTGTGGCGACCCTGATGTTCCAGGCTCTGGCACAGCAGAAGCACAGCTGTCTGCTGAACATCAGGAAGCTTGCATGCTTTTTCCTCGCCGTGGCTTTCTGCTCTCACATTTTAAAAATGTCTGATAACCACCAATCAGTCTGTACCTATGAGTTGGTTTTTGTTCTGTTTGTTCATTTGTTTCTCGTCTTCTTTTGCTTTATATTCCACATATGAGTGAAAATATACAATTTTTTTTCCTTTTCTGTCTGACTTCACTTAGCATAATGCCCTTAAGGTCTGTCCATGTTCTCACAGATGGCAATATTTCATCTTTGTGCATGGCTGAGTAGTATTCCATTGCATGTATGTCACCCGTTCTTTATCCGTTCATCAGTTGATGAACATGTAGGTCGTTTCCATGTCCTGGCTATTGTAACGCTGCAATGAACATAGAAGTGCTTAGATCTTTTCAAATAGGTGTTTTTTAGATAAATACAGGTATCGAATTATAATGTCATATGCCTGAAACTTATATATACCTAAATTTCGTGTACCTGTATGTGAAACTTATATAATGTTATAAACCAGTGTTACCTCAATTAAAAAATCTATTCTGAGAAAAATAAATAAATAGACAGGCACCTTGGCCATAAAAAAAGAGTCTGAATAGCACTTCACAGATTCTATGTTTAAAACAGAATTTGGAAATATGTCTTTCAGTCAATAATTCTGTGTGACTTTGAGCATGCAAAAGTTGCTATATGTTGGCAGTTGGCAAGAGAAAAAGCCAG
This sequence comes from Anoura caudifer, assembly GCA_004027475.1. NCBI lineage: Eukaryota > Metazoa > Chordata > Mammalia > Chiroptera > Phyllostomidae > Anoura > Anoura caudifer. Next base: position 90,436 of record PVKU01000487.1, read on the forward strand.
TGGCAATAAACAGTGCAGCAGGATAGCTGGAAACACCTTTCCAGTCATCCAGCCTCAGGAGTTAAGTACAATATCGTGTGACAAGGCCTTAGATGACAAGGAATTCGTGAGTGACTGGTTGTAGCAGCTGTGCAGCTGAAAATCAGAATTCAGATTCATTTAAATTCCTGTTTATTAAAAAAGAAGCATACCTCTTTTCCTGGCTGCTTTGTAGATATTAAGATCGCAAAATCAAGAGGAATTGGGTTTCTATATCTTTCTAATTTCAAAACCTCTACATCCTCTTTAACTCTCCTCTGTCTTGGGCCTTTTTGGGCCAGTAAATGCCATATTATTAATCTCTCTAGGAATTGAGAAAGATGGCTGTCATTGTCCGCTGCAGGTCCACTCCTCTGAGAGGCAGTCAGAAGGAGTATACCATTTATTGACAATAGAAGTCAGTGAAAGAAAACCCACAACAAAGTAAACACAGATTCTTTCTGCGCTCTCTCTGGGAGTCTGAAGTGATCTCTTGTCTGACAGTTCTACCCTGTTGTTTATTCTTGAGTTTTAAAATGTAAGATACTAGCTATAGTAGATAGGTTAGAAGGAAATCGTTCTATTACATGATAAAGCTGAATCACAATACATGAGTCCCTTACTGTAAATCTCTCATCAACCTATAAAAATTCATAATCCATTGTTCAAACTATTTTTAGAGAAAAGGCATATTCGAACATTGACATTTGTCCCAGGCGTTACCTCTTCAAAGGAGACCAACACAAATGAAGCAATTAAAAAACAATATAACCAATTCTATTGTTTTTGTTGCCTATAAATGCATAGAGTGATAGGAAAGTCATCAAAAAGTATTTATTGAGCATCTACCATTTCTAAACTGTGCAAGACAGCACAGAAGACAGGGCCATTGGTTCTATTATGATCTGCATGAAGAAGCAAGCCGTGACATGAAACTACAGGGCTGGTGCGTTATGAAATATAATGACATGCTAAACCAGGGGGCACAGACACTCTAGAAGCTTAGGAGAGGGAAACTTCTCTGATGGGTAGAAACCGTAGGGATTTTAAGTATTAAAGTCGGAAGAAGGAAACTATGAGTAAGAAGATGAAGACGGTATGGCAAAAGCACAGAGGTTTCGCAGCACACAAGCCAGCGAAAACACTCAAACTAAACCAGGAGAGGTGCAAGTCAGAGCTGAGGGGGCTGGGTGGGGAGGAGTCCTTGGGAGGCTGTGAAAGCCTAGCAGAGTTTAGAGTCAAACTGTAGCCTGCAGAGAATCAATGATGGTTTTTACAAGGAAAGTGATGAGAGCGATGTTTCATGAGGACAAGTCAAGCATCAACATTTGGGAGAGAACTGTGGGGGAAGAATGGAGAGGCAGGGCATACAAGCAAGAAAAATGTTGTGGCAAACCAAGGGCAGTTTTTAGGAGCTGAGCGATGGAGGTGGTGGAGGAAATGGAGAAGGGACAGATGTGACAGCCATTGCTAAGTGGAATCGACCACACTTAGTGACTGACTTCATACAGAGGGGGAGGATAAAGACCATGTCTAGAAGGACTCCAACACTTTTGATCTGATGGTCTTCAAGTAGGTTGTTGGTAGAATGATTATGGGGATGATAAATCATCTTTCATTCTTGTCGAGTTTGAGGTGACAGTGGGACAGTTAATGACAGTGTTCAGCAGGAAGCTAGAAATTCAAAAATCTGAATTGTATCTGTTTTGCTGAGGGTAGGAAAGACAAACCACTCACATGTTAAAGTGAGGATGAGGAAACTCACAGGTTTCAAAAAAATCAGAGGTGAGGTCAATTTCAAGGGTCAAGTGGCAAGGAGGGAAGAAGCAAGGAAGGAAGGAAGGTAGCGGGGAGAGAGAGAAAGAGAGAGGCACTTTGGAGTAGCCATTAGGAGAATGAGGATGCAACTGATGAACAGAAGGTGCACTAGGCCAGATTTGCATAATTCTGTGACTTCCTCCCACCACACCTTGCCTTACCAGGGTTGGACACAGGCACTACAGTGGGAGAGTGGCACTGGATGAAGAGAAGGATAAAGGGAATCTGGAGAGGATGAATGGGATCCAGAAGACCCAGCAGAGCATAAAGTAGTCTTGAGGGCATGAAAGTGTAGGAGGGGAAAGAGGGCAAATTATTGTCATTGGGGCATGCTAAAATGCAGAGGAAAGTGGTGACCCCTTCATGGTGATGGAGGGGGCAGGCAAGGAAGGGAGGCCACTCAGGTGCAGCTGTGTTCCAGAGATGTCTGTGGGCCATGGGTATTTCCCTAATGTTGACTCACTTTGCCTTCACTCCAGGGCACTAAGGGAAGCCCTGCCTCCCACTGTTCTAGCTAAGAGAGGACTCCCAGGACAAACGTCCAGCAGTTGGTAGGGGGAGCAGATTTTGAAACTTGATCTGATCCACTTGCACTATTGGCTCAAAAGCTCCTGATTCACATCAGAGATGGTTTTCTATCATTTAAATGCCATAAACACTAACAGCAAAATAGCCCACTGGCTGGGCCCCTGCTCTCCACACCTGCCAGGCCCAGCACCTGCAGCACCACTTGGAGAGGACAAGAAAGACTCATCAGCCCATGTGTGGGGTGGGGAGTGTTTTTCAAGCCTGTAGGAAAGATGGGGTGTTAACAGAGGAGAGAGGTAAGCAAGATCATAGAGGTCCATTTGGCTACTGGAGAGACCACAGCCGAATATCTTGCTGGGAAGGGGGAGTGAAACCAGGTCATGCTCCCTCCCTTCTCCATCTGGCTTTGGGCTACAAAGAGATACCAATGCATGCACACACATGCACAGAGAAAGACAAGGAGCATACACACAGCCGATCGCACGACAGACATTTAGGTAACAAGCTTGCACACTTGTAAAGGCACACTCAGACCTGCTCATCATGTGCATCCCGGTGTGTCTACACACAGTTCTTTCTTCTCCAAGGGTTCTCTTTCCATGGAGTACCCTGGTGCGAGTAGAGGCAGGCCCCTCTCTTCCAGGCCTCACGCCTTCCCCTTTGTGTTTTTCCAGGTCGTGACATGGCGAGCACCACTCTGCCTGGTTACCCCCCTCACGTGCCCCCCACTGGCCAGGGAAGCTACCCCACCTCCACCCTGGCAGGAATGGTGCCTGGTAGGTGACAATGGTGCAGCTGCCTAATTTATGTGGGGGTAACTAAATTGTGGGTGAGCTGCTGAGTGGTCTTTAGTCTGAGGCTGGGGGTGGGAGGAGATCCAACATCCCCTCCCCTCAAACCACTGCTATTCTATCCCTCTCTCTCCCTAGAGCTGTAGTTGGTCCCTAACCCTCCTTCATAAGCAACCTAGGGAGAGAGCTTGCAAAAGTGTCCTTGTGTACATCCCACTGTACATCATGGCCCCTCCACAAGGTCCCCCCACCAAAGCCTATGCCTGGGGAAGCACTCAGCCTCAGCAGTGCCCTCAGTGCCCCAGCCCACCCCCAGCCAGCTGACACTGCTTGGAAGAGCCTGCCCTGGTTTCCATGGAAACTTGGAGCCCAGAACCATTTCCAGGGATATGTCAGTCACTCAGACAAAGCCACCCTGGTCCACACCAATCCACAGAGAAGACCAGTATTAAGAACCTACCCCACCCCAGAGAAAGGAGGGAAATTGTCCCTAAGGAAAGAGGAACAGGAATACAGGCTATGGCAGGAACCAGAGAGGCTAGCTTCAGAGAGATAAGCTACAGCACCCCCACATCTCCTCAGAGGAACCAGACTCTCCTTGCTCCTCAGAGCTCAGGCCCACCCATTCTGAGAACAGCTGGGGAAGGCTGTGTGGATTAGAGAGGCAGAGGCCGCATTTAGGGTCTGGTAGGGCAGCTGGAGCTTGTGCTCTTCCCGGCCCCTCACCTCCAGCTGGGAGCCAGACTTGAAGCCAAAGAGAGGTGAAACTCCTATTCGCATAAACACCAAAAAACTCTTGTCTCACAGAGAGTGAGACTCACTGAGCCTGCAGCCATTCCTGGGTGCCTCTTCCCTGAAGCTCAGCTCTCATGGGAGAAGGGTAGATAGAAAACGGTGCCTGGCACCATTCCTGGAGGGTCTGTCCAGGGATGGCTCCCATAAGCAGAGTTGGGGGAGGGGCGTGGCAAAGAGGGCATTGCTGCAGAGTGTGGTAGAACAGGGGCTGAAGGGAGTGAGAGGAACTGGGGAAGGAGAGCTGAGAGGCATGAGTGAGGGCGTCTACCCAGATGTGGGGTAGGGGGAGTAGAAGTGCTGGGGGTGAGGAGATTTTTCCGTGAAGGCCCCAGCAGTGAGCCGGTGGAGGCTGGAGAAGGTCTTGAAGAGATGGGGTGAGGGAGGGGGAAGTCTGTAAGGAGGTGGGGATGAGAGGAGCGCAGAGAGCTCGTGGTGGCAAGGGGGGAGTCGTTAAACAGAATCTAGTGCTGATGAGGAAATTACACTTGTTTCATTAGCGATGGAGAAGGAGATAGCTCAGTTCCTCTTGGTCACAGTTGAGCTCAGAAGCTCATTATCCTGCTGCACGCATGCTTTCCCTCCTCGTCAATAAACAGGCTTTCCAGTGGCTGCATCCCCCACCCCCACCCCAGCTCCCTCTCCGAGAGGGGCCCTTCTCCTCTACTTAACCCGCGGTTAGGGATCACTGTAAACAGTCTGGGGTCATCACACAGGAGAAAGGGTGAGGGGGAAACCCGGAGACCTGGCCTTTCTCCCGCGGAGGGAATGAAGCAGCTTCCGAGAGCTCCCAGCCCACGGGTGGCCTCTGCTTACTAACCCGGGGGCAGTCCACCTGCTCCCTGCCACCTCCTTCACCTGCTGCGTGGTGCATGAGTGGAATCTCTCCAGGGAAAGGTGGGAGGGGGGGTTCCCAGCACAACCCCAACCCCTTTGCTTTGGCACAGTGCTGAGATGCCATTCTTAGGACTTTCTGGGACAAAGTGTCCCGAGAGCCTTTCTTCGCCACCCTCCCCCGCTTCCACCCTGTGGGGCTATGGCTCCCAGAACCAGAGTTTCCACTAAAAAGACCCTGTCCGCCAACGCTGCGGGGTAGTCGTGACTGGACCGGGAACAAACCCCTCCTGGGTAGTCCAGGCACCTCCGCGGGAGGAGCCCCAGGCAGGCACTACCCCACAAGTCCCTCCACACTCCTGTGCGAGGCTTGTGGGTGCTTCTGCATCCCCGAATACACACACACCACCGGCTCTCCCCACGCTGACTCCATGGATCACTCCGCCTTCACCTGGCCCACAGCCTGCAGCGGGCATTGCCCTGCCCTCCCCACCTGCACCTCGACCGGGGGGGAGGCTGCTGGTCTGGCACATTAGGTCCACCTCGGAGTTGCAAGTGTCTGATCCCCACACCCCCACCCTCCCGCAGGGAGCGAGTTCTCCGGCAATCCGTACAGCCACCCCCAGTACACGGCCTACAACGAGGCTTGGAGATTCAGCAACCCCGCCTTACTAAGTGAGTACGCCACCTGGCTGGCCGGCGGCTCAGCGCGTCAGCTCGTCCCTGCTCACCCCGCTCGCGCTAGCTGCTTCTGGACGTGTCCGACTCCTAGCCACCTGACTTTTGGGTGCCAGCCGGGCAAGACGTTTAGTGCAGCACTGAGGCCCGGGATCCCTTGAGGACGCCCGCGCCTCCTGCCGTCCTTCTTCTCCCTGCCCGTCGCCGAAAGGCCCTGCACCACCCCCACCCTCAGCACCCCTGGAAGGTCCATAATCGGGCAGCGGTGGTCTCCGACTGGGTCCCTCTCCCACCCGGTGAATGCAGCTCTCCTGGGGGCAACCAGCCCCCAAAGCCCAGCCAAGGTCTTCCTGCCAGGTCCTGCCAGACCCGAGCCCCGGGAGGTCTTTGCTTTTCTTTCCTTTTTTTTGTTCTCCTGTTTGTCCTCTCACCCAGCCCATTCTTCTCCTGTGTTAACTTCCAGGTTCCCCTTATTATTATAGTGCCGCCCCCCGGGGCTCCGCCCCTGCCGCTGCTGCCGCTGCCTATGACCGCCACTAGTTACCGCGGGGACCACATCAAGCTTCAGGCCGACAGCTTCGGCCTCCACATCGTCCCCGTCTGACAGCCCACCCCGGAGGGAGGGAGGACCGACTCCACTCGAAGCTTCCTGGCCACCACCCCAGCCCCACCCCACCCCAGGACACCTGCAGCCCTTCACGTCAACCCAGTCGAAGGCTGGACAGGACTAGTGGAGCCGCGGGCGGGCCCCTCAGGCCCCAGCCCACTGCCCCAAATCCTGCCCGCTGCCCCTCCCTGCCTGCCTGCCTGCCTGCCTGCCTGGACTTCGAGGTGCAGTGCGTCGAGGACGACCTGACCCAGCTTGCCCTAGCCTCACCAAGTCGAACGGAGTGGACCAGCCACATCTCCAGACTTGGGCCGGGCGGCCGCTGTGCGCGGGGACACGTTTCTGTGACACACAATCAGCACCGACTGCAGCGCGGCCCAGCCCTGGAGCCGCCGGACTCGGATGCTCCAGCGCAGGAGGCCTCGCTGGAGGGACTGGGCAAAAGAAATTAAGAACAAAATGATTTTCTGCAGAAGGAGGAAGACCCTCTTGCTGAACCCTCGAAACCTCGGGGGAAAATGTCCTCACTCCCGCACCAGCCGGACTGCCCCCACCTTCCGAGCGGAGTGTGCCCTGCCCCAGAAGGTGGAATGGAATGGGGGGTGGGGGGCCTAGGGACAAAGGTTGGGGTCGTTAAGTCTTTCCAAACTTGGAACCCAAGACACACAGGCCCCAGCAGCCCGCACCCACAGAGCCAGACTCTCGGCTCTTCCCTACTCCGCCAGAACTGCCCAGTTCCCCAGGGCGCAGGCACCTCCTACTAGTGACGAGACTCTCAGCCCCACCTTGCCCCTACCTCAGCGTCTCTGCCATCCGTCACCTCCCAGTCTTTCCTCCTGCCAGTCCTTTTCCCATCCCACGTCTCTCTGCGTCGCTCCTCCCTATCTCGCCACCCCCTGGGAGGCTCTCAGTACCTGCCTGCCGCAGGGCCAGCCTCCATAGGCCATGTGCACTGGTCTTCCCCAGCAGTTACTTGACGTCCCTCCCCCCGACACAGACTCTCGATCTGCCGGTGGGTGGCAGGAGCAGGTTCTGAGCGGGCATCTGAGCTGCATGCAGGGTGGAAGTGGGGGGCTGTCCACTCCACCCCCAGCCTCCTCCTCCAGCAGGAACTGAACAGAACCGCAAAAGGTCTACATTTATTTAATATGATGGTCTTTAATATGATGGTCTTTGCAAAAAGGAAAAGACAACAAAAACCCAACACGCTGCTGCTTTGTAGAAAGATGGTGTGTGTCGTGCGAAGGCGAACCCCTCTGTATATAACCCCGCCCCGTCTGCCCTGCCCCGCCCCGCCCGGTAGAGTCCCAGACGCCCGCCCGCCCACCCTGCCTGTAGATTCGCCCCACTCTCTGTGCTGTGAGAGTCGCCGCTCGCTGGGGGGGAGGGGGGACACAGCTACACGCCCACTAAAGCACAGCACGTCCTGGGGGAGGGGGCATTTTTTATGTTACAAAAAAAATTACGAAAGAAAAGAAATCTCTATGCAAAACGACGAACATGGTCCTGTGGACTCCTCTCTGTTTTGTTGACTATTTCTCTGTAATTCCGTGTTTTCGCTCTTTCATTCTCTCCTACCCATCTCTCCCCTCTCTCCATCTCTCTCTGCTCCTCAGTCTCTGTCCCTCTCCGTCTCTGTCTCTGTCCCTCTCTCGGCCTCTCTTCCTAGCCCTGCCCCGGCCGCCTTGCCCTCGCAAGCTAGATCAGAGGTGGCAGCTCCACCCCCGGGCTTGTCCCCTCTCGGCCGTCCCCGTGCGCCCGGGGCCGCCGGCGGCCGGACCGCCCCGCCCCGCCCCGTAGTTGCTCTCTCGGTAGCGGCGATGCGCCTTGCATGTCTCCTCACCCGTGGATCGTGATGACTCGAAATAACAGAAACAAAGTCAATAAAAGTGAAAATAAATAAATAAAATCCTTGAACAAATACGAAAAGGCTTGGAGTCCTCGCCCAGATCTCTCTCCCCTTCCAGCCTTTTTATTTGAAAAGGAAAACGAGAAAAGAGAATAGTTGAAGGGAACTGCCGGCTCCCAGCCAGGCTGCAGTGGCCCGAGCGGGGTGGCGAGGGCGCCGAGGTGCGAACCCGCAGGCCCACCCCGGTCCTCGCGTGGCTGGCGGGGCAGGGGCGCCAGAGCCAGGACCCACCCGCTGGAACCCTCGAGAGAGCCCCTGATAGCTCTGGTCTCCTTGGCCACTTTAAGCACGTTGGTTCGTTTTGATTCTTTTCTTTTTATTTCTTTTTTCTTTTTTTATTGTGCACATGAGAAATAAATAATAATAAATAATAATAAATAAATAATAATAAAATTTTGTATGTCACTCCCCATGGCTCCAGGTTTGTCTCTCCCTGTCTCTGGGACAGGCCTTCCCTCACACTGGTGGATCCCAAATAACCCCCTCAGTGATCCTCCCAACTACACGCCCCCTGCCAGCCCCTCCCACCCCTTTACCAAGAAACCTCTCGGGAGGCAGCTGAAAGCAGGCAGACCCAGGCCAGTGGGCCCTTCAGTAGCCACCCTCCCCGCCCTGCCCCGCCCTTGGGGCAAGGAGGTTTCCAAAACTTCAGAATAACTTCGAGTTCCACATCTATACCAGGGCGATGTGGTCGCCCTGCCTCTCCACCCGCGCCCAGATTTAGGGTGCAGACTCTCAAAACGTGACGTCAGAGGCCCTTTCGAGACGGGGTGGGAGGGGGGACGGTTGTTTGCTGTCCTGTCTTCTTTCTCTGCACCTCCGCTCAGCCGCAATTTTATCCCACGAGTCTTCGCGGAGACCGCGGAGACCGCAGGCGTTTGTCACAAATTTCCTTGCCGCTTGTGTAGTGCCGCACGTGCCCAGCGCCCAGCTCTGCGGAGACTCAGGGAGATCCTGCTGGCTCACATGACTTCGCGCGCCCCCTGTGTCTTGCGGAGCCCCGGGCGCTGGCGAGCAGCAACTAGGATTGCTGTGGTCTGGGTGTGTCCCTGAGAGGGAGCACCGGAGTCTGTCGGTCGGTCAGGGTTTCCATTTCTGTTTTACCTCGTGGGTCTATATGTCTCTGGTTAGGCCTGGGAGTGGAGAAGTGGGAGAACTGTTTGTTTTTTCAGACACTCTCACTGAGTGCCCTCTGTTGTTGAGCCCAGAGGGGCCAGTGAAGGGTCTGTGTCTGCCCTGTGTCTCTCTTCCTGTTTGGGGGAAAGATGGAGTGATTGCCCAGGATTATCCAGGCTACATTGGAAGGGGTCCCCTCTCTATCCCTTCAGCAACCTCTCAACTCCAGCCCTCCCATAGATGTTGCAACCTTCACCTGGTCTCCACCCTTGGAGACTTTCGTTCTCTGCCCAGGGAAACCTTCCCAACTCAGCTCTTAGCTGGGACTCCTTCCACTTGGAAGTTTTGTTTGTTTGTTGTTGTTTTTTTAAGATTTTATTTATTTATTTTTAGAGAGAGGGGAAGAGGGGGAGAAAGAGAAGGAGAGAAACATCAATGTGTGAGAGAAACATCGATCAGTTGCCTCTTGCACGATCCCAAACCAGGGACCTGGAGGTAACCCAGGCATGTGCCCTGACAGGGAAGCCAACCTGCATGGTGTCAGGTTGCAGGAGAAGGCCCAATCCACTGGGCCACTCCAGTCAGGGATGGAAGGTTCCAGATGCACTGAGGTGTCAATGATGGTTAGGAATGGGGGCTGCAAGGAGGACCTGAAGGCAGACTAAGGAGTGACTTTCCCTCTTGGCTGGGGGCAGTGTGTCCCAAACACCTCCTTCCCTCCAGGATCCCAGAGGCCTTTCTTTCCCCAAACCTGTTTGCCCAGCCTCACCCTCTGTGAGCAGCATCCCCAACAAAGCATCAAGCCCCTAATTAGTCCATCCCCTTTCTTCTTCCTCCCTTACCTGTGCCCCTCCCTATTCCTCATCTCAGCAAATGACTACCCCACTTTGCACCCTGCTTGGCCCTGCCCCTCTTAACTATCATTCTCCTAGAAGGGTGGTCTTCAAAGTTTTTTTTCTAATCATTCATTCCATTAGTAAAAGGAATTCTTAACATGTATGCCTCTTATAATTATATATGTATTTTAAAATTTACTCATTTATAAATTCCATGAATGTACTACTGGGCTAATATATTATGAATTTTATAAGACATAAAATAGTAAAAGTGTGAGATTGGAATACATAGACATAGAAGTTCTAATGTTCTCTGAAATAAATGGAACATCTTGTACCCCCACCCCGAGAAATTACACCTCACTTTGGAGATCCTGCTCAGAGCCCATCAAAACCCAGCATGGAAAATCTCCTGACTACTGATTGCCTGATGCCCAGCAGATAAATTTCTGGAAGCTGTCAGGGCACTGGGCTGGCCCGGTCAGTTGTGCGCTCACCACATGTAGCAGGCTGCCTGGCCCCGAGTGCCTGGCTTTGCCTCCAGGTGCCCCCAGACTGGGAGTGCGGCTTTGCCTAACACATCAAATTGGGAGTCAGAGCCTCTTGCCTGGTTCCCACTAGAACTCCTTACCTTCTGTTCTATTTCTGTTCTCATGCCAAATTGGATGGTGAGAGTCCCACTGTGGACAGTGACCACCTCTGTTCAGAAGCTTTCATGCTATGTTTCTCTTGGGGTGCTGGTTTCTGCTTAGAATCAGCTGGAGAGTCCCCAAAATATGTTCTATAGTCCTTGAGCAGTTGCTTGTTCTAATTGCAGCCCCATAAGCATACCCCAAACATAAGCAGAGCCTGTTCTCCATAACTCGCCCGATTCTGATTCTCCTACTCCTGTCCCCATCCCACCCTCACAGCTGAGGTACACCATGTATGGCAGTTAGAAACAGATGCAGAAGGGTGCTCTGGATTGAAGGAATAGCAGGAACAGAGATGCAGAGGCATCAAAATATACCAGATAGAACGTGGCTGGAGAATCAGGTGCCTAGGACGAGGCAGAGGGGATGCAGGAGGTGGCAGGAGATGAAGCTTAAAAATAGTTGAGAGCAAGGGCACTGTGACAGAAATGCCAAAATGGCATTCATCACTTACACGGCTTCTTTAAGGAAGCTGCCCCACTCAACCCCCTCCTGCTCATGTAACCACCATATTTGTGCCAATGACTCCAAGCTGAACCAGTCAGTCCCCTTTTCTCAGGACACGACACGAGGAAGTATGGGGAGAATGAGGCCATTAACCACTAGCAGCAAAGCCCAATGGAGACCCTAATGGCATTCCCCAGTCTTCCTCATCTCAGTCAAGGACAGCTTCATTCTACCCCAGATCTTCCCGGATTGCTTCTATATTTCCCATCCATACCTGATCCACTACCAAAACTAGACAGCTCTGCCTTAAAAATATTGTGTTGGCCAAAAAATTTGTTTAGTTTTTTTCCATATGATGGCTCTAGTAGTGCTTAAGTGTCTTCGACTTCATTCCAAACAATTCCGTTAGATTGTCTTGTGACAGCTGTCGTATCGGCATGCATTAAAAAAATCAAATTGGTAAATTTTTGTGCAGCCATTTTAATATTGAAGATGAAAGAAGATATGCAACATTTTTGGCATATTATGCTTTATTATTTCAAAAAAGGTAAAAATGCACCTGAAATGCAAAAAAAAAAAAAAAAAAGATTTGTGCAGTGTGTGAAGAAGGCTCTGGGACTGATTGAACATGTCAAAAGTGGTTTGTGAAGTTTCTTGGTACTATTGACATTTTGGCCAAATAATTCATTGTTGTGGGGCTGTTTTAGGTACTGGAAGATGTTTATTAGCACCCCTGGCCTCTACTAGAAGCCAATAGCTGACATACTCAAAATATCCAAATCAATAGTTATTGGTGAAAATGAAAAGGTGTCTTTCATTTTACGGAAAAAACTAAATGGACTTTTTGGCCAACCCAATAGATTGAGAATTTGACCATTTCTGACCATTTGCGCTATACTGTCCCAGTCCAATTCACCATGATCCTTCACCTGGATTTGGGGAAAAAAAAGTTCTAATTGCTCTTCCTATTTCCATCTTTACCCCACTTACCCCAGTCTATTCTTCCCCCGGCAGCAGAGTGATTCTCCAACATGTACAGCAGATCGTGACCTGCTTCTGCTCAGAGGTCTCTAGTCTCCATCAAAGTCAGAATCCTAAAGCTGATCTACAAGGCCCTACATGATTTGGCTGTTTGCCCTCCCACCCTCACCCTCCTGATCCCCATCACCACTAACTCACTTCCCATTACCTCCCCCAGCTCACTGTGCTCTGAGCCCATTGGCCTCTGGGCTTCAATTACACCAAACACAAGCCTTCCCAAGACATTTACGCTTCATGTGCTTTTACCCTCAGCAGACTGTCTCCCCACTTCCTTAAGGTCTCTGCTCCAGTGTTACCTTTCCAACAAGGTCTTCCATCATTAAGTTAAATAAAATAGCGTATACCCCAGTATCACTCTCTGTTCCCTTCCCTTGCTTCTCCACATTCTTTACCTCTTCCTGAAAGATTATGTTTTATTGGTTTAGGTCCTGTCCTCTCCCATTAGAATGTTAACTCCATGAGGACAGATTTTTGTCTGTTCTGTTTGCTGCTATATTCCCAGTACCTGGGTCAGTGATTGGCACACAAGAGATATTCAACGAATACACAGTGGACAAAGAAACCAATGGAGTGGTGAGGTGGAAGAACACATGAAAGAGCAGGAGGCAGAGGCAAGGGAGAGGAGAAGAAAAGTGAAGGCAGGGCCCCACAATCACATGGAGGAGCAGAATGACCCCTAGAGGGTAGCCGAGTAGCCAAGGAGGAGGAGAAAGAGGGCAGATGCTATTCCTACTTCTTTTGCAGCCCAGTGGTTCGAGACTCATGAGCATCGACCTCCATGAATAACTCGCACCATTTTCTGGGTAATTCTCTATCCCTTACACCCCCAAAGCACCTATAATAGTCCCCATGGCAGAGCATCAAGGGTGCACCCTCCTTCCATTGGGACACTGTCCTCCACCGTCCTGCATAGTTCTTGTGGGGCTGTCTGTCAGAGTGTTATTCAGTCAGAGAAGCCATCAGCTCCTGACCAGGATGCGGTCCTGAGACCACATCTGGCCAAAAGGGACCCCATGTCCCTGTCCAGAGCACGCAGACCTCAAGTTAGGAACAATCTGAGTCCTCTCAGAAGGCTTTTTATGTGGTACAGGAAAGGAGAAGGGGAGGATCGTCTCTTCTTTTGGTCTGTGAGCTGCAATGATGAGGGCTCCCCCTCACCACATAGAGAATGCAGTCATACGCTATGTCCGGCAGGGACACAGACACAAGAGAGATGAAGAGCTTTGGTGGTTACATGAAAGCCCCTGGAGCTAGGCCTGCAGTATGACCACTTGTGGACCTCCAGGGTCGTATGCCAGTACATTCTTTTTTTCACTTAAGCAAATGTGTTGAATATCTGTTAATTGCAACCAAAAAGTTTCTGACTTAAACAGTTCTGGAGGGTATGAATGCCCTATAAAGGACTTTGGATTTTTTTTTTTTCTATAGGCAATGAGAGCAATGGAAGATTTTTGACTGAGAGAACAGGGTAATAAAGTTGCATTTTAGGAGGCACTCTCTGTCCATAGTGTAAGGAGTGGAGTTGAAGGAGAGGCAGTGGGTACGGGAAAACCTGTATGAGCCCAGTACAGTAGGCCAGGCAAGAGATGATGGGGTGGGTCTACACTGAGGAAGAGCTCAGGAAGAATACCGACATGCAGACATGACAAGGCTCTACTTTTAAGTCAAAAAGAAAAAAAGCTCTGACATGTGTGACTTGGTTGGTTAGGCATTGTCCCACAAAGCAAAAAGTCACTGCTTCAATTCCTGGTCAGGGCACAGGCCTGGGTTGTAGGTTTGGTCTCGGGTCGGGGCACATACAAAAGGCAACTGATCGCTGTTTCTCTCTTACATCAATGTTTCTCTTCCTCCCTTTCTCCATCCCTTACCCTCTCTCTAAAAAATAAATTAAAACTTTAAAAAAGAAATGAAAAAATGCAGAACAGTGGACACAAGAAAGTGAACAAGAAGAATTTTATCACATTAGCTTATATGTACAAAAACATTGAAAACATAAACAACAATCTAACGAAAATGGCTGTCTCTAAGGAGGAAGAGTGTGGATGGGGATTGCGTTAGAGTGAGATTTCTGTGAGTATACTTTTTAATGTGATTTTTTAGTTTGTTGAAAAATAAAATTTAAATTTAAAAAAAAGTAGAGAGACCAGAGACAGCCAGGTCTTTGGCACATACAGCATAATTATTTAAAGAGTAAACCAAGTGTTACTTTTTTTTTCCATACGACTGATGGGATGGCCACTGGATTTGGTGACGAGGCTACACCTGGTGGTCTGAGAGCTAGTGTTTTCTGAGGGTGCAGGCAGGGCTGCTGGGAGCTGGAGGGAGGGGTGTCTAAGACCTGAGGAGATAGAAGGAGGCAGGGTGTAAATAATTCTTTTGAAATGTTTGGAAGAGAGAGGAACATGAGAAGAGACGGAAGATGATGTCGGTGAGTTCAAGGGAAGATTCTTTCATGTTAAGGGCTGTGGGCAGCCTGCTGACTGAGGCAGAGGATGTGAGGCAGCTGGGGTGAAGGGAGGCTGATTAGGGATGAACAAGAGGAAGCTTATGAAAGGAGGCCTGAAATAATATGGTGGAGTGATGGGTGGGAAGGAACTGAGGATTCTTCTCTGGACAGGAAGGTCATGAGGGAAAAGGGGCTGCTAAGGTTGCTTAGAGAGACTGCAGGAGGCACAGTTGCTGTCTGCTGAGGGTGGAGGGAGCAGGGCTGGGTCTACCCTTGAGGAGGATAGAGAGTTTGGGGAGCATTTTTCTTAGGGATTCAGAAGGAAGTCTGTGAGAGCAGAAGGACCTCGTTGCTAGGCAGCAGCAGGGTGAGCATACAAGGGGGTGGAAGGTCCTTAGCTCCCCTCACCCTGGCTGACTCCATCTCTCAGGTTGTAGCATCCTGGCCCCCCAAGATTTCACTTCTCTCCCTTCTCCCACCTCATCCACATTTCTTTCCTCCATGTGGCTACCCTACTTGATGAACCCCAGTGGCAACTTGGACCCATTTTCATGGTCTGACCTTTGTGGCTGTATATCTCCAAGGTAGTTGAGGCCCAAGTGTGGCCTCAACTACCTTGTAGGAGAGGCCTATAGAAGACCCAACCTCCCCAGGGATTCCCATCCCCATATGCAACCTAGAGGCAGAACAGAAAGCACATGTTTATAGAGGCATCTCCAAGTCAACAGCAGAGGGAACCCAGAAGTTGGCTCACAAGGTCACTGTGGAACCTTCAAGCACCCCCTTCTCTGTGACTCAGTGTCCACAGGTGTAAAACCAAATGGCCTCTAGGAATCCTTCCCATTTGATACTCTATTCTTCCATAGTTGTATTCTGTGGGTGCTTAGGCAATCTCTGTGGCCAGGAGAAGTTCAAGAAAGCTCTATGGAGGTGGGGTGGGTATATTCAGGTGGGGAAAGGGATGAGAGTACTTTTTTAAGCTAGAGAAGGAGGAGGCATGGATTTATTTGTTTGTTGTATCTCTTCCATCTGGGATTTAGAGAGTTAGTACTGTTTTTTCTCTCTCTTCCCAGTGTCTGCCCAAAGTTTTCTAGAGGTAGGGTCTTTGAGCATTGAGATAGAAGAATAGTGGGGACTACTGAGGGTACAGAGCAGGAGACTAGGGGAGGAAGACAAAGGAAACAGCTATTTGGGGCCAACTATATTTCCTGCCTCCCCCCAACACCCCCACCTGCCCAACCATCCCAATACCCTAATTAGCCAGTCCCTTAGGTGCCTGTTAGCAAGGCCGGCTGAGCGCCCAACTCCCTAGGGACCAGCCCCCTTACCCCCCAGACTAATCAGTCCTTCACTCCTTGAGTGCGTGAGTGAGCACATGCACGCACACACACAGCCTTATTCTTTCCCAGAGCTCTAGGCCCTGTTTCAGCCTTTAGAGAGTTAATGTAGGGTGATGTTGAATTCCCCAGTGAAGACACCCCCATTTGAGCTGATTGAAGAGGTGGGGAGAGACCAAAGTTTGGTAGGTCCTCCCAGTTTGGGGTTTTCTCTCAAACTTGTGGGATCAATGATGTGTAGCAAAAGATGAAGCCATGATTGGGGGTACTCTATGGCCCCTAAGCCCTAGGGCTGGTGTCTCTCAGGCTCCCATCTATGGTCAATATTCACCCCAATCCAGACCCCTCCCCCTTCATCTCAGGCCCCCCATTCATCTCCCCACCCCCTACCCCCCGACACCCGCACTGTCAGCCCAAACACATGATAAATTGCCCTGTCAACAGAATTCATTCAGGGACCAATTAATTCCACAGAAATGAACCAAGAGCCATCAGTTGCTGAAAAACTCAGAGTGCAGGGAGCGGAAGGAGGGGGTGCAGATGAAGGGGGGGAGTGGGCAGCAGAGGAGGGGATGGGGAGGCTGGGGAAGTTAGTCTGACAGAAATTGGTCATTTAATGCTTAAGTGCACGCTAGACAGCCCTGTCATCGCCCGCGGCCCCCGCGCGGGATTAATTATCAGAGGAGGAGAGGGCAGCCCAGCCCAGCCAAGCCGTCTGTCACCAACTGAGGCTAGAGTCACCCAGGACTTGGCCCACCCTGAGTCCACTTCAAAGTCTTCAGGCCTCCTGCTCCCTCAGCTTCAGGGTTCCCCCTGATCCCAACCTTAGGCCCAACTCCTAATCTTGTGCCCTAAGCCATGTTTAGTCATGGTCTTGCCATTAGCACCCCTGCCAGGAAGGCTTCTTTGACCCCTTGACTGGGTTAGAACCTGTAACTCCCTGTACTTCATTATCACTACCCCTAACCATCTTGGGTGACTCTTTGCGTGGAGCCCAAAATATGATTGTCCCACCCATTGACCCTAAGATGAGTTAATGGCACCATCTTGCATTCAAATGCTCAATCCAGAATCCCACCAGTTATCCCTGACTTCTCCCTCTCCTTCAGCCCTCTCAACCAATCAGAATCCAAGTCCTGTTAGCTCAACTTCCTACAATCATATCAAGTCTGGGTCACTTGCTTCCAGCTTCCCCCATCACCTGAGGCAGGGCCACCAGCAGCTCTGCCTGCTCCCCTGATTTAGGTCCTTACTTGCAGTTAAAGTTATCCTTAAAAATATAAATGACAATCTGCTGTGCCCTACACACATACACAAAATCCAGTTTAACATTCTTTGGTGGAGCACCATGGGCCTGCAGGGGATCAAGTTCAAACTTTTCACTTGACTAAGAAGGCACAAAGCCCCACCTCTGCCAGCAACCCAGCCTCGCCTCCAGCATGCTTTCCCTGCTCTCTCTGCTCCAGCCCCACTGACCTCCCTTTGGCCTCCGTGCATGCTGTTTTTCTCTTAGCCCAAAAAGCTCTGTCTACCTTATAACCACCACCATTCACTTCACTAACTCCTATTCATCCTTGAAAACTCAGATTAAATCTCACTCCTTCCAAGGAACCTTCCCTGACCCCTTCCTGAGCTTTTGCAGCTCCCAAACTTCTTCATTTATCAACATTGTCACCTTACCTGTGCATTGTCTGTCCTTCCACCAAAATGTTAAGTTTCACAAGAATGGAGTCCATGTCTTTATCCTTAGGGCTTGCCACTTAATGGATACCAGAAAATATTTATTGAATAAATAAATGAACGAATAAAGGCCCAACTTTTTCTAGGCTCTGTCCCTGGCCTGACTCTGGGGCCAAGCTCCCCAGAGTCCAACATCTCCCAGTAGCCAAAACAGGGTGGCATGGCTGGAGAGAAGAGAAACCCTCAGAAAACAACTTGTGAGCCCATCTGACGAACCCAAACCAGCTGTGCTGAGAGAACGTCCTGAGAGCTGGAGGTCAGAACGGTAGAGAGAGTTTTGGGGAGGACTCCCTACAAAAGCAAAGGTCAGAGTCTGGCAGAAGCATGCTCTGGACAGGTACGATGGTTGGCTGAAGCAAGGACTGATCATAGGAGGTGGGGAATAAACAGCTGAAAAGTCCACTTTCAAAACAGGTTTTGATATATTTACCAGAAGTTGAACTGACAGGACTTGGTTACTGAATGGAGGAAGAGGGAGGCCAGTTTGGCAGGGCAATGAAGGTCAGGCTGAGTTTGCCCTTTTTCCTGCCCTTGATGGCAGAGGATGGTCATTGACTGCTTCTAAAAATGGCCAGGTACCGTTTTATTTGCCAAGTTAATTCTGGCTGCCAGACAGGGTGTCTGAAGGAAAGATTGAGGCAGGGAGACCATTAGAAGGTTGGTGCAGTTATAAAAAAGGAGGGGGGAGAGAGAGAGAGAGACTGGCCTGTGGAAGGAAGGTCTGTGATGGAGAAGTCTCCCACGAGGGGTGGAGGTGAGCTGAGTGAGCGCTCTCTCTGAGAAACACAAAAGGCCTGTTCACAGCCTCACTAAGATGACATATCTGGACCTGGCTGCCAACTGGATGTAAAGATGAGGTAGAGAAAGAGGGAAAAGGTGACGGCCTCCAAGGTTTGTGTTCCAAGAGGCTGGGTGGCTGGTGGGGCCATCACTAAAGGTAAGAAGAGAGGCTGACTTGAGACTGGAAACAATGAGCACGACTTTGTATACAGAGTACATATGCCTGACTTGACATGCTTGGCATGATGTCCAGTAGACAGAATTACAGAGTGTTAGCTCAGGGGTGAATTGGCCTTGGGATATAGAATTGGGAGATACCTTCTTGCCCTCACTCTCCTATCCTCCAAAATTTGCATTTAGTTAGAATGAATTAATGTAATTTTGTGACAAAGTGATACTATAATATGGAAACAAATGATCCTAAATAATATAATGTAGTAAAATGCGTCACATAGTACAAGTGATAGTGTAGGACTTGTGATGTTGTATAATGATGTGATCCAGAAACAGGATAACCATATGACAGTTTACTAATATGAACCAGGAAATGATGGGTCAGTGCACTAGTTAACAATATGGGGCTGTGCTGTGGTAATGAAATAACCATGTAGTCAGTGACACTGCAACAAGGCACACAATCCAGCAACCAAATGACAACCTGACAGTGTAACCATGTTAACTCAGTCATGATGTACTGACATAATGATGCCATGACATGATGGCAGAGTGTGGTGATGATGTCACACAATAGTAAGAGGCCAACCAGGGAGCAGGTTGAGCCACAACATAAACAGGTAACATTCCTCAACACAAATTTTACTAAAAGGCTGATGTTGTGGTGAAGAAAAATTCATATAATAAGCAGCCATTTATCTAAAAAAGAAAAGAGATATATGAATACATATACTTATTTACTTACACTTTACAAAATGGAAAGATAAACCAAACAGTTTTTTTATTAAAATAAAACTTTCTTCTACAAATTATATTTCTACCTCTGACTTATAGATTTACTTTGAACACTGAACTTCTTCCACATAATAGTCTTAAAACTATAAGCTTGATTTGTGTGTTATATTAAATGATTAAATATCTGCAAAATGTAGTTGAGTGATTAAAGAATTTTGACAGTAAAGTTCTAAAACCTAATTAAATTAAAGCATTTTCTTGTTAGAATGTTGAGTTAAAATAATGCATCATAAAATTTGTGATTGATCAAGGATGAGCTAAATTCACAGATCAAGCTATACAAACCCTTACTTTGGCTTATAAAAATTAAGAAAGAATACATTTTGTATTCCCTTATTTCTTCTTTCATATTTGCAGTCCTAACTGATGCCAAACAGTTTTTTTAATGTTCATCTATTAAAGAAGGGAGAATCAAAAGGGAGAGGACAAGATAGAAGGAGACATCACTGATCATATCTTATTTTGTAGATTTGACTTTAGAACCATGTACATATTTTACATAATAACACAACAAAATTAAGTAAATAAATAAGCAATCTCCCAAAAGGCAGAAGCAAAATGAAATAAATGAACATAACTATCCATTGAGTTAGAATCATAACCACAAAGAGAGAAACTGTTTCATGTAATTTAAAACCTAGTAATTGACTATATGTACATTCCTTAGTGGTCCATGCACTGATAAAGCAAATAAGTAATGATATTGATGTTCATGGAGATTTTGGTGTGAGACAAACAAACAAACAAAACCAAAGGAAGATCAGTGATTATAAGTAAAATCCCTGTAGTCCTGGATTTCAACTGGATGCATTAGTAATAACTCAATGCATTTTACCTTCTCGAAAACTGTATTTCCTAGCTCTACCCACTGAAAAAGACAAGAAGTTAATCAACTCCATAACAATAAGCACCTCTAGTCCCCAGATTGTGGTCTTTAAATACCACATTGCACTAAAAGGAACCAGGACTCTTTGGGGAAATGGAAGATGATTCTGGAAATCTTGTCATAACAGAAAGCAAGAAAGTTATTAAAAACTACTATGAGGGTCAGGTCACAAGGACTTAGGTACCATTTAGAGGCTGACACTGACCAACAATGACATAATTGAGCATTAGTGAGAATAATAAGCACAACTGATTTAAACTCATCAAATATATTTAAATCCATGAATGTATAATTAAAAGAAATATCTTATTGATCTTTGTAAGACACTAGGAAACCAACTCATTATTTGAGAAATTAATAAATGAAGAGAAAGAATCAAGCATTTCTTCTGCCTTTCTTATAAGAACTGAATCTTAGGAAAATACAACAGTGGGTAAGGGAAAGTTTCTCTTTATAAATGTCTTACAGCTAATAAATGAAGAAGAGATGGATAGAATTAGAATATTACCATTTTACAACCCCTAATGGAATAATAGATCTAGGAAATGATCATCAATGGCTATTAATTTCACAAAAAGAGAAACAACAGAACATTATATGCCCCTTGATGAAAACACAAAACACACACACAAAACAAAAATAAAAAACTTTTAGGTAATATTTCCAAAAAATCAAACCTGATCTGATCAAGCCTCTCAATGTAACTACCATTTTACAGATAATACTACGGGCAGAGGAACTACAAGGATGAAATCTGATTTGGCTCTTGCTTATATATTTTCCCCAGACTGTGAGAATCTATAGGGCAGATAATCTGACTTCTTCAATGAAGAAATTGCAAGGGGGGAATGGATGGACGAAAGAGACATATCAACTGATTGTAATGTATTTGAATTTTGGAAGTAGTTAAAAAGAGGAGGAGGAGCAGGAAGAGAAGGAAGAGCAGGAGGAGAAGTTATGAAGTACTCAGTGACATGTAAACATTGCCCTAATGGCACATTATGAAATTTTTTAATGAGCTTGTGTTAGTATGGTCATTTAAAAAGTCCTTTTGTTTTAGAACTATTTAATTGAAATATTTACAGATTGAATAATATAATGTCTGGGATTTTCTATAAAATAATACTGGAGCAAAGTGGAAGGAACAAAACTAGCTATGAATTGCTCATTCTTGGAGCTGGGTTCATTACACTGTTCTCTCTATTTTTATATATGTTTGACACTTTTAATAATAAAAAGTTTTAAACCTTTGTTATATTAAATCAAACTACTTAAATTTGGTGGTAGCCATCTCTCCTATCTTGACTTTCAGAAAGCTGATGGCTGTCTTCAATTGGTCAGCTATCTAACCTGGAGATTCTGAAGAAACTGACCAGCCTAAAAGAAAATACCTTCAGGTTCTGGCAGTTGGGGTCTCCCACAAAGCATCTGGGTCTCCACCTTATTACTCTTCAGTGATGCCAACCAATCAGCAGGGCCCAAACATGCACATAGAGTTTTCAGGCAGTCTTTTACTGCTTGACTTTTGTGTATTGATGGACAGGAAAGGATATTAATGATTTAAAATAAGCCTCTCACATAAGAGAAAGAGTCCAGAATTAACTACCACAAGAAAAAGAACTTAGTAGAAAACAGAAGACTGTATAAGAACAACAATTAAAATAAAATTTAATTTAAAAAAAAAGAAAAGAAAAAGAACTTGACAAACATCAAAGACAATTCAGGAAAAAGAATAAAACTAAAAACAAAACAAAATAAAAACTGTCTATAATTAATAACCTCAAAGCAGTAAATGAAGAGGGGCAAAGGTGGAAAAAATTGGGACAACTATCATAGCAAAAAGAATAAAAGGGAAAAAATACTAAAAGAAATATACCCATGAAATAAATACATTCTCTGAATGTGTTTTAAGGTACATTTAGAGAACAATAATAATTCTTAAATTCCTGGAAATTAATATATATGTATGTGTGCATATATGTGTATGTGCATATATATAATATCAGAAGTAAAAATATTCAATAGAAGGTTTTCAAGGTAACGTTGAGGAAATATCTAAAAAGTACAATGAATGGTCACAGAAATGAAACTAGGAAAGGAAAAATAACAAACTACAGGATAAATACAGAAAGAAAAAATGTCTGACTAATAGGAGTCCCAGAAAAAGAAGAAAAAAAAACAGAGGTGAGAAAATTATCAATAAATAATTTTATAAACTTCTCCAAAATGAAGGAAATGAATTTCTAGATTGAAAGAGCCTGCCAAGGATTCAGCACAGTGGATTTACAAATTCCCACACAAAAGCACATAATCATAAAATTATAGAAGATCAAGGGATAAAGAAAAGATTTCAGAATGAGAGAAAGAGGGGAAATAAGGTTTAAAGTGTAATGGTTTACAAATAAGAATGGCGGCAAACTTCTCAACAGCAACAGTGGAGATTATTAGATAATGGAACAAGACAAATAAGGATAATGTGAAGTGTAAAGTTTGATACAGCAGCACAAAGAGAAGGCAGAGAAACTGAAGCAGTTCCTGCCCCAAATTTGGCATGGAAGGAGCTTAAATGAATCAGACCTGGTGATCTGAACCGTATTGAAATGTTAAAAGTTACACTCTCATATACATAAATACAAAATACTGGTTTTACTCCAAACTGTGACATATGTATATTGAGAGAATTAAAAAAGATAAAGTAGCCTTGGCTGATGTGACTCAGTGGATTGAGTGCCAGCCTGCAAACCAAAGGGTCGCCGGCTCAATTCCCAGTCAGGGCACATGCCTGGGTTCCAGGCCAGGTCCCCACTAGGGGACGCATGAGAGGCAACCACACATTGATGTTTCTCTCTCTCTCTTTCTCCCTCCCTTCTCCTCTGTCTTAAATAAATAAATAAAATCTTCAAAAAATAAAGTAAATATAGATGTTGGTGTAAGAGAGCCCCATCTTCATCTTCCATAATAGTCAACAGATAATTCTAAAAAGTGAAAAGCCAAATATAGCAATATAAATGGAATATTTCAATAGAAATAGGTATGTAAGTATCAAAAGATAAAGCTAAACAATTTTAAAACATAAGCCTATGAGCAGCTAATAGGGGATAACTATAATCTTATTAGTTGGCTGTTTGCGCTGTAACTTATTAATGAAAAATTCAAAGATACCTAAAAATTGAGAAAATAGTACACTGATCTCTTATAATCTAATCACTCAGAATTAGCCATCATGGAGACTTTCCTACACTTGCTTCACATAAGCATATTAGTTTAATTGCTTAACTGAAGTATTTAGAAATACATACACCAAATTAATAAAACAGCTCCCTCAGAGGCCTGTGACTGATACAGGGATGGGAGGGAGTGGGGAAAGGGGGAATTTCTTTTTTTTTTTTAACAGCTTTATTTTTATCTTACAAATTCTTATGCTATGTACTGCCCTAAACACTTTACACTCATTTAACCCTCAACAATACAAGGTAGATACTAGTATCCTACCCATTTAACAGAGAAGAGTTGGCTATCATTTGTTTTTCAATGAGCAGGGGTTCCTTTTTAAGTAATGATTTTTTAAAAAATATTTTATTCATTTAGAGAGAAGGGAAGGGAGGGAGAAAGAGAGGGAGAGAAATATCAATGTGTGGTTGCCTCTCATGTGGCCCCCCCTGGGGACCTGGCTTGCAACCCAGGCATGGGCCCTGACTGAGAACTGAACCGGTGACACTTTGGTTCACAGCCTGTGCTCAATCCACTGAGCTACACCAGCCAGGGCATTAAATAATGATTTTTTATAAAGATTTCACTTATTTTTTTTAGAGAGGGGAAGGGAGAGAGAAAGAGAGGGAGCAAAACATCAGTGTGTGGTTGCATCTTGAGCACCCCCCACTGGAGACCTGGCCAGCAACCTAGTCCTGTGCTGGCTGGGAATTGAACCGGCAGCCCCTTGATTCACAGGCCAGCACTCAACCACTGAACCACACCAGCCAGGGTTAAATAATGATTTTTTTAAAAACAATGGGCCATAGAAATCTATTCCCCTTCTCATATGACAACCATTTGATTATTTGAATTCTCTCTTCTCTGGTATAAAATATCCCATTTCCTCCAATGACGCCTCAAACATGGAATTGTTATACATTGCTGTTATTAATAACTTTCTTTTACCCTCAAATGTATCCTGGTTTAGGTAACAAATTTCGTAGTAACTCTACTCATAGAACTTGGAGTTTAGATCCTTTACTACGGGGGTTGCCTTCCCTAGACATCACTCTTAAAAAGGGTCCTCAGCTCTAAACCCAGCAAAATACAGAACCTGGTGGGACAACTGACCTTTCTTATTCCCAGCTTTCTGCATCTATGAAGGAAGTTTGGGAGCCAGGGTGTGTGTCACCATACCCCTGACAGTGCCACATAACTGATTCACAATGAATTGAGTGTCAGATAAACTAGGTCTTTTTCAAGTGATTCATTCTTAAACCAGGGCTTTTCTGCTCTATTATAAACTGTCTGCAGGACTCCACACCCACCTTCCTCCAAATGTCATTTGTTCACGTATGTTCACCGTTCCAGCCTGTCAAGATCATTTCGAACCTCAATTGTCATTCAGCCTATTAGTGATCCTGCTCCTCTTTGCATCATCTGGAAGTGTGACGAGCTGGACACCTACATCTTCATCTGAGCTACTTATAGAAACATTGCATGACCAGAGCTGAGTCACAGGCTCAAAGACCCCCCGCTGGCAAGACATAAACCTTATCATCACCACACCCCTCCGGGTACAGTGATTCACGGGTTATGAGCCCTCCAAGCAGGGCCATTATACAGCTCACATTTCCTCATTGTATCTACAGCATAATCTGACTAAGTGCTTAATGCCCTGTTGAAAGCAAAATCAGTATCTTCACCATTCTCCTATCCTTATCCACAAAACAAGCACGATATTCTCCCATTTGGTATGTGTTCCACCAAAGGCAGACATATTGTCCTTGCTAGGCATTGCCAGACCCCATACATAATAATAATTTCTAGAATTTTGCCAGGAATCAACATCAATTTTGACAATCTTTAATTTCCAAATTCATTGTCTACTCCTTGCTGAACATAGGCATTGCTTGTTCGTTTCCATACCGTAACACTCTTCCCATCCTCCATGATTCCCCAAAGGTCACTGAAAGCAGATTCCTGATTGCATGTGATCTTGACACCTATTGGGCCTGGGCCTTTTTATCATATTTTCTTTTTAAAAATATATATATTATTTACTTATTTTTAGAGAGAGGCAGGGAGGGAGAAAGAGGAGAGAAACATCAGTGTGTGGTTGCCTCTCAAGCACCCCCTACTAGAGACCTGGGATGCAACTCAGGCATGTGCCCTGACTGGGAATTGAACTCAGAACCCTTTGATTCTCAGGCTGGCACTCAATCCACTGAGCCACACCAGCCAGGGCTTTATATCATATTTTCTTACCATTTCTGATTTGAAATCATTCTCCTCAACACTCTAAAAAGAAAGGAAAAGGTAGCAGGTCTTTTCTCTGTCTTTGGTTAATAATACAGCATGACCTTCAACCCCAAAGATATTAAACACATTTTATTTACTTATTAATTCATTCATCCATTCATTGATTCATTTATTTACATTTAATCACACAAGACAAATTAAAATGCACATATTATGGATAAAGTTAAAGCTCTCCTTGACCAGTCCTTCTAATTCTAGTCCATTCTTCACTGTTATTAGCTTGGTGTACTTTCTTCTGTGCATTTCACACCAATATGCACATAAGAAAACACATGCTTTGGCTTTTTGTTCATCTGTGCTGGCATATCCTGCAGAACGCATCCCCCATTAACATTTTCATGGCAGGACGTCTCTAGGTTTTTAGGAACCAAACTCGATAGAATGCATGGATCTCACAATAATATTTTTCAGTTGTTTACTTAAGGAAAACATATATCCTTATCCATACCGCCCAAACTCAATATGGCATTCTAAATGTAATGGTGCACAGGAAAAATTCCAAGTCACAGCTCAAATAGAATTGGGAGGGTGTCAGATTCATGTGTAGATGTCTCACAGTGTGCCACCAAAGCGGGGGTGAGTCTGGAGTGTGGCTGACACTCAGAGGCCTTGTTATTGCTAACAAAGCAACCTCTTGTGACAACCTTATTCCTTATTTGGTAACCAGAAAGCAATTTTTGAGGATTTTACATCCTAACATAATAATTTGTTATTTGTATAGTATTGGTATTTTACTGGGATTTAGTTACATTTTAGGAAATTTGTGGAGGGATTTGAGTTGACACAATCTGTTACCACTTTTGCCATTTAGGATAATGGAAGACAGGCTCCCGGTAGCGTTTCCACACAGAACATTTGATTTGAAGGAACTGATTTCTGATATTAAGAGAGAAAAATGCCTGTCAGATGAAGGGATAAAAAATTGTGGCACATACATATGATGCACTCTTACTTAGTCATAAAAAGGAATAAAGTTCTGGTACATGCTATGAATTTTAAAAGCATTATGCTAAGTGAAAGGAGACAGACACAAAAAGACAAATATTGTATGATGCCATGTATGAAATATAGGCAAATTCATAGAGATGCAAAGTAGATTATTGGTTACCAGGAGCGTATGGGATGGAGGAGTGGGAAGTTATTGCTTAATGGATATAGAGTACCTGTTTGGGATGATGAGAAAATTTTAGAAATAGTGGTGATAGCTGCACAACATTGTGAGTACAAGTAATGCCACCAAGGGGTCCACTTTAATATGGTTTAAATGGCAAAATTTGCTATATATATTTTGCCACAATAAAAATGAGAAGTTCTATGTATAAAAAAACTTTTAGGACTGAGATTCTTATTTACATTGAGTCCTACAAAGATTAACATACATATAAAAAAATTCAGGGAGAGTCTTGTTTTTACCTTCGTAAACTCCTTAATTTTTTTTTGAAAAAAGAGAGAGAAAGTAAGATGTCCATACATACACAAATGGCGAGGGTTTTCTTCCATAACTTGCTTTTCTTCTTCAATATATGTTGGAGAGCCCCCGAGTGTCGGTACTCAACAGCGCCCGACTCTGTGGTTGTCGCCGAGTCCTCTATAGCAGCGATTTTCAACCTTTTCCATCTCACAGCACATGGAAGCTTATTATTAAAATCAGCAGCACACCAAAAATGCAATATATTTTTTGCCGATCTGACAAAAAACATAGGTACAATTTTGATTCATTCACACTGGACAACTATTGCGTTGGCTGTTGTCATTTTTTTTCTTTGACAGTCTAAGGGAGAAGAGGTCAGTGCACCTGACTAAATAGTCAGGTATTGTGTGTTTGAGAAATTCTCACAGCACACCGGTGGAAAATCGCTGCTGAATGGAAGTACCTGGGCTTTGTTGGGCCGTTGCCCTGCCAGGCAGTGTTCATGGCCTTCACGCTTTTCAAGCTCTAACCTTTCAGATGCTTTTCACAGTGTGTTGCCAATCTGGTGTCCCTCTCCCCGGTCACTCTTCGTTCCTGCATGGTCTGTGCAAGGTCTTGTCAATCTGGCCTCATTAGAGACCTTCCCAGGCAGTCAGTCACATTGGTGTCCTCCCCTGCCTCTTTTGGATATAGAGATACGTGCTCAGGGATGTTCCTTGCATTACTGTTTTTCAAATCAGGAAACACTCCAAGTGTCCATCACTAAGAGGTCATTCAATAAAGTTATCCTTACAGCAGTCTGCTGTGCAACCACTCACAGTGTTAGTTTATAGTGTTAGTATACAGTTATAGAACTATATTTATTGACATGAAAAATTTCTCACAATTGCTAAGTGAAGAAAGGTTTTCAAAACAACATGTATGATGTAGTTTCTTTTTTTAAAAAAAGAGAAAATTGATTATGTACATAAAAATAAACTCCAGAAGGATATACACAGACACCCGAATGTGAACAGTGGTAATCTGGGTGATGGGATGACAGGTGATGTTTATTTTGCACATCCGAATTTTCCGGTTTTTCTTCAATTAACATTTCTAACTCATGTAATGAGGGAAAAGAGCTTTTTAAAAAAAGTGTTCAGTGTTGACATCCCTGAAATCTGGTAATTGTACTGAACTAACTTAGGGCACAAATAACATTCCTCACGTTTCTCTCTTTCTCCCTGTGATTTCTGTCTCCACTATCGGAAGAAGGAGGGGAGGGAAAAAGAATGGGGCTACTTTTGTAGGCACAGTGCCAAGCCTCAGCTAGAAGGCTTTGTCGCCATCATTGCACTTAGTCCTCACAAAAGCTGAGTGGGGTAGATATTATTAGGCTCATTTTACAGATGAAAAACTGAGGCTGTGAAATGATAGGCCATCACCTTCAATCATGGTGATTGGTGTGGGCTTTGGACATTGGTGCCCAAGGACATTGATGTGGGCAGCTCAGGTGGAGCCCAGCAGAGGCTGGAAAGATACCCCACCTGTCCTTGGGGCTGTTCTGAAAGGGTCCTCCACCCACCCAGCCTCTGGAGCGGGTGGCAGGTGTCAATAAAGACACATGCATTGCTGCATCATCACATATCAGGGCTGACCACATGCTCCATCCCTCTCATTTACAGAATAGTCAACTGAGGCCCAGAGAGGGAAAGGTTTCTGCCCAGTGGGGTCAGCATGTTTGCAGCAGACCTAGGATAGCTCTTGACTCTTGTGAATAAATGGGTGAATGAATGAGTAAATGAATAATGTACATGGATGAGGATAAAGTACATTGAGGGGTGGCAGATGAGAGGGATTAATCAAAATGATGTTTTCCCACTGATTCTTTGTGCTGAGTGCACGAGTGCATGTGTGGATACCCACACCACACCATGTCCCAAAAGTTCTGCTTGTAACCTCCCGTGTGCTTTCCTCCCTGCCCCAGGCTAGTGCTGTTCCAACTTCCTGGTTTTCCCTTATCCAGCTCCTTGGATTTTCTTTGCTCTTTCCAAGGCCTCTCCTCCAGGAAGTCCTCCTGAATTGGGAGGCAATGGTGTTGACCTCCCACCCAGTCAAAAAGCCCTGCCAGCAGCAGTCACTGCTCAGGGAGTTACTCTAAACTATCCCAAGGAGACAGGAGCCTAGAGAAAACCCCCGCCTTGTACCTTTGCACTACTGCCTCCCCATTTGCTTCTGTGCCTCTAGCCCTTCATCCTCTCACCCTCACCAGGGCCCCATGATCAGACCCATGCCCCTTGGACCCCAGACTCCCAGTTCCCTTTCTCTCTTCCTTTACCCTCCTGCAAGATTCTCTGTCATTATCTCTAGAAAGTAAGGCTTGTGCATCATCATTAATGGGCTAAACAGCAGGGTCAGCGAGGCAGGTAGCAGTAAACACAGCAATTACGGCCGCGCCTCCATCCGAGCGCCTTCGCTCCCAATCCATCTCCCCTCATCACTGGGCGGTGCTGAGCCAGCCCTGCCTTCATTACATTAATCAGGTTAATTCCAAGTTAGAGTCCACATTCTAATCAAAAGGCAGTCAACAAGGGTGGGGTGTCAGAGGGAGAGGGAAGAGCTGTCCTCCCAAGGAATGGGAGTTGACAGCAGGGTCCAGGTCTGGAATCTGACAGCCTGGCCTACAGAGCCTGTCCCTTCCAGGTGCTGCTACCACTCTGTGTCTGGGCCTTGCTCCTGAGACCTCTTCTGCATCCTGGATTCAACACAGGGCTAAGGCTCTGGAGGTGTAGTTAGAGGCAAGGGGGAGTCTTTTCTCGTCTCTCTACATAGGCCAAACAGGTCATCATGGACTGTTGACGAGGCTGTACCCTGATAACTCGAGGAGAGCACCACATTCACATTGTAGCTGATGTGAGCGATGCCCTTAGAGCTGTGCAATAATACACAACACACACAGCAGTGCAGAGCGGCCCTACAGCCTACCGCCTGAGAAACCCAGGGCCTAGAGATGGTGGGGCACAGTAGAAGCGGGAGAGTAGAGGTCATGGAGCCAACACTGGAACTCAGAGAGCCTGTAAAGAGGGAACACAGATAAACAGACCCAGCCCTCATTGCCGGCAACATCTCCATCAGTCCCCAACATGCTGGCATTTCCCCAAGGTTTTGTCTTCACCCTCTGCTAGGTAACCTCGCCTGCTTCCGCAGCTTCAGATATTGCCATGTTGATGAAGACCCCCTTCCCAAAAACCTTTCTCACCCTGGCTTCCTGTTCCACATGGGTAACTCCGCATGAAAGTCCCTATAGCCACATAAAGAACATGATTGAAATAGCTCAGAAGCTTCTCTCCCCAATTTATATCTCTTCCCTTTCTCCATGGAGTCTTCCCTACCTGGCACAAGCTAGAAATATTGGAAGGCATTTGAGAGCCTCTGTTCTTGGTCCCTCTATTAGTCCCCCATAGCGGCTGTAACAAATTACCACAAATTTAGTAGCTTAAAACAACATAGATTTTATTATCTTTTAGTTATGGAAGTCAGAAGTCTAAACTGAGCCTCACTGAGTTCCAATCAAGGTCTCAGCAGGGCTATGACCCTTCTAGAGGCTTAGGAAAGAGTCTGTTCCCTTGCCTTTTCCAGCCTCTGGAAGCAGCCTGCATTTCTTGGCTCATGGCCCCTTTCTCCACCTTCAAAACCAGCAGCATAGCATCTTCAAATCTGTCTGATTCCGACCCTCCTGCCTCCCCTTTCACATATAAAGGCCTTTGTAAGTACATTCGGCCCACCCAGATAGTCCAAGTTAATTTCCTGGACCCTCTTAGCATCTTTAATTTCTGCAACCTTAAGTCCCACTTGCCATGTAATATAACATATCCACAGGTTCTTGGGATTAGGATGTGGGCACTGAAGAGCCATTGTTCTGCCTACCAAAACACCAAATGCCCTATTACTCTTCAAGTCCTATTAATTCTATGCCTCCAGGTGACCCTTCCTCCTGTCAGTTCCTACATTCTTCATCTTGGATTGTCTGGATGTTGCAATCACCTTTTCATTGGTACCTCTGCCTCCAACCTTGCCCTCTCCAGTCCATCTCCCAAGCGGCTGCCAGAATGTAGCCAATGCCTTTGTTGTACGTAGCATCTCTTCCTCTCAGCTCACTTCTGATTTCAGTGCATCTAGCGTAAGAAAGGGGATGCAACCAATGGGAAACCTCAGGCAGTGGATAAGCGCCCAGCTTCTTATCCTTTAGAGGGACAATTCTGAGGTACGATCTACATGATTCCTGAGAGGGCCCCCAAGATGGAGCCCACAGTGGCAGTGGCTCTTTTATGTGTCACTTTTCTCCCTCCCTCCCTCCCTACTGCTCCCTGGGATCACCCCCCAAATAAGCTGCCTTCACCCAAGTCCTTGTCTCAAGCTTTTATTTGGAGGAACTCAAACTAAGACATAAAGTGATATTTCTAAAATGAGCCTCTGATCAAGCCAAATTCCTTATTAAAAATAGTCAATAACTCCTGCCCTCAGGTGAAAGTACTAACTAGTAGGCTGGTATTAACACCCTATGTAATCCAACTCACTCCCCCATCTCATTGTCTTCTACATTCACCCGCTCATCCTATACTCCAGCCAGACCAGATTCCTCCTTGAACTTTCATATCCCCAAGTCCCCCCCTCATGCTGATACCCCTGAGCTCTAAATCCTGGCCCCTGGGCACCACTGTCTAAATGTCCCATAGGAAACCTCAAATTCAACACATCCAAAACTGAACTCAACTTCTTATCAATGTTCTCTTGTCTTTCCTATGTCTCAGTTTTCCTCTGTTTTGTCTGACTCTTACTCATCTTTTCCTGATTTCTCCTTCTAGTCTCATATACATGAGTGCTCACCAGACTTTTCCACTTGACCCTCTTCTTTTCTTGATCTCAACACTTTCCCTGGGTAGTCTCATTCTTTAGCGTGGCATTAGTTACTTCGTACACATGCTGATATATATATTTTTTTTTTGTCTGCAGGCCAGAGCTCTCTGCCAAGCTCCAGACTCAGACCCAGCTGCCTGCTGGATGCCTCAGCCTGGGGGTCCTATCACAACTGAAACTACATGTTCAAGACCCTCATCCCCCAACTTGCTGTTCCTCCAATATCTCCCTTTATGAAATTGCCTGCTACGTAGATGCTCATAAACCTTCCATACTTTCTTCCCTATTCCCCTCCCCAAAGACTGTCCACTCTACCTAATCTATTCTCTCTTTCCTCATCCCTCAGACCTTCACAATCTCTCCCCTGGATTTTGCAATGATTGTAACTCATTTCCTTGCCTCTGATCTTGCCTTTGCCAATCCATCCTCCACACAGAAGTCAGAGAGGCCTTTCTAACACACAAATCTGGCAGGGTTACTTTCCACTCAGGACCCAGGAGGAAAAGTCCACACTTAGCATGACCTAAAGTCCTTCTTGCTCTAGATCTGCCTTCGGGGAAGCCCATATGCCCCATATACTGCTCCCTCTGGTTGTAAAGCCCTTTCTGTGTCAACACCCCATCAATCCCTTCTCTACTTGGAAACTTCTTATCTTTTAAGCCACCTCTTCTGGGAGGCCTTCCAGAACAGTGCTCCCAGAGTCCATGCAGTACGGTTCTATGACATTTATTTGCCAGTCTCTCTCCTCCATTAGACTATGAGTCTTTGGGGGCAGGGACCCCATTTTAGTCATCTTTGCCCCAAAGCACCATGTCTGGATCTTATTAGTTCATTGGCGTTTGCTGAACCAATGAACTAATAGATGTCTAGTTCCACACACAGCCAAATTCTTACCTACATAAGGACACACAATAGTCAATGTATTCATGGTTACACAGGCAGACACAGTCACCCTTATTCACAC
This sequence comes from Anoura caudifer, assembly GCA_004027475.1. Classification (NCBI taxonomy): domain Eukaryota; kingdom Metazoa; phylum Chordata; class Mammalia; order Chiroptera; family Phyllostomidae; genus Anoura; species Anoura caudifer. The sequence continues at coordinate 123,486 of PVKU01000487.1, forward strand.
TGTTATTTCATGTACAGGAGTCTTCAAAAGTCAACCACACAGCTCCACCCTCACCTCCAGCCAAATACCAATGCTCACCCACATACCCTCCTGTGCATCAAGTCACTTACAGTCACACCCACACAAACATGCCTAGTCACAAACATTCCCACATGGTCAGCCGTGCACACAGATTCACACAGACACACAAACAGCTCCAAATACCTTCAGGGCACACTTCATCTCCAATTGTGAGCAAATGCTGTTGGTTTTCATTAATCTGCAGACTCTGTGTTTGCCAGTCTCTCTGGCTCCCCCTCTCCCTCTTCCCCACTCTCTCTTTCTGCTCCAAGGCAGGTGAGCGCATCAATTTTCTCCTCGTCTGTGGCAGTTAAATTAAATGGAATCGGCCTGATTGCTGAAAATCAAAGGGAAGGCTGATAAAGCAATTAAATCCCTCTAATTCCTCGTCCTGAAAGGTGCAGCGGCTCTGAAGCTAATTAACTTCATAATGAAAATCCTTCTTCACCCTTTTAGGCTCTTCTCCCTGGGTCTCCTCTCCTTCTCCTTCTGGGGAGAAGCTGGTGACTGAGGAAGAGCTGGATCAGCAGCATTAAAAGTCAAAACTCTGGAGAGGTCTCAGGAGGCCTTCCTGTGCTCCCATATCCAGATTCCTTCCCCAGCCCTTTCCCTTCACCTGTCTAACCTCAATACCTAGACCTCTTTCTCCTATACCCAGTTGCCTGCTTACCTTTCAACACTGGTTTCTAACATCAAACTCTACCCCAAACACTGAGCACTATGCCAACACCATCTCAACCTCCAATACCTAACCCCTCTTCCAGTACAGCCCTACATCAAACACCAGCCCACTTGAACGATGACCCCCATCTCCAGCACCCACCCATTTCACCTTTAACACCCAGCCCTACATCAACATCTAGACTTACCTGCAAATCAGCCTTTCTCAACCTCAGCTCTGTTCTAATACCAGCTCTATGCCAACAACAACCTCACTTACAAAATTCAGTCCTAGCTGCAAGCCAGCTCTACTCTTACACCCAAGCCTACCCTACCTCCCTACCAGCCCTACTCCAACACTCAGACCCAACTACAGTCCCACTCCTATCTCAACACCAACCTACCTCCAATGCATAGCCTATTAGTTCGAGTACCTAATATGTGCCCAGAACCACGTTCAGCACCGGGACTGTATAGGTGAACAAAAAAAGGGGGGCCTACACCAAAGTATCTCCTTCTCTAGAGGCACAGATAGACAAGCAAAAAGACAATCATCATGTGAACTAAGACCTTCCTAAAGAGAATCCCATGACAAGGATCCCTAATGGGCTCTGGAAGACAGAGAAGGCTCCCAGATGGGAAACACTTAAACTGGGTCACTGTGTTAGCTAGCCTGGCTAGATGGGAGAGAGATGGTGTCAGGGGAAAGAGCGTAGGCAAGGCTTGGGCATGGGGGAGAACATGGGCTGATTAGGTATTGGGAGTTTGGAAAGCTAGCCAGTGGGCATCTGGAGATGATGTTGGGTAACTGGACAGGGGCCAGATCTTGAAGGGCTTTGAAGATCGTAGCAAGTAGTGTCCATTTTTTTTTTCAAACAATGTCAGAAGCTGAAGAAGGAGTGACATGTCAGATAGAACCAGAGTCCGTTGGGCTTGTCTTCCACTACCCCACATGAGGAAGCAGGGCATGCACAGGGAGCCTGACAATTCACATGCATGTGAGTATCTGTGATCACACTGGCAGGAAACGGACCTGGAGGATGGGGACCGCAAGAAACATCCAGTCAAAGCTATCTAAGAAATAATGACCCAAATGTACTGGATGGCTTTCCATGATTTGAGAAGGACAAGAAGCCCCAGTGGTGTGGCTATCCCTTTTCCAGCCCTGCAGTGCTGGCCCTGGAGCACCTTCCTCTCTTCTCCCTCTGGGAAGTTCATCCCCTCTCAGGGCCTCGGATACCACCTTTCCATTGATGACTGTGAGCTCCGCAAGAAAAGGGTGCAGCCTGTCTCATTCACCACTACATCTCAGCCCCATCTATCACAGACGCTCAATAATATTTGTTGACTACTGCATAGAAATGAACAATGACTTCCAAACTTACAGTCCCAAGCTTAAATTCTACTGTCAACTCAACATTTCTGCTTGGAAATTTCCATCCCACACTCAACATGTGCAAACCTAAGCTCAGCCCTCTCCCCACACCCTGCCCAACCCTGCTCCTCTTCTGAGTTTCTCGTCTTGGTTAATGTCACCAGCAGCGACGACGCTAATGACCAAGCCAAAGTCCTAGGCTTCATTCTTGGCTCCTCCCTCTCCGCTACCCACACCCTGACACCAATTCAGTCTCCAATACTATTCATTCTGCCTTCCTGATGGCTTTTCCTTTTTCCTCTCCCCATGTAACACATCAGTCATCAACTCTCATTGTCTCTTGGACTACTGCACTGATTTCCTAACCGGTCTTCCTGCTTTGATTCTCTACCACCTCCAGAATAATTGTCCTTAAATAGAAAATAGGATCATACCATTCACTTGCTTATTGCCCTCCAGGGTGGCTCCTCCATGCCTATAGAACAAGGCCCAAACCCCTCAGCCAGCCTAAGGTCCCCCAGGCTTCAGCCACAGCAGACTTCTTACAGCTACCAAACATCCCGAATTTACATCAGGTGCTTTGACTCACATGTCCACCCCATCCTGGAATGCCCTTCTCCAAACTCCCTCCCCTACCCTAGCTTCCCCACATCATCATAACATTCACTTGGTAAAACTATTCTCATCTCTCAAGACTCTCTGTAATTTTCTTTAGAGGCTCTATTTTGTATTTGTTTTTCTTTGAGCTTTTTTGGTACCTTCTCAGCATTCTGCATTGAACAAGTATGATTTTTGTAAGTAGAAAAAGAAAATGTTCTGAATGCAACCGAGAACCCTCTTCTCTACAGGGATTTTCTCCCTGCTTCTGCACCCCTACCCAGAGAATTCAGCTACCTTTGGGCATCTTTCTCCCACCCACCTCGGAACACCAGCATCCTCATCTGTGTGCATACCTGTCTCATTTGAAGGCAGGGTCTAGGAGTTATCCTGCTCATATTGGTTAGACAGTGCCTGGTAGATCAAATGTGCCCTGTGATTGTTGAATGAATGAATGATCAAATGGTCTGAGGAGGAGCTGAGAGTTTGTCCAACCACAGCATTCTGTGGGGAGTAAGGGTGTTAGGAGAACCTGACCTGGGAGATGTGAAGAACAGCTAGCATGCCCACCCCTGCCTTAGGGCCCTGTTAAACCCTAAGCACCCACCATTACCACCAGCCAGGCACCCCCTCTCCTTGCCATGATGGGGGAGGGTGGTAATAGAACTTCCCCAAATGGGGAAGACCACCCTAGGGACCTAGGCCCCAGCCCAGCCCAGACCGGACCTCCACTTTCAAAGACTCTCAGAGGGATGGCCAGACCACAAAGAGAGAAAAGTGGTAGGTAGAGAGGAGCAAGAATGTTAAGGAAAGGCACAGACAGGGAGAGTGACAGAGGTAAGGTCATCCTCATGAAGACACAGGGGGAGGGACAGAGAGTGACAAAGGAAGAGCAGCTATGCAGCAAGACCCCAAGCACAGCCCAGGAACCTCCTCCAAGGCTGGGGTTGAGAAATAGTGTCTACAGAATGGAGTGTGTTTCCCTCCCCGCCCCCCAACAAGGTACTGCTCCCATCCTGGGCCAGCTCCCCGCCCCATTCTAGAGCCTGTGGGCAGCACCCAGCAGGGGGCAGATGAGGCTGCACCGTGAGTAATGGGCTCCAATATGGGCCCAGATTCTCGGTGCTTGGAGGGCTGGCGCAGCTCCGAGACTAGGAGGAGGGGTGGACTGGGTGTACGTGTCCAGACTGGCCACTGGAAGTAGGGATAGTTTCTGGCTCTCTTCCCTCAGCACCCAGAGCACTTCAAGTGACCAGCGACTCAGAGCAGCGGCCAAGAGACCTGGACAGGAGCACCTGGTGCAGGGAAGGCCTCCTGAAAGGGCAGTCACAGCTGAGCAGGGAGTCGGTGCGTGTGTTTGTAGCTCTCTGAGACTGCCCAGGGTATGGGCGTGCATTCGTGTGAGCACATGCACACACCGTTCCACAACAGTCACACCCAGAACTAACCACTGTGAGTTGGCTGGATAGACACACTCATCAGCATTGTTTGAGCACCTACCATGTGCCACAGCCTTTCTGAACCGTTCACACACTCAGTTGCACCCCATGCACCTCAACCACACAGCCCCACAGAGCAGCTCCGCACACAGTCGTCCTCCCCAAACTCGCATGCCACCACACCCTCACCCCCACAGACTTTCGTTCAGTCACTCACACTTCCACAAGTGACAAGTCTCAGCCAGACATAGAACAAAATACACCCCACTCACAGTTACAAACGGCCACCAGCACTCATTCACCCTCTTCCAGCCACTCAGAGTTAAAGTCAGGCAACCTGCTCACAGTTCATCACAAAAGAGATCGCACAGTCGCCCAGACACCCCGCACACATGCAGAAATATACAGGCACACGTGCACACACACAGATTACTCAGTTTTGCCAAAGTAATGGGGAAAACCCCAGAGATTAAGAGCAGTGTGTCTGGGTCTTGGTTTTGAAGAAAGAAGACGATCTCATGCTACTGGGCTCATGGAGGCAGATCTGTGGCCTTACAGAGTCCGGTGATGTCAGCCCCAGGGTCCAGGTCTCTCGGGGACCATCCTGACCATCCAGCTGACTCAGGCCCCACCCACACTGTCTCCAGACATCCTCCTGCCCCCTACCAGGGTCTGGTCCCCTTCAGTCCCTACAGTCAGCTCCTCCCTGCCCCCCTCCTGTCAGCTCATTCTCTTCCCATCTGCATCCCTTCTCCTCCCCCCACCAACCCCCCCATCCCCACCCCTCGGTGATAAAAGAGCCAGATTGGAGCGGGTGCCACGCAGCTTCATTCCCCACCATATGGGCCCAAAAGCCAAATCGTCAGCTAAGCGATTAAATCAAGTATGTCGAACAAAATGTTATGAACTGACATTATGGGTATATAATTTTATGCCATTTGTTGCCATCTGTTTATCTAAACAGCCCCCGTTCCACACAGACGTACAGACTCACACCTTCCCTCTTACCCCCCAACCATCAGGATCCCCCCACCCCAACCAGAGCCAAAGGTCAGGGACGAGAAGACATGTGCCTGGAAGTTGGAGAACTGAAGGCTCTGGGGTTCTGGGACATTAGAAGGAATTGGGGGCCAGGGGTCCCAGGCAGATGAGGGATGGGAGAGTGGGGGTCAGGATTGCTCAGAGGCTTGGGAGGGGGCAAGGCATTTGGGAAGCCAGGGAGTCAGGAGTTCTGAGCATAGTGTGGCTAGGGCCCCATACAGGACCGGGGCCAGGGGAGCCTTATTGGCAAGCCTCCAGCCTGGCACGTGGCACGTTTGAGCGAGTGTGTGTGCCAGGACAGGAGTGAGAGTGGCAGCTGTGCACATCAGTGGCTGCGGGAGCTTCCTCTCCCACTGTCCCCTGCCTGCCCTGGGGGCCTGGGCTCTCAGAGCCTTGTAGGGAAGGCTGGCTCCTCTTAGGACCACAAGTAAAGACCAGGGATCCAGAGGCTTAGGTTGGAGCTACTCATGTCTCCTCCTCAGCACAGGCCAGCAGGCAGTTGCCCCATCAAGTCCAGAGACTGGGGAGCCCCCTCCTCATGACCCTCCAGACCCAACCAGCTTCAGAGCCTCTGCACACTAGGCCACAGCCTCTGTGTTTAAGTGCGAGCTCCCAGTCACAGACACTCAGCCCTCCACCCTTTCCTACACCCTGCTGCCTGGCCCCTGACCTCTGTCTACGTCTGTGGTGTCTCTGCCTGTCCCTCCCTTGTCCACCACCTTCTGTCTGAATCTCGCCGCTGCCATGGTGTCCCTCTCACTCTGCATTAGTTCTTGCCTCTTATCTCTCAGTCTCTTATTTCTGCTTCTGGCTCTGCTTTGGCCTCCGGCTTTCCAGAAGGTGCAGGCTAAGATCTCAGGGACAGCCAACCACAGGAGTGGGGGCTCCGCAGAGGGGTTTGGGCCAGAGTTGGGATAAGGAGCTGGACAGAGATAGAGCAGGGCAAACCGTTAGACCCCAGAGACTCCAGCGGTGGACAGTGAGGTGATCCTGGGGCATTGAAAGTGCTGGGGCCATTCAGGGAGCTGAGAGGAGAATGGCCCATGGGTCACAAAGGGTGATGAGGGTGCAGGAAGCCTCCTGCCCCTTGTGAGGCTAATCCAGAGGTACAAGGAGAAAGCCCTGCCGAAGGGTGCACCGGGCAGAAGTGGGGAACCCCTGCCAGGGCTTATTAAAACACTACCCCAAACATACACTCACACACACAGAGGTACAACAAATCCACACCCATTCACACAGACATGCATGGCCACTCACTTGCACACAAGCCACATCACAGTGACGCTCCCCATGTAAACACCCAAGGTCGCCCTGACACATACTCTTCCAATCGGGGACAGTGTTACTAGCAAAACAGCCCTCTGCAGCTCACTGAGCCCCAAGCCAGGTGTCCCAGTGCCCTGCCTCTTTCAGGGCTCCCCAGGTGTGTGTGCACAAGAGGTTACATACCCCACACCTAGGTTCACCTCCACTGCCCCACCCAGCATCACGCAGCCACCCTAACTCACTCCAGGTCTCCGTCCCTGCAGGAGATTGAGTGATACGGAGAAGGGTCAAGGTGTGCCATAGGAAGCCAGGTGGGAGAGAAAGAAACAGCCAGAAAGACTGCAGAGAGTAGCCTGAGTTTGAACAGAGAGAGAAACTAAGAGAGAAGAGGAGGAAGACACAGAGAAACAGAGACCCGGCTCAAAGGACAGAGAGAGAAAGAGAAAGACAAAGACAGAGACTTGAAAGTCTCAGAGGGAGAGCGGGACAACCAGAAGAGCGAGGGGACGCTGCAGGTGGGCGGGTGGGAGGGGCTGCCCAGGACGCGAAGGCCAGGAAGGCGCGGTTGGCGGCGGCTGAGGATGGAAAAGCTCATTTTGCTGGTAATTTACTCTCCTGCTTTTGGGCCGCTCTGCCTGCCGCTGCCGCCCGGGCTGCCTGTTCCAATATTAGATATAAACAAGTAAACTGTGTAATGGATCACATTAAGCAGGCCTTGCGTCTTGAGGCAGGATTTAATTTGCATGGCAGATTAGCTTGTCTTCCCAGCAAGGCACCCCGGGGCACCCCGAGCTGTAATAGGATCCCGCCTCTTAGAGCCCATTAAGGCAATTGAGAGAGCCTCCTAATCTCCCTCCCCGCCCTGCAACAGAACCCCCTCCTGCTGGACTGGGAGGGACTCTCTATGGCCAGACCCTCTGCTTCCAACCCCCACTTCAAGTCCCACCTCACCCTTAAAGCAGTGACCCCAAATCCCATGAGCTGCCCCCTTTCCACCCCCTGTGTCAGCGCCCAACGTCAGACTCCCTCTGCACAGCCCAACTCTGCTTCAGAGCCCCCAACTGCCCTGAACCCACCTTTCCCTATTCCCTCAAAGTCTCCCCAAGCTTCGGGCCAGTGCTCTGACTTCCAACTTTCTCTTGCCCACCGGGACTTCCAAAACCTTCCTCCATTCAGTGGGCTTCATAGCTGAGGGCAGACAGTAGAATATGTTCCATCCCCTTCTTCAATTTGTCATTTAACAACTATTCATTGAGCTTCCTACATCCTTAACAACACTGTTGCCAGCTTGGGAATCAGAGCAGGTCTCAGCATGTGCGTGAAGGTCAATGTGAAAGTCACAGTTTGGTTTCAAACTGAGGCTGAAGTGAGTGGTTATAAGGACCTGCCCTCGAGAGGTGCTTTGAAGTTGGTGTCATGCTTATTAGGTCACTGATCCTCATGGGAACTCTTTTAAATCTGCCTCACTTTATAGATGAAGAAACTGAGGCTCAAAGAAGAGAGACGACTTGCCCAAGGTCAAATAACTGCTAAATGTCAGCTCCAGAACCCAACCCAAGCCTTCCTGACCACCCAGTGCAGCAGCCTCTCTGAGGTACCACACTTCAGGAGTCAGCACGGGGTGGGGGTGGGGGCAGAGAGGGACAGGGCAGTCTTGAGATTAAGGGCCAGACCGGGATGTGTACCAGGATTAGAACAGCCATGGGCATCCATCCCCTGCCCCACCACTGGGCCGGGGTGAACGGAGCCCACTCCATGGGCTCCCCACTTGTTTAAACAGGAGGTGTTCCTGAAGTGCAGTTACTGAACACTGTTAAGAAGACAAAACAACCAAAGGACAGTGGGATCAGAAACCAGAAAAATTAGGGGTAGAGATAGAGAAGGACATCTGTGGGACATCAAGCTGAGTTCCCTCAGCACTGGAGAGCCCGGGACATGGATTGAGCTGGGCTGGCGAGGGGGGCTATGGAGCCTACGAGCAGGGAGAAGGGGCCCCGGTGGGTGGGTATGGGGCCAGGCTGGTGGAGAAGGGTCAGTTCAGCCCTGCTTAGCTCACAAAGGGTCCTTGTTGTGGGTAATGGGACTCCCCTGGCAGCTTTATTTGCTGTCAGTGGCTTTTATTAAAGTCTCCAGTTTCAGACCCTCCAACCTCCAGCCATTGTGTGTGCTCCCCCAGGGCCCTGCCCCCCAGCCCCTGGCTAGCTGACTCTGAAAGGCCCCCTGGCTGTCTCCTGGGCCCCAGGCCCCCCAGCCACCAGTCTCCCACCGCCACCTCCCAGCGAGAGGGCAGAGAGGTTATGCACTCAAGAGAGAATGTCTCGGCCTTGGCCCTCAGCACCCAAACAGACCCTAATCTCCCAGATGTTGTGACTGGTGTCAGGGGGTGGGCCATGAGTCAGCCTACACAGAATTCATGCAGAGTGGCGCACACGTGTGCACATGTATGTGCGCCCATGTGTGTCCCTGAGGGGTGTGCACCCATCTGTTCCCTCAGTTCGTCTCTGCACACAGACCCACACAGACGCTCTAAGAACGTGGACTGTTTAGGGATTGAGATGGGGCAGGGGCTACATTTTGACTCCACAGCAGTTAGAGACCTCCACCTTCACCAGGTACCCAGGGGGTGGTGAGGATGAGGAAATGTCTCCCACTTCAGACTGTCATCTGGGGCATTGGCTCCGCGCTCCCTTCTCTCCACCTGGGCAAGAGAGTTAGCCAGTGGAGGAAAGGGGGAGGGGGAGCCAGGCTGGGCCTCGATCCTGGGTGAAAAGGAGACCCTCAGCTTCCCAGAACATCAGCACAGAGCGTGACTTCACCCAGATCCAAACTGGGATCGAAACCCTTCCTCAGTCACCCAGAGCCCCAGCCTTTAACTCCCAGCCCAGGACCCAAGCAGCTGAGACCTGGTCCTCACACACTTCCTTCCCAGAGGGGTGGGGGCACAGAGAGACCTAAGCTGGTCTCTTGGTTATGACCCCCACCTAAAGGCAGAAGTTTGAAGTGAAAACAGGTACATGATCCTAGGAAATCACTGCTGAGCGAGGAAAACAGAGAGGTGCCCAGAGGGAGGCCAGAGGGCCTCAGTGGGCTAGAGGAGACTCAGTCCCACTCATGGGCTTTTGTCACATGCCCACCCACCCCTGTGGAAGGACAGGAAAGAGGTGGTGAGCCCTCTAGCTTGCACGTAGATCTGAGACCTGAGTTGGGCATAAGCACATGGCCAGTCTGTGTCCATGTGCAACTGGGCATGGACAATGGGGAGTCTGCGTGGATGTGTGTGTGGGTGGATGTTGGAGTCCATATCAGCATCTTCAGAATCAGGCCAGGTATCAATTTGTGTACGTGTATGTGTGTCTTTGCTGGGGGTGTCTACTCTGGGGAGCCAGCCACTCAGCGGGTGTATGTGAGAAAAAGGTGTCTGTGTTTGAAGGCAACTCCATGAACTTGTTATGGGATATTTGTCCTGCACATGCTCAAGTGTATAAAAGAGAGGGAGATCCAGGGGGCCCAAAGCCCTCCCCAGGGTCTATTGAGCTCCTGCCTCAGCCTGTGCCAGGCCACTTGGGGAGCGCCCGTGCTTTATGGTGCGCGGGTGAAAAATGGAAATGCTAATAAGTAGTCGTTAAGTTGTCTTGCAAAAATGTTAAATGATAAATTGGGTAATGTTATTGTTGAAATGAAATATGTAAAATAAATGAGTTATTTATTTCTAATAAATATTTTGTTTATGATATATTTGTAGGGATGTTAATTATTTTCCCCCTCAATCGGGGCAACATATAAATTCTAATAAAGTGCAGGCCGCGGTGAAGGCAGTGGTGATGGCGGAGGCTCCTCCAGGCCGGGCCGCTGTTGGACCTTGGCCGGTGACGAGTGCTCCAGCACAGCCACTGCTCTACTCGCTGCTGTCGCACGTTCCCCAGCGTGGCGGCCTGTTTTCCTTCTAAGAAAGAAGGAAAGAAAAGGAAAGGAAAGGAAAGGAAAGGAAAGGAAAGGAAAGGAAAGGAAAGGAAAGGAAAGGAAAGGAAAGGAAAGGAAATAGAAAGTGAGAGAGAAAGGGAGAGTCAAGGAGGAAAACAAGTGGGCCAGGGTCTCCATGATGAGACGATTAGATGCCCCCCAGGCCAGATCTTGCTCCTTAGCCAGCAGCACAGGCCCTGGTCACTGCTGAAACCAGCTTTAAGGAAGGAGAAACAAATACATAAGCGAACCAGGCAGCAAAGAAGTTTCCTGTCCCCCAGACCCATCAGCAGCACTGAGCTCTCACTCCAGCCTAGGCGCCCTCAGTCATTCCCACTGTCCCCTACCCCAGTTGGGGGATCTCCATGGGGGCAGGTGCCCCCCATCTCCTGCTGTCTTCAATCCTGTCCCACCAGAATGTCCTCCTTCCCCCAATCAAGGGAAGCCCCCCTCTCCCCTCAGCCTCCTCCTATGCAGGGACCTCCAGGACTATCCATGACCACTCCAGGGGGACCCTAGATTTGCCCTCTCAGGGTCCATCAGACCAGAGGTGCAGGGAGGCCCTGGCCTGGGCCCTGAGGCTGAACTTGCAGGGAGTGCATTCCCCTCCAGAACAGGCTGCCTCCCCTCAGGGCGTTATCTCCCCTTGGGCAATAAAACTGCTGAGGCAGGAAGGCTTGGTGGGCAGGGACAGGCAACTGGGCACGGGATGCTGGGTCATTCTGTCCTTGCCACAGGCGCCATCCACGCCTCCCACTGACCCCCTCCCCCAGCTCCTGGGGCTGAAGTGGGGTCCGAGTTCTCACCACAGGGCTCTACGCTGACCTCCAACCAGGGATCTCTAGCACTTGGTGAGCCCTTCCTCAGAGCCATAGCAAGCTGGAATTGGGCAGATTCAGAGGTTCCTGTGGGCTCTTTAGAGTTGGGGTATAGAGCCGCAGCTGGAGATAATGCCTCCCTGGTTGGGGTTCCTCATTGTCTGCCAGAAAGGGGACCTGTACCTCTTTCAGACACCTACCACTGGCCACAACCCCAAGCTAAGCCATTGGGACCTGCCCCTCAGAAAGTGGCCCTCTGCACAGGTGTGTGTGCGCGTGCATACATGCCGATGTGTGTGCAAGAGGAATGAGCCAGGCTTGTTGATGGCAAGACCTTCAGCATGGGACTAGCAGAAAGGCAAATGACAGAGGAACCGAGTGGAGACACACCACACACTCTGCTGCACGTACGCACGCACGCACGCACGCACGTCCTCATTGGCCCGCCCGAAGATGCGGGACTGGCTGGCAGTCACAGGGCTGCATTCTGCACGTCCAGATGCAGAACCCAGTCCCACACAACCACAGTCCCGCAAACGCACATCCCTCACAACCACACGTTCAGGGGAGTTGGGGACAAGTCCACAGGCTTACAGAAAGAGACATGAAATCATTGCTTGCTTACCAGTTAGGCTCTGACTAGGTGAAGGGAGGGGGGTATCAACACTGGATGGAGGGCGCCCCCTGCTGGACGGAACAGCTGTAACTATCCATTCCCAGGCCAGGCCACCAAGTGGCACCCCCATCCCAACCCACCAAGACACCACATACCCATCACACTCTGGATAAGCCCCCACCCCAGCTGAATAACTTTGGGTTCTTTTCAAAACATGTACAACCTTTGATCATCTTTGCTTAAACTGTATAAATAATCCACCCAGTTTTAATAGGATTTTTCTATGAATCGGCAACAAAGCATGAAATGTGATATTTTCACCATGAGTAGTTGGGAAATTAGTCACCTCTGTCCGTGGCTCTCTGCTGGTTGGAGACCCCCATTCTGTGTAGTCCTTCCCTTCCCTCTACCTCAGACCATCCCTGGCCCTTCAAACGTTACCCTGTCAGCTCCCACCTTAATTGGGGGGGGGGGTAGTAGGGGACACTCTGGCATTGCTCTGAGGAGCCTGTGCTGGTCACCTCCGTGTCTGAGAGCAAAGGCCAGGCTGCCCTGGGTCCCTGTTCCCCAGACTGCTTACCTGAGCTCAGGGTCTTTCGTTTTCTAAGTCCCATAGTGGGCTCCAGTGCAGGTTGAGCAGGGTTCCAGGACAGGCAGTGGGTTTAGGGAGAGTTATTGGGGGCAGGGTGGTAGTTTGGGGCATAGTGGGGTCATTCACCATTTCTTCCAGTTTCTCAAAAGTATTTCACACTTGCCTATTCCCCAGGCTAGTCCACACCCATTTGCTGTTACACACCCACATGTTGTTACACACTCGCAGAGGCATGACCTATGTGCATACACAAGGGGTCTGGTCCTGTCTCCTGAGGTTGACAAGCTGCCCACCCAGTCTGGGAACAAAGATGCCAAGTCTGAGAGAAGAGCCATTGTTGGTGTAGAGGAAAGGTCAGAGGTGGGGTCAGATGTGGGGAAGTGGAAGATGGGAACATCAGAGATGAGCTTCAGGGACAGTAGCCAGACAGGAATCAGAGGTGGAGGAATCAGAGATCAGGCCAGGACTGGGGAACTACATGGATGAAGCAGTGATGGTGGAGGCTGTCCAAGTAGGCAAGAGAGGCTTTCAATCCCACTTCCTGACCGTGGCCCCTGCTACCATGTACCGCAGCCTCAAAGCAGCCCTCCCCTGCCTCTGTGCCCTGTTGGGAAAAGCCAGCAGCCAACAGCAGTGATCAAGGGCCTGCAGAGCAGTTTGGCCTCAGCCATCAGTCCAGGCCTTGGGCCTCCCAGGGCTCAGGCTGAAGCCAAAGCCCAGTGGGGCTCAGCCTCAGAGCTGGGCAAGGAAGTGGGGGAGGGGGGTGTGGGGGAGGAGGTGTGGGGTCCCCTCGCTGCACAGCACCACAGTCCACGTGCTCCAAGCTGAGCAGGGCCCCCTTCCTTTTTGCCCCCTGCCCCTGGCCCAAAATGAATAAAACTCCAGGGGTGGGGGGAGCTATTCATGGAACCAGAGAATGTGTGAGCCGCCCAGTGGCCCCCTCTCATTAGGGGTCCCCATCAGGTGGCGCTCATTAACTTCAAGTTGTCTCTTGTTTTAAAACTCGGGTGAGGGGGGCAGGGTGGAGGGGCACATTGTCTGGCTGCTGCCCCAGAGAGATTAGGCGCCCAGGGGGAGGGGGCAGGCAAAGGCCCTTTAATTAGTTACTTTCAAAGGTTCCCTGTCCCCTTTCTCTCTGGTCCCCCTCCTGCCTCCGGCTGGGCCCAGCTTCGAGGGGGGCGGTCTTTTCTGCTTGGCAGAGCCGCCTGGTCACTCAGCTTAAATCCGCAGTCTTTGTTCCCGCCTGGACAATGGGCCCAGCGCATCAGCCATGAAGAAGCAGGGTCTTCAGTAAGCCTGGAGCTGGCTGAGAGGGGCGCATCCTGGCACCGAGTGCAGCCTGGGGCTCTAGACAGAGGCCTGGGTACCAGGGACCCTTTCTGAGTTGAGAAGACATACACACACACACACACACACACACACACACACGGCCAACCTGTAGACCTAACTCTAACAAAGGAAAAACGTGGGACAAACCTCACCTTAGGGTCTCCTTCCCATAGGAAGTTTCTGGGGAGCTAGCCTGGAAGATAACTTGAGGACAGGGGTCTTCTTCCCTTCTCTATAGCCAAAAGAACATGACTTTAGAGCCAGACAAATCTGGGCCCCAATCTTCCTCTGCTACTCATTAGCAAGTAATTCTCCTCTCAGGCCTCACTTTCCCTTCTTTAACATGAGGGAAATCATGCCTGCCACTTGGGGTGTAAGGTTTGAATTCCTCAACCATGTAGACATGTCTAGCACAGTGCTGCACAGAGTAGGCCCTCAGCACTGTTCCTTTTGAGGTTCTCGAAGCAAAAGCCTGACCCCACACCTTCCACCACTGGGTGGCAGGAGCACCTGACCCTTTCGCTTTGGGGGTGCTGGTGTCAGGGCTGGGGGATCTACTTAGCAGATCCTGGGGGTGGTCTTGGGGGAACGGGTTGAGAGGCTGAGTTGCTGGCAAAGGTGGTGATTTGCCTGGGTCAGCAGCTTAATGGCACTAACGAAGTTTGCAAGAGCACAGTGAGTTGGGGGGGGGCAGGAGCACCCATGTGGAAAGGCACATGACTGGGGATTGATCAGGCCGAAGATGAAACAGAGAAAGCTTCCCGGGCAGCGGAGGTAGGAAACGCCAAAACCAATTACTGCCCAGCCCCGCCAGCCTCCACAGCCTTCCCCTGGGGAGGAGGGAAGGGGCTGTGACCTCTCTGGTGGGGTGCATGCACTCTGGCACACACACACAGGCCACTCACATGGGTAGGTGTGTGCACAGGGGAAGGCCTGCACATGAGAACAAGTAGACCTGGGCTGTGAAGACATCTCCGTGTTGGGCAGGGTGCTCGACTCCTTGTCTGTGGGTCATCTGACTTCTCACAGATGTCCCCACATTCCACCTAATTGTCCCATGGGACCGGCACAGGTGTCACCAGGAGAAGGCAGGGACCATGGGCGGCAGCAGCAGTAAAGGAGGTGCTGAGGGTCCTTTCCATTCAGTTTTGGCCTTGAGTCTCACCCCCACAGATTTGCTAGTTGGAGCTGAATCCTGGTTTCTGGTCAGAGGCAACCCTGGGTTAACATTTATGTGGCTAATCCCCCTTGCAGATCATTGACAACTCATCAGCCTCTGGTTAATGGGAGTGTACCCCACTTAAGGAAAACCCACCCTTTTGGAAATAATCAATTATACACAGGTTCTACCCTGACCAGTGTGGCTTAGTTGGTTGGGCATTGTCCCAAAAAGCAAAATGTTGCTGGTTCCATTCCTGGTCAAGACACATGTCTGGGTTGCTGGTTTGGTCCTGGCCAGCTGCGTACAGGAGGCAGCTGATCAGTGTTTCTTTCTCACACTGATGTTTTGCCCCCTCTCCTCCTCCCTCCCCTACCCTCTCTCTAAAAATAAATAAATAAAATAATTTTTAAAAATTGTGCCCTGGCTGGTGTGGCTCAGTGGATTCAGCACTGGCCTGCAAACTGAGAGGTTGTCAGTTCAATTCCCAGTGAGGGCACACACCTGGGTTGTGGGCCAGGTCCCCATTTGGGGATGAGCAAGAGACAACCAATCCATGTATCTCTCTCATGTTGATGTTTCTCTCCCTCTCTAAAAGCAAATAAATAAATAAATAAATAAATAAATAAATATTTTTAAAAATTATGCACATGTTCCTTTTAATAGCCCTTGATGTTTGTTGAATGAATAAGTGTGGCAGATTGGGCAGCCCTCTCCAGCTTAAAGAATTCACAAAGTATATCAAAGTACTAGATCAAAGGGCAAGCAAACATCTCTTACAGGACCTAGAGAAGCCTTTAGTTAAAAATCAACAGCTAAGAAGTGATTAGATGTAAGATAAGGACCCTTCAAACTCCTAACACTAACTCAATAGTTGTCCATATTTGGGGTCTTTAAAGGGGAGGGAGAGCGGGAGGCACAAGGAGGCCTGGATTTAGCTCTTGCCTACTGAGGGGCGGCCTCCTCCCAAGTAGTATGTGCCATGCAGTGTTTGTGCCTTCAGATTCAGGGCAGAATTTGTGTTTCGCACCATATGTTGAGTGGTGTTATTACATTATTAGCAATTTTGTTTTATCATAAAATCACTTTTCCTTTAAATATGTGAGAAAAAATTCAGCTGTTCTTAGAGTAAGTTTTATCCAATCTGTTCCACTTGGAAATTACTTCCAGTTTTATAACACAAGCTGACGGGCACAGGGGCTGGGAGCCCTGGGCGTGTGCATGACCACCTGTGGGAAGCCTCACCATTTCACACAGGGAGCGGCCACCCCACTGCTGGGTCCCAAGAGTTGAAGGGTTGCGGGGAGGGAAATCAGGCCTCGAAGGTACTGCAGAGAGTCAGCGTTCCCACCCCGGGTCTCAGGCCTCCCCTCTCCCCTGGTCTTCACCCCAGTTGACCACCTCACCAACACTGCCACTGGGCTTCTTGGCCGAGGATGCCTCCTCTTCCCTGAGCCACCTCATCCACACCCTGCACCCTTGCTGAAATGTCTGTGAGGGAGACCAGCTCCTCTCGGGGCCTGCAAGCTTTTGTTAGCGTTATGTGAGCCGCTAGTGACAAGGGCCCTGAAACCCAACTCGACCAAACTCATAAAAGGGGTCACTGTCTCTTTAATTAAAGTTCCCTGTTTGGAGGTTAAAGACAAACCCGTTTGATGGTGCAGGTGTGTGGGGGGGTGGGGTGGGGGAAAGGGGTGGAGAGGGCTGGAGGGAAATGGAATTCTATCCTTGGAGGGGAGCCGGGAGGGCCTCACCAGGGTCAGACTGGCTGACCATGGAAAGTCTGGTGCGGGCCCCCCACCCCCGAGGTCCCGAGTGCAGTGAGGGTCACAGGGAGAAACCAGGCAGGAACAGGGAGGCCAGCACAGCCAGCTCCGACTGTCCTGCAAGAACACCCCGCACATACGGCCTGCCTTCTGCTCCCCACCTCCATTATGCCCACTTTCATTATCCCCACACCCCAAAAATTCTCCATTAAAAGCAGACCCAGGGCCTAATTCCCTCTCCCTATAGAAGCGACTTCATCACAGTTTAACATAAAAAGATCAGCTGGTATCGACCTGTAATTTGGACCCACGCCACGCTATTGGCAGAAAGACAGAATAAGTTAGGGTGGCCATGTTTCAAAAATTCTCTGTGTGCACTCAATCACGGCCCAGGGAAGGCGGGCGGGTGCGTAATAACCCAGCCGCGCTCTCCATTTCCCCTGTAGATCAATGCTAATACCAGGAGGCCCCAGAAGATGGATGGAACCGACAGGAACCTTGAAATCCCGACACGGGGGCTGGTGCCTCAACCGATAAAGGATTTCACTGCTACTGGGGCGGGGACACGGAAACCCTAGGGGCCACAGGAGACAGTCTGGTGGGGGCAAGGAGGTAGGCAAGAGGGAACAGCCTCTCTTTCACACATACACTCACATCCTCACTGACACCCACAGTCGTTCACACAGCCACTGACTGATGCACACTCCAGAGTCACTGACACGCACGCCATTGGCTGACACACACATTCATTCACACACTATCCAGCCTGCAGCACCAACACTTCCCCAAGAGGCCTTGACTCTGGAGCAGCCACTCACACATGTCCTAGCTGGTACACACACACACAGGCACATGAGCTCACGTCTGCACACCAGAGTCAGGGTCCCTGACACAGACACTCACGTTGACATATTGACCCAAACAAACCCACCCACTGGCATCCACACATTGCCACAGTGAAACATATAGATGTACACACCCACGCACATGAACACATCCCTGTCTTTCCATTCTTCCTTTCAGTCCCAGCCCTTCTATCCATTACCTTCTAATTCTGTTTAGAACCTTGATGGCTGATGATCAACTGGGACACTTCCCAGGACCTATGGGAAAAACATCACAGAGACAGAACTGTACCAGACACACAGGCCTGGAGACACACCCAGACAAGAGCCCACACACACGCTGGGCTGGAAGGAGAGTGGGTTCCAGGGACAGCTCAGCCACAGATTTGCTGTGTGGCCTTGGGCATGCCACTTTCTCTCTCTCTCTCTGGGCCTCTATTTCTTCATCAATAAAACAAGAGGTGGGACTGGGAGATTTCTAAGGTCCTCTTCTAGATCTGAATTTCTCAGTCTGTAGTGGATACAAATCTTTGCAAAGAGTTTCCCCTCTTCTCTCTCTCTCTCTCTCTCTCTCTCTCTCTCTCTCTCTCTCTCACACACACACACACACACACACAGCCCCAAGCAGGTACACCCCACCAGGTTTTGAGCACCTGGTGGCCTGAAGCCACACCCACGCTGACATACAGGACCACACATGCACACGCTACTCTTCCCAGCAAGGGTGCCTGCAGTGGGTACAGCAGCTCCTCATCTTTCCCAGAGCTGGATGTCAGCAAGTGGCAGAACTCACTTGCCTGGAAGCAAAGAATTGGGGGCAGAGCAGAGATGGAGCATTGCTGTGAGTTTGAGGGAGAAGGTGAAGTGAAGGGCAAGGGCTGGGACTTGCAAAGGGACAGAAAAAGAAGCACAGGGCTGATTGCCAAGACTGCCCCCACCCCCACACACACCCGCTTTGCTCAGCTGTCTGATTCCCTTATTTTGAGCTTCCCAAGAGAGGAGTCTTTTCCACGGCCTCCCACTGACATCTTGTGGCCATCTCTGGAATCGCAGGCATTTCAAGGAGGCACTCTGTCCCATGCAGAGAAGCACTGCCCTCACTATCCTGGATAGGAAAGTGAGTCTGATCCCTAGGGGTCCTGTCCCTTCCTCAGTGCCAAGGAAAGGTACAAGAGAATGACATGTACCTTGAGCAGGGACAGGTATAAGAACAGAAATCTGCTTTGGGAAAATGCTTCAGGGCCACTTGTGACGAAAGGGACTGGAGAAAAATGATAGCTTAAGGGCGTTCCAGTGTATGGTAGAGATAGAACCCTATTTCCTGCAGCTCCAGTCTGAGGTGGGGAAACATCAAGACCTTGACCCAGAGGGGCTTCAGTCTGAAGGAGGACATGCAACCTTTCCCCAGGGATCCCTCACCTGAAGAAATAGACTCAGCCCCAACTTCCTGGAAGCACAGTCTGATGGGGAGCACTTGACCCCTTCACAGAGGACCTAAACATTGTGTGTGGTGGGGTGGGGGGGACCAGTACAAGGTGGCTCTGCCCTAAGGGAGACTCTTACCTTGAAGAAGGAAAAATCCCAAACCCCCATCAGGGACCCCAATCTTATCCGAGGAACGTGTAATTTGCCTGGAGTTGGAAGTCCCCAGCTAGCTCAGCCTCCCATGCTAAGCCCTGATCTGGAAGTCTAAAAGGAATAGGATTTCTGTATCTGCATCAGCAGCGTAGGGTTGGGAAGAGGGATGGGGAGGTGGGTCCTCCAGAGCCATCCCCACCCATTCTGAAAAGTTCTGGTAAGGGATGGAGAAAGACCACACCACCCAGGTCCTCCCAGAGGTAGCCATGACTGAAGTCCTGGGTCTGTTTCAGGACATCCCTAGACCTGTTCCCCCTGCTGGAGCCTCCAGCCCTTCTGGAGCCAGATCTCAGGCACCTGGAAATGACAGATTATACTCACACAAGGCAAAGGCCATCAGTTGCCAACCTGGAGCTAGGAAACCCTGGAGGTGCTAGGCTGATGAGTTTGTTATAAATTAGAGACTCATTAAGGGAAGGTGAGAAGGGCTCAGTAACAGCTTTCAGGGACCATCTTTTCGATTTCTTGTTCGGTTTGTTTATTGCGATTGTTCCTGTCTCATAAGCTTATTGCAAAACCAATAAAAATGATCTATTCAGAGAGGGGAGCTGCTCTTTTGACTGGTAAGCTGCTGCTTGGTCCTGAACCCCACCCCTCCCCCTTCCCGTGACTGCAGCCCCAGCCTGGTGGACCAGCTGTCTCCCGCCGCGGGGTCAGCAGAGGGTGCCAGATTCCTGCTCACCAGAAACTATGTCCACCTGCCACACAGCCACACTGGGCTGGCCTCAGGCCTCCAACCTGGCCCCAGTGACCACTGCACCCCAGCCCTCCATCTCACCTCCGATGGACACAACAGGTCTGAACTGGGCACATATCAAGGCTCAGTTATGGGAGACCGGAGGCCAGGATGGAGATTCGGGGACAGTCACTGGAGCCTGGAATTTCAGGTGGGATTTTGCCTCAGTTTCCTGTCTGTGCCTCACTGAGGCCATGTCCTTAGCATAGGATTCCCTAACCTGAGGTAGCCCTAAGGCCTGGTGGATGGAGCAAAAGAAGCCCCAGAGAATCAAGTCCTGGCTTTGACCTTGATGCTAGGACAGAGGCCCCAGTCTCTTGCACATCCAGGAACCTAGTCACAGTTGAAGCCAAGGACCCAGGAACCCCTGTCCTCAGTGAGTCAGTGCTGCTCCCTGTCCCTGTTCCACCAATAGCATCAGTTCCATTTAGTGACTACAATATTTCTGAGGTACCATGGGTTTCCTTATGTTTCTGGTGCTTGATTTCAGAGCCTTTCAGATGACTGTGGTGGGGAGTGCAGAGTTTATGGGAGTCAGAGGAGCCAATTCTTCCCTGACCGTACAGAATTCCAGAGTGTCAGCGCCAGGAGGGACTTCTGAGATCACTCTGTCCAACCCCTTCATGTCTTGGAGGCAGAATAAGGGTCAGAGACTTGGCCAAAGTCCCACAGCTAGTGAGTAGCAGAGCTGGGACTGGAATTCAAAGTGACAGACCCTTGTGCCATTGCTCTGCATCTTCCTGTTTTTCCTGTTCACGTCAAAGAGCATGTGTCAGTCCCCGCAGCCAACACGGGTCACAGGTCTCCCTTTCCCTCCCACTCTCTAATGACACTCTTTTCTCTAAAGCAAACTCGGCATCTTGCTTCAAGGCCAATGTACTGGCTCTTCCCAGGGGCCCAGAGGAGGGAAAGAACCTTGTACAGAGGCCTTTGGAGTTTCTCTGTCACTTCAAAAAGATAGCATCAATGGACTCTCCTTGTCTATTTATTTTGGAAAAGGAGGAGAGGAGGGGGAGGTGGGTGGGAAAGAGCAAAAGTTTTCAGGAAGCAGAGCATCTCAAGGACTTGGCACATCCTCAGAGAGAACCATATCAACAGTTAGTTTCCCTTAATCTCTTTGTATTGGCTTATTTTAACAAACACTCAATATAGCACTTACTTGTGTCAGGCACTGTTTTAAGAGCTTTCTATATTAATTTATTGATTTAATTTTATATTAATATACATCATATATATTAATTTATCAAGTCCCCTTAATAATCCTTAAGGCCGGTACTATTACTGTTGCCACATTACAGAAGAGGAAACTAAGTCACAGAGGTAAGCAGCTTGCCCAAGGCCTCGCACCTAGGAAAGTGGCAGCGTCACCATTCAAAGCCAGGCAAACTGGCTCTTATCCACCAGGTCTGCACCTTCTCTTTCCCGAAGCCACAGCACAAAGGTTGGCAGGACTGTAACCTGGGGAGGAAGGAGCACTCTGAACACTCAGAAAAGACAAGACATCCTTGGTGTCAAACGCAGTGTCTCCTCAAGTCTATCTCTGTTAGCCACCATCCTGGCCACCTCTGCCTTCAGACATTTGAAGGCCAATGTTTCATGTTCAGGTGACCCAAGGAAGCATAGGTAGTCTGGTCCTCCCTTATCAGCTCCAAGTCGAGGAACCTTTGGCTGGATTTTGGAAGCCAGGGCTCTGGGTGTGCCAGGCACACACTGCCCAGTTGCTCATGGAGCCTAGCTCCCTCCCACGCAGCTGCCTGTCCTGACATCTCTGAGAGGGCCTTTGATTAAAGAGACAAGTGACTTTGCCCATTCTATTGATCAGAATAAATTACTAGGAACTAATTTATGGGCCTCCCTACAGCCGATGACATGGTGGATTGTGCGCTATTGGTCAGTAAATTGGATTGTCAGGCTAGATTATTGGTTCATATACAGTTATCTCTCATAGCAATATCAGGGAGCCCAGGTAGAGGAGTGAAATCCTTTCTCTGCTGCCAGATGCCAGGATGTGAGGCCTTCTCCAGGGCTGGTGGGGAAGGGCACAAAGGGGAGAGGAGGCGGGGGTGGGGGGAGAGGAGAGGCAAAGCAAGGCCTCTGTGTAGGATGCTTATTAATTAATGCAGCATCACAGCATTAAAAGAACATTAGTGTGGAATCATCTGCAGAGTGATGGGGAAATGGCATTGTGGGCCTCCTCCTGATTCTCCAGCTACGGCTCCACTGGGTAGGGGCAAGGAGGGGGTTGATGAGCAGACGGGGGGATAGGAAAGATAAAAGATGGAGGGAAAAGGGTTCAAGAGGAGGGGAAGGGAAAGAAGAGGCCACTTTGCTAGGAGTTGCAAGCAGAGCAGGTCTGCTAAGTGCCAGCATCGCTGAGCCCCACGCGGGGGAAATGGAGCTGCCGTTCTGCTCCGTACATCACAGCCAACGATGAAAAGTTCTAGAGCTGGGATTTCTCAGGCAATTTGGCCAGTGATGCATGGGGCAGTAGATCCTCGAGCACTCTTCCGTGCTTCTGCCAAGCCAGCAATAACAAAAACTTATTTTTTGCCAGGGAAACGGATATGAGTCAGGCAGCCCATCAGGAGTAAGGGGGGCTTCACCACGCCGCTGCGATTTGTATCGCTCGGCTGTTTCCCCGAGCTCTAAAGACCTGCCAGGAGGTGACAAAGGCGAGACAATTTCAAGTTCACAGTCCTGTGTCCTCGAAGCATAACAGCAGCCATAGATGGGGACTTTCAGGGGCTGTGGGTTGCAAAGTCAGCGGTCCTTCCCCCAAGCCCACTGAGGAGGGGGAATGGGGTGAGCGGGAGGAGAGAGGCAGAGAGATGAGGCAGTTTCCAAGCAGGTGCCCTTTTCCTCTCCGTGGGAGCAATGCCCTCTCCTCACAAGGGGCCTGGCAGGAAGCGGGGAGAGGGGAGGCAGTGGGGGCATGCCAGGCTGGCTGTGGGGATGAGAGTGTAAACACCCCAAGTGACAGCCCCGGGGGCCCTCCTGCCACAAGCTTCCAGGTCTTTACCACTGTACAGACTCTGAGACCACCCAGTCCCTGAAGGGTGGGCATGGAAAACCCACTGGGTCTGGTTTCTTCACTCTCTCTGTTTGGAGCCTGAGGAGGCCAGCACTTTCCCCGAGGCTTGATCAGGAACACAGATAACCTGTTCTTTGGGCTGCAGGCCTCAGGGGAAACGTTCAAAGGAAGCGCAGAGCCCTTTTCACTCCAGCTATCACTCAACGGACACTGCCAGTAACCCTGCAAGTACATGCCTGCTGGGCCCGCTGGCAGGGACCCAAGCCCTCCAGCTCACTTGAGTTGCCACTGAGAACAACAGCAAGGAGGTCTCATCAGTGTTACAAAGCCACCAACGTCACCATCCCTTGGTGCTGCTTAGCATTAGCAGACACAGGGAATGGAGATTGGGGTCCTTGGAAAAGACTTAGCACCATGGGCTAAAAATATTCTGCACAATCCACTTGATCTTAGCCAAAAAGCTGAGAAGCAATATTCTGCACAACCCAAAAGATAAATGTCAGAGGTTTAGAAAATGAAAGACCCTCCCCCCACCCCCAGGCTCTTCATGCTATGCATGCCCACCCCCTGGTCACTTTGCTCTCCAAAAGTTAAACTGTGGTCTTTGGCCACTCATTTCATCCTGGTCACTCTCCCTTTCTGCCCTCCATTGATAGGTGTGAAAATGAAAGGGGGCAGACCCCTCTAGACAGAGGAAACAGTGGGGCCCAGACCTCTGGGCCCCAAGGCAGAGCTTCCTGCCTGGCACCAGTGAGCCCAGCCCGGCTTCCATTACAGCAGCTGCACAGAAATGAGCACACAGGCCCCCCAGAGCACAGGGGCCTCCGAGATGGAAAAGTTTGCAAAGCTTGGGGAAAGAAAAGTGGGCCTGCTTGTTGCTCTATAAATTAGAGACTCATTAAGAAGAGGCGGGTAGGGCTTTGGGGGCCTGTGTCTTTCGATTTCTTGTTGAGCTGGTTTATTGCTATTGTTTCTATTTCATACGTTTATTGCAAAACCAATAAAAATTATCTATTAAGAGCAGGAAACTCATCTTTTGACTTGTTGGTTGAGGTTTCTACAGAATAACCTTTAAGTGGTCCAACACGTCCACAGGAGAGGAGCGGGCCCATGTAGATGCTTCTAGAAGTCAACCAAGCAGAGGGCAGGGGTGCCTAATTCTGGGGGGGGGGGCGGCAGGCCATAAAAACAAGAACATCCTCTCCAGAACCTGCCAAGAGCAAAGGTTCTGACCTTAAGCAGCGAGGTGCCATACTGTGTTTTCTTCACCCCATATTTAATTTTTAATTCCTTGAAAGCATTTAAAATTTCCGACTTTCCACCAAAATATGCTAATATCTGACTTCTCTTTTAAAAAAAGGAAGGTCATACTGGGCTTCATTCGCACCTGGAAACAACTGTTTCCAGACAACAGACAGCGTCTTCTCTTCACAGGCCTCGCACCCTCCTGTCCCCAACAGTGCTCAGCCGACACGTATTTGCCTGCTTGGCACCTGCCATTGCGTGCATTTGCAATCCCTGCTTTAAAGGCAGACTAGAAAGGAGACAGGTGAACACCTCGTATGTGGAACGGCTCTTGAAGTAAAATTTTGTGAGAATGCTTCCCACTCAGATTGATAAAATTTCTCTTCCAACCTCCCTGAAGGAAGGCCTGGGTCTTGTCCCAGTTGGGCAGGAAGGGAGCTGACATTCGTTGTGTGCCTGGCAACTCCTCTTTTATGTGCGTCACCCCCTTTTCACCAAAAGGGAAACTGAGGCTGGAGATGTCAGTGATATGCCTGGGGCAAAGGATAATATGGCCCTCAGCCCCAGAACACCAGCCCCAGAAGACTAAGTAACCATCTCTCTAGGACAGAAGAAAGAACAGAACATCCACCACCGTGTTATTCTCCCAGGCTTGAGAGGATGCCCTTAGGGAAGATTCACAACCAATTGAGGGAAAATCCAACCAACTGTGACTCAAGTGAGAACTTGCCTCCAGAGTTACCAACACCCCTAAATCTAGTGAAAGGGAACTACGGGGTCTTTAATAATCACTCTGTCAGGTCACAGGATGGTGACTAATGGGCCTAGAGGAGGAGACGGTGAAAAACACTCTAGGAAATAAATTTGGGTGATTAAATTTCAAGGCAGTTCATGGAACAGCAACCTGAAGCCTAAACTAAGCCATCAAGTTACCAAGAGAATCAAGATTTCAATTTAACTGCTGCTGCCCAGGAACCAAGCCTGAGCCTGCAAAACATTAATGGGTTAGGAAAGGCACCCCAAGAAAATGTTCCGTGTGACTTCAACATCTTCCCAACTTCTTCCATTTCTTCCAAAAGGCCAGGTAGCAATAAATGGAGGAAATGGCTGTCTTTCTCTGGTTGTGACATAATTCTGAATCTTTCCATAAAAACAATCAAAGCTTATTTGACTAAGGAAGGTGGGGTGGGGAGGGCCTCCAGTTAGGCACAGGCCAGAACCTCGCACAAATCTCTGAGAGACTCTGTTTACTACCTAACAGAAGAGACCCAAATTCCTCCAATTCTCTGCTATTTCCATTGAATGCCACGTACCTTGATTGGATCTCATCCCCAGTCATGGTCTAGTGTCTGGGGGCACAATCCCCTCTAGCTGAATCACATGCCAGGTGCTGTTAAGCTTTGCAGGTGGACGCACCAGTGCTCTAAGGTAAGAGCCCTAGGCCCGATTACTGGCAGATACTGTGTGCCCCTGTTTATAGTCCCTAGGGCACCACTTCAGCTCATTTGTTTCTCTCTGAGCAAAGCCAGGGTAGGGGGCGTTGCGGCAGGTCAGGCCCCTGAGATTGAGGAGCTCGGGCAGGAAGAGCTTAGCAACTGCAGCTGCTCCCATCTCTCTCCCTTTCTCAATCTCTTCCTCTCTCGAGGTTTCACCTCTCTCTGCCCTGGCTCCGCCAGCTGTTTCCTGCAAATCCAGCTGAGACAGCTGCTGGCCCACCATGCTAAATTTCCAGGGGCCCTGGAACCCCTTGATTCTCTTGGCCCAAATGTGGGCAAATCTCAGGAGTCCAGACAAGGCTAAGATTGTTCAAAAAGCGCTTCACTAGGAAACTGGGGGGAAGCCAACAAAATAAATTACAAAAGCAGAGAAACAGACAGCCTAGAGAACACAGATTCCTTCTCACAGAATGACTCAAGTCTAGTCTCAGGAAAGTGTGTTGCAAGAATAACTGAATAAGGAAAGGAGAGGGGGAGAGAGGAAAGGAGAGAAGAAGGGAGGGAAGGGAGAAGAGCTACAGCATGGTGGACACCCACCTGTTCTTGCTCCTCATTCTCCCTCGATTCTTTAAGGCTTGGATGCAGAACAAAGATGCCCACACTTTAGCCAGCGATAGAGGTTAACACCATCGCCATACCTGATTGAGCTCTTAGTTGCTTTGAGAAACTGCCACCCAGGCCCCTGTCTTGATCTGGCCCCCAAATCTGGGCTACACTGCATGTCTGCTCTGCCCTTTCCTGGGACAAGGAGGACACTCCTCTGTCACCTTCTTCCTATACAGGCTCCAGTCTGCCCCTTCCAGAGAGCTCAACGAATGGCACCTTATCCCTGTGGCTGCTTCCACTTGTCCTTAAAATCTTGGTCTGGTTAGGTGCCCGGCCGCAGGTGAATAGCTGACTGGCAAGACAGTGGTGAAACCGCTACCCCAAGAGCCCTTCTCTTCTGAGCTCCTAACACTGGCAGTTCCCTGAAGTGCTCTGTTTCACCCCATTCAGATGCCTACCTTGTCCAGGTGACCTTCCTGCATTCTATCACTACAGTGGAGTTAAGCACAAATTTTTGACCACCATCAATAAGAATTTAGAAGCTGTTCTCTCAGAGCACTGCAGAAGAAGTGAGGCGTGTGCTGGATGATGCTCTAATTTCCATCCCCAGATCTAGGTTCAGCAGGGCTCCCCTTCCTCATGTCCCACTGCGTGCAGGGAACTTCCATCTGGCTGATTCATCAGCACCTCAGTATCCATTATCCAACTCGCCCCCCACCGAATTTATCATCTCCCCAACGCCAGGTCGCTGGGCTATACTAGTCTGACCATGGGCATTGGGTTCAAAGCCTGGTCCTGTTACCTCTTAGCTGGATGTGGATGAATTCAGTTAAGTAATTTAACCTGAACCTGCTTTCTTTCTGGGAAATGGGAGTGCGTTTGTAGCTCCCTCTCATGGCTGATGTAAGGAATTAATAAAGTTACATCTGTAAAACATCCAGCATTTTGCCTAACATATAATAAGCATGTTAAAATAGATAAAATATATACATATGTAGGTATACTACCTTTCCAATGCAAACTGGTGCTTCATATCAACTGTCCAAAATCCTTCAGTGTTACATCATTTCCAGAAAAGTCTGCCTCCTCTGAGAGATGGCGAGGCCTGCAAGAGTATCCAAAATCCATGGCTGGTGTGGCGTGGCTCAGTGGATTGAGTATCAGCCTACAAACTAAAGGGGTCACTGGTTCAATTCCCTGTCAAGGCACATGCCTGGCTAGCTGGCGAGGTCACCAGTTGGGGGTGCGGGAAAAGCAAATACACATTGATGTTTCTCTCCCTCTCTTTCTCCCTCCCTCCCCTTCTCTCTAAAAATAAAATAAATAGAATCTTTTTTAAAAAAGAGTATCCTAAATCCATGTGACAGACTTCTCCATTACACATTAATAAAATCACATCCTAGTTCTAGGCATCACCCGATTAATATGTTTTTGCAACCAGGACAAGGATCTGTTTCTGGTTGCACACAAAATGAGTTTTCTGAGCCTGCAGGCTGAGGGTCAACCTTGCACCAGAGAAAAGTCTCCAGTTAAAAGATGTCCCCTGAGAAAAGTCCCAGGAGACAGCCTGCCCACTCCTATCCTCCTTCTCGCAATGCGCCTGGCATGGCTGCCTCTTCTGTTTGGAACGTTCTATGCTGCTCCCTGAGGTTCCCATATGGTAGGCATTAGAAATCCACTTGTTTTGTGAGTGGGTGGGTGGGTGGGTGGGTGGATGGTTGAGTGGATCACCGGGAATTTGTGGCTTGTTTTGAGACAGGAAAGAAGCAGTGGTGGCCTAGCAACAGGGGAATCTGCCTAGCAACAGGGATGGGAGGCGGGGCCTGCTGGAATCTGTAGAATGGCTAAGGAAAATGCATTCGGAAAAGAGACCTTTCTGGATCTTGTCAAGCTGTGGTCTCAGGCCAAAAAGGGAAAGCAGACCCACAGAGACGAGGAGAGAAGCATGGGAGGCAGGGCAGGAACAGAGTCAGCCTATTTGTAAACGTTACACACACGAACTGGAAAAAGCCTTGTACCTTTCCCATAGTGTGATAAAGCAAGAGGAGGCTCCCCTTCCCCGACCCGCCACCAGCCATCACCCCAAGAACGAGTGGATGGTGCCCCAAAGTGGATAAATTTGAGGAGTACACCACCTTTTCTGCACTTTGATCTGCAAGGGTACTGCAGGATACACTTTCACTTTTGTTGTCAAGTCTGGAATTTGCTCAGTTTAAAAAGCCACAACCCCCCTGGAAAGGATAAAGACCTATATTCACTTACAATCAGTCCAGAGGCAGATTAAGCAACTTTTCAAGCCGGTCTGTCTAAGGCAAGAAACCATTAAGAACTCGGGACTGGTCTGTCTTGAATCGCTTTGCTCCTTCCCTCCTTTCCACCCATCACAGGACAAGAGCTTGGACATCCCCTCCTGTGAACTTTCAAGACCCTCCCCTGAAGAGAAGAAAAATTGTCATCAGCCTTTAACCTGATTAATAATTAAAACTGCTGAGTCTGAGCTGCCCCTAACAGCGAGGTGCTCCAAAACCCCAGCAAACTTTAACAAATAACCAGCCCACTCAGGGGAGAGAGGAAGCTTTTTTCACTAGACAAACTGACAATTAGCCGCTATTCAAATCCCCCTCTAGTCTTAGCATATTGGTTCTCCTTTGAAAGTGGCTCGGCATGGGGTAGAATTTTTGGCCTTGAGTTTAGAACTACTGTGCATAAAATCAAAGCAAGGAAGCCAGCAGCTAAGAGAATAGAGGCTATTTGGGGATTAGTGATTTCGGAGTTAGATTTCTAATAACTTGGTGAGTGGTGGGTTAGGAATGTCCTCCAGGAGCATCAGGCAGTCAACACCATGGGACATGTCCTCACATTGAACTGGGAAGCTGTGAGTCACTGCCCTAGAGGGCGGAAATACAAAATGGCACCGAATAACTGCAACTCAGCAGTGCTGCGCGCTGATCTGCCTTTTGTAACCGCTGCAGGCTGCATCCCGTGCTTACAGTCTTGGGGTGACATGTGAACCCCCAAGTTTGGCTCAAAGTTTTCCCCCAAAAGGGCTACAAATACAGGCACCCCCACATTAAGGAACCATTTATGGAGAACAACGGGAGGAGAGTGGGGGAGATGGGAGAGGGGAGAAGGAGGGGGCAGGCATTCAAACTGCTCATTTTCCCCTAGGAAGCATAAGGCCCAGCCACTACGGTGGGTGAGCAAAGCGAATTGGTAATGGGCGATCCAGATTGCATCGCAGAGTCTTGCTTGCTTTCCAGGCACTTACTGAACTTTATAACTCTTTTGGGGGTAAGGCACAAAAACCCAGGGTTTCTTATTGACCAGAGAAGGAAAGGGAGTTTGAGCTGCCTGGTCCAGGTCCGATGCTTTCCCACAATATTTGACTGTATTCCATCAAGAGATTTTTCAAAATATCTATTTTAAAAGGGAGGGAGGGAGCTGGAAAATCATGACACGAACAGCAGCTGCAGGCACTTCAAGACTGCAATAGCCCAGCCTAGAAAGCACTAGATAATTCAGTTTTTCAGAGATGGAGAAGGCAGAAGACAGAGGTGGGCAGATGGCTGCTAATCCTAGGCACCCTGAAGGAGAGGAGGGCAGTTCTGTGAGGATGAATTTCCCTCTTATTCTTTTTTGTTTTGATTGAAGAATCACAAACAGTGAAATGGGTGATTCACTATGTGTGTGTCATGTACATATACATATGTATGTAATCACCAGCCAGATCACATGTAGAGGATGACCACCATACCAGAAGTTTCCCTTTTGCCACCCACCGGAGTCAGTATGCATCCACCCCCCCAAAAAGTAGCCACTATTCTACCCTGTTTCTAGATGAATTTTACCTATTTGGGAACGTCACATAAATAGGATTGTAGAGTATGTACTCCTTTGTGTCAACCTTCTTATGTTCAACATAGTATCTGTGAGATTCATCTATGTTGTTGAGGTATCAACAGTTCATTCTTTTTTGTTGTTGGGAGGTGTAACATTGTATAAATATACCAAGTTTATTTATCCATTCTACTGCAGGGGCATTTGTGTTACTATCACGCAGTGAGTTGCTATGAGTATTCTTGTATATGGCTTTTGGTGGATATTAGCACACACTTCTGATGAGTATATACCCAAGAGTGAATTGGTGGGCCCTTTACTTATTTAAAAAATAACCCAACTCAAAGAGGGCAGAAACCATGTATGTCTTTTTCACTGCTTTATCCCCAGAGCTTGCCACAAAATAGGTACTCCGTAAATATCTTTGGAAAGAATTGCTAAAAATGTCAGTTTTTATGAAATATTGTACACATTTGATGCAATTCTAATTACTGTATTTTACCATGCATAATGCGCTCCCGTGTATAATGTGCACCAATATTTTTGGCCCAAACTTTCAGGAAAATAATTTTTTGTTTTAATTTTTTAATTCAATGAATTTATTTGTATTTAGAAACAAAACCAATTATCGTATTCCAGGGTATTATTTTGCATATGGATATTGTTTTCTAGAGTTATGCTTTTAATGTATAAGCATAAATAAAAGAATTAAAAACATTTATATAAATATGGAATTATTTGGGCAAAAAAGTGTGCATTATACATGACAAAATACATAAATAACAAGAAAGTTTTTATTTGGAAAAAATAAATAAAATGAAGCTATGTAGATGAATAAATGCTTTTGAATGGCAAATAAAAATAGAAAAAATAAAAATAAAAGGTGAGACTTGCCTTACCAGATACCAGAATATACTATAAATCCACTGTAATTAAATCAGTTTGGTACTGGCATGCAAATAGATTAATATATCAGTGGAATAAAATAGAAAACCCAGAAATAGACCAAGTATATATATGATAATTTACTATATGATGTAATTGATATTTCAATTCCATGAAAAAGGATGGATTTAATAAATGGTGCCAAGGCAATTTCCAACTGGAAGAAAATAAAACTGGAGTCTTCTTTTACACCACATACAGTATAAAGTCCATCTAAATTCAATACAAATGTGAAAAGTAAGACAATAACAACCTTGAAAATTTAGGAATATACATGTTCCATATAGGGGCAAGCAGGGGCTTTGTAAATGAGGACTGAAATCCAGAAGCTATAAAAAAATCTATAGATTTCCGGCCAAGATGGAGGCGTAGCTGGACATGCTGTGCCTCCTCTCACAACCAAGATTAAGGACAACAAAAATATAGAACAACAACAAAAAAAAAAAAAACAGAAAACCCAACCAGAACAGAGAGAAAATTGAATTGTGCAGGAGTCTGACAACAACGATTCACCCAAACCGGTAAGAGGGGCAGAGTCAGCAGCCAACAGGGTCCGTGGCCTGTGGAGTTGGCCCGAGGAGTCGGATCCCGGCCAGATAAGCCAGTGGTGGTCCCAGGCACACAGTCACTCCAGGTGCGTGAGGAGGCCAAGTGGAGTGCACAGGGCGGTGGACAAGGACACACATTCGCGCACAGATAAACCAGGCGGAAACGGGCAGCAAGACAGACTGCACCATGCAGGGCCCCAGCACCAGGAGGTGAAGCCTGAAAGCACCCATTAAAAATACTTGTAGGGTGGGCCTGCGAACCAAAGTATTGCGGTTCGGTTCCCAGTCAGGGCACATGACTGGGTTGCAGGCCAGTTCCCAGCAGGGGATAGGTGAGAGGCAACCATACATTGATGTTTCTCTCCCTCTCTCCCTCTCTCCCTCTCTTCCTCTCTCCTTCCCTTCCCCTCTAAAGATCAATAAATAAAATCTTTAAAAAAGAAAAAACTTGTCGGGGCTGAGGTGCTGGGAGGGAGTCCCAGCCTCAGAGGAGAGTTCACTGGGGAGACCATGGGGTCCTGGAGCATGTGCAGGCCCACCCACATGGAAATCAGCACCAGAAGGGCCCAATTTGATAGGGGAAGGAGGCTGAGGGGATTGGAATCTGCAAGGAGCACAGAGCAAGCGCCATTGTTCCCTCTTGGACCCCGCCCCCACATCCAGCATCACAACCCAGCAACTGGGCTGCCCCACCATGGTGAATGCCTAAGGCTCTGCCCCTAACTACATAACAGCCACGGCCAGACCAAAAAAAAAAAAAAAAAAGAATGGCTCAAAAGGAAGAACAGACCAGGGCCCTGGAGCTAATTCATCCGAGCAACCAGGAGGTGAGGTGGTCAACCTATCAGATGCAGAGCTCATAGCACTGGTAGCCAACCTATCAGAAGCACAGTTCAAAGCTCTGGTGATTAGGAAGCTCACAGAATTGGTTGATTTTGGTTGCAAATTAGAAGAACAAATGGAGGCTACAATAAGAGAAATAAAGAAAAATGCACAGGGAACCAATAATGATGGGAGGAAAACTGGGACTCAAATCAATGGAGTGGACCAGAAGGAAGAAAGAAACAACCAAACAGAAAAGAATGAAGAAACAAGAATTCAAAAAAATGAGGAGAGGCTTAGAAACCTACAGGACATCTTTAAATGTCCCAACATCTGAATTATAGGGGTACCAGAAGGGGAAGAGGAAGAGCAACAAGTGGAAAACTTATTTGAACAAATAATAAAGGAGAACTTTCCCGATCTGGCAAAGGAAATAGACTTCCAGGAAGTCCAGGAAGCTCAGAGTCCCAAAGAAGGTGGACCCAAGGAGGAACATATCAAGGCACATCATAATTACATTAGCCAAGATTAAAATGAAGAAGAGAATTCTAGAAGCAGCAAGGGATAAGGGCACAGTCACCTACAAAGGAGTTCCCATCAGACTGTCAGCTGATTTCTCAAAAGAGACCTTCCAGGCAAGAAGGGGCTGGAAAGAAATATTCCAAGTCATGAAAGTCAAGGATGTACATCCAAGATTGCTCTATCCAGCAAAGCTGTCATTTAGAATGGAAGGGCAGATAAAGTGCTTCTCAGATAAGGTCAAGTTGAAGGAGTTCATCATCACCAAGCCCTTATTATATGAAATATTAAAGAGACTTATCTAAGAAAAAGAAGATCAAAAATAGGACAGTTAAAAGACAGCAAACTCACAGATATTAACAACCACACCTAAAACAAAAGCAAACTAAGCAAACATCTAGACCAGGAGCAGGAACACAGAAATGGAGATCACATGGAGGGTTTGCAACAGGGGAGTGGGAGGAGGAGAGAGGGAGAAAAGGTACAGAGAATAAGTAGCATTGACAGTGGGTAGAAAATAGACAGGGGGAGGAGGGCAAGAATAGTGTGGGAAAAGTAGAAACTAAAGAACTTATGAAACATGGACATGAACTAAAGAGGGAAATGTGGGTGGGAGGGGGTGTGAAGGGTGGAGGGGAATGATGGGGGAGAAATGGGACAACTGTAATAGCATAATCAATAAAAAAACTATAGACATATTTTACCTTGTGACAACAAAAGAAACTTTTGTATAGCAACCAATAAAATAAAGTTAACAAACACTAGTTTTATGGGAGATATTCAGGACAGACAGATAATTAAAGATGACAATAAACAAAAAGTTTTTATAAATGGGCAAGAGGGAGACAACCCAATAGAAAAATGGACAAAAGCTATTAGAAGGCATCTCTCAAAAGAGCTAAATTGTCCACATGCATAGGAAAAGGAGCTCAAAGTTATTAGTATTTAAAGAGATGCAAATTAAAGTACAATAAGATATCATTTTATACCTTTTAAACTAGCAAAAATTTAAATGAGGGTAATTTCCATTGCTGGCAGGGATGCATGGAAAACCATTTTTTACATTGCTGGTAAAAATGTAAATTCCTACAACCCTTTATAATCCGGCAACCTCTTTTGAAATTGAAAAGCTGCATTCCCTTTGACCCATCAATCCCACTCTTATATTCCACAGGAATGAAAACCTCGGCAGGTAAAGAGAGAGATACAGACATCTTATACACGTTGGAGTATATGGTTGTTCATTGTTTATTCACACTGACCATTCGCCTCAAGGACAGAAGTCCTCCCACCCCTGCCCCCCGAAAAACCCTCAAAACAAACTAAAACCCATTAACAGGGGTCAGTGATGTGCTAGTTAAAATCAGGAAAAGGGACTGGTTTGTAGCTCTTGCAGATTCCTGTGGTATTCATACACTCATCGTGTCCGGTTTCAAGCTACCAGCCAGGTGTCACTGAATGCTGGGCTGGCAAGAGATGTGAACAATCAGCACTAGAAAGCCAGGGGTTCCAGCACAGCCACATCTTGAATGAATTATAGTATAACCTTGGACTACTATGCGGTCATTAGAAAGAATTTGAATGTCCTATAGAGTTTATTTGGTAGATTTCCAAGAGGTATTGTGGAGGAAGAAAAGCAAGAAGTAGAAAAGTTGTTAAGATGATATAATTAGCCCTGGCTGGTGTGCCTCACTGGATTGAGTGCCAGCCTATGAACCAAAGGGTCACAGGTTTGATTCCCAGTCAGGGCACATGCCTGAGTTGCAGGTCAGGTCCCCAGTAGGGGGCATGTAAGAGGCAACCACACATTGATGTTCCTCTCCCTGTCTTTCTCTTCCCTTCCCCTCTCTCTAAAAATAAATTTAAAAAATCTTTTTTAAAAAGATGACATAATTATATTTTTGTAAAACATATTGACAAAAATATACATATGTGTATTCTATTGATAAATGATTGTATAAATTCTATGAGAAGATAGAGGGAAAGGAGCAAATGAAAGAGTAAACAAAAAGGGCACATTTATGCATCACATATGTGTATGTAAAAGTAAAATTCAGCCTTAACTGGTGTGACTCAGTGGGTTGGGTGTCATCCCAAAAACCAGAGGGTCACTGGTTCAATTCCCAGTTAGGGCACATGCCTGGATCGCAGGCCAGGTCCCCGGTTGGGGGTAAGCAGGAGGCAGTTGATAGATGTTTCTCTCACACATCGATGTTTCTCTCTCTCACATCCTTTCTCCCTTCCCCTCTCTCTATAAACAAATAAAGTAAATCTTTTTTAAAATTTTGAAAAGTAAAATTCAGCCCTAACCAATTGCTTGGAGTGTCACCTCAATACGCCAACATTGCAGGTTTGATCCCCAGTCAGGGCACTTAAAGTAGGAGAAGAAAAGTAAAATTCTTTTTAATTAAAAAATAAATAACTAAAGATATATTGGGCTACCGACGCATGCCCAGTTCTGTACCAGGCTCTCAGGAGTATAGGAGCATGTGAGACATCGTTTCATCTTAACATCTAGCTAGAACTATCAAAGCAAATATTCACAGGACAATTTTTTCTTTCAAAAACAAGCCCTCAGGACCCTCCTTGGCCCAAGTTAGCTGCCAGGTCTGATCTTCTCCTTCTGGGCCCTTGGGACTGGCCTGTTTTTGTCTCCTCGGAGAAGTGCCTTGACCGCCTCCTCAGCTCCCCTTTCCTTGCTGCCCCTAAGTATAAACACAGTTTCTTTTAAAGCTTTTGCTGCTTTACTGCTAATCACCATGGCAACAAACCTGCAAAAGCAGAAACAACACAATTGGGGAAGCCACACACAGTTAAGAATCACACAGGAGCTGCAAGGTTGGGTTCCTGGCCCTGGCTCTTGACTCCTTTCTAATACGGTGACTGGAAGCACTCACTGAGCTGCCCACCTTTCTCTCTCTCTCTCTCCCCCCCCCCCCGCCCTTGGGGGGTTGTCAGCTTTATCTTGGGGCCAGGTCCTTCCACCTCAGAGGAGCTCCACTCTCCCAGGCCTTTCTTTCACTGGGTTTTGTTCTCTGGGTAACACACCCACAAATAGGCCAGACAGGTAATCTGTGTGTCTCCAAGACAAGGATTAGCTAAAGCCCAGCAAATCCCAGTTGGCCTCAACCACCTTTGTCTTCAGAAGCTCCACACCCTGATGAATTCTCCACCCTGAGAAGCCTCTCTGTGAAAGCCCCTCATCACTGCCGCTTACCCCAACCTCCCCAAACTCTGCAGTCTCCTCACTGCCAGCTAAGCTACCTTTTGTCTTGCTCAGTGGTTTAGCCTTCACCCCTAGACTGCCAGGAAAGTGGGAAACATCCTCCACCTGGCATCGTTGCCATCTCCCATGCAAAAACAGCTTTAAGAACTTACTGTGCTCAATATCTTTAATTGATCACGCCCACGTTTTATATTCATCCAGAACATTTACATAGAGTTCTGAATCATGCAAGAAAATGGCCAGAAGCCCTGATTATGTAGGAAAAAAAAAGAGGCCCAGTTTTGTTAAAAGGTCTCTGGTAACGCAAATTCCAAGGGGATTGAGCCAAGCTGGAAAAAACGGAATTGGGAATCTTAATAGTCAGATGAATGCCCATCGAGCCCAGCTGAACAAGAGGATGGTTAGCATGGCCAGAGGTCAGAGGTCAGAGGTGGAAGCAGATGGACACAAAGAAATCACAGGAAACTGCCTCCAGGCTGGGCTTGTGGGGAAGATTTTGTCTCTGAGTTTGGAAGCTGAACACAGGCGTTAAGGCCACATAACCGCCAACTAATGAGGGATATTCCCCGGCAGAGGCCAACTGCCCACTGCCTAAAATAAATGTTTTCCAATTTGTTTCTCATTTTCATTGTTTTCTGATTACAAAAGTAACTCACACTCATTCTAAAACTGTTAAGTTACAGACATATACAAGGTAGAAATTACAATTCTGTCCTTCAGAGATGACTACCTCTAAGCTGAAGTATATTTGTCCAGATTGTTTTCTCTGTACACATGAACAGTGAATACATATGCACACACATGTAAAGTTTGATAACATTAGCACCATAAAATCTGGCCAGACTGAGAACTTGAGCGACCCTAAGCCTGGGAATGGTTATGGTGTCCCCCATCCCACTCCTGTCTCATTCGCTGAAATAAAAACACTAAACAGTAAAACAAGCACATGGGAGTCGAAGTTTCAATTTTTCATTTATTATTTCAGTACTTCAAAAACGATATGCAGTCTTTCAAAATTTTTTTCTTGGTGCCCCCCACCTACACGCCTGGTTTGCATAGTAGGTCATCCAACCCGATGTCCAGCACACACAGTCGCCACTTTTTCCTTCTGCACGTGAGTTATCTTGGGCAGCTGTCCATGTCAGAGTCTAAACATTACTGTGACCAACAGGTGTGGATTCCTCTCCAGGGAAAGACGGGATCCTGCAACTGCTAGCGCCTCTTGCCAAGGGCTAGGGTCTGGGAGGAATTTCAGGGCTTTGCTACACTAGCAGGACAACCACTGACAAGGGAGCTTCCTCCAGAATTCAGAATTGAGTTCGCAAGCAACTGAACTACCTTCAGGCTTCTGTGGAAAGAGTGGAGATATAAATAAATAGACTCATTCATTTATTCACAGCTAGTTCAACTTAAGAGCAGTGAATATCCTCATTATAATTAAGGGTGAGGATAAAAATCAGAGAAAATTCACTAATGTAAGCTTTCCCTTTATGTTATCACTGTTAGAGAATTTAGAATAGGGCTATGTCTTAAACGGATGATTTAACTATTACTTAGATGTAGTACTTTGTTACTGATTTCTAATTTTATTACATTGTGCACAGAGGATATTATTTATGTGCTATCAGTTCTTTCGCATCTCTTTTAATCCTGCTGTGGCTTAGACACGGCAATTGTAAACATTCTGCATGTGCATGAAAAGAACCTATATTAATACTGTGATTTTGTCCACCATCCTGGGTAAAGGAAGAAATCAGAAAACTGTAGTCCATATTCCTATTTGCAATTAGCATTGATGGACAGGCTTCCAAATATCGTACATACTGAAATTTGCCTAGCTGGAACTCTCCAAAGCTTAATGTTTTAAAAATATAAATGTTTTTTAAAACATTCAAACAGAATAAAGGTTATAAAGTTGAAAGCAATAATTCCCTGATATTTCCCCTAATTCCCAATCCCAGAGGGTGGAGGTGGGGTACTGTTTTATGTATTTCCTTCTAGATGTTGTCTGTGTATATACAAGAATATGTAAATGCTATTATATGACTAACCTCAAAGGGAAACACCACATAGAAATGAGATGCATACTGCAACCTATCTTAGGTATCTTTTCATATCAGCACATTTATACCTTCTCCATTCTTTTTAACGGCTGTATAGTATTCCACAGCAAAATTATTCTCTAATTTATTTAGCAGTGCTCTGCTGATGGCCACTTAGGTTGTTTCCAACTTTCTATTACAGATAATGCTGCTATGAGCCACCTCGTTCACACAAGAGATGCTGCAGCTCAGCTCAGTCCTGTCTCCCTCCAACTGCTCCTCCCTACTGCGTACCTCACCGCAAACTCTCCTTGTCCTTCTTTGCTGCAGACCCAGGTATTCAACCTGCTTCCCTCTCCATGGAGGCTGTGACACCACCTTCCATGCTGGCTAAGGAGCGGCAGGTAGTTCCCTGAGCTCCCTGTTTTGCTAGTGCTTCTGATGACCAGCACGCAGGCCTTTTTGGTTTTAAGTGTTCTCTGCCATCGCTTCAAGAAGCAAACGAGAACAAATGTGGGGTGATGCAGAGCGTACAAGGTTTCTACTTCAGTAGTCCCTGGCTCTGGTTTCTGTCTATGGAATACCGAATTTCCAAAGTTCACCAACTCCATTTCTAATCCCCAAATTAAGGAAAGACTTATTGATTCTTTTTTCCATAGTAGGACTCCTTCCCCTGCCTGAAAATGTCTTATTTCAAGAGAGCATATTATGACTCTGAGGACCCTAAACTGGGCTCCCTGGTCACCCCCAAGCATTTGACTCCACTGTAGTTTTTCATGGTTATGCAACATCTGTAGGTAGGCTGCAATGTTCTCTGACTAATAAACAGCCTGAAAATGTCAGAACTTTGAGTCCTAAAGCCAGCTAATCCTGGATGAGTCACACATAACCTTCTGGTACCTATAACATAAAGCCAACAGAATGCATAATTTCCCAAGCCCTGGCGAGATTGGGTGATAGGGGCAGCACACAGAAGGGGCAGACCTCACGAGAGGATTCAATGCCAAAGGGAGCTTCGGGTCTGAGTGCCTCTTGGGTCAGTACATCTGTGGACACCTGTTGTTTTGCCATTTGTTCTGCTGAATCAGAGACACCCAGAATCCCCCGGGCTGCTCTCTTAACTTCCACACCTGTCCACATCTGAATTTTTCATTCGTGATCTAAGCCGGCAGCACTCTAAGGGCCTCTAGAAAATCAGGCATGGCATTGCGAGGCTCTGCTCTACAGAACAAAAACAAAGCATATTTTCTTGCTGCCAACTACCCATGAAAGGTTTGTTTCTACTCTGGTCATAAGAACATAAAGTGAGAACTTTGTGCTTAGAAGAGTTCAGAAAGAACTTGATGGTAAAGAGCACCTGAGGCCCCAATATGGGAAACTGTAGATGCTGGGGGAGTCTCAGAACAGATGATGTGGGTTTACCACATGTTGGGACCTCATACTGAAGGCTGCTTCAAAGGTGAAGAGAAGAGGGAAAAGGCTGATTTGGTGAGTGGCTTGAGAGGCCTGGGGTAGCACAGAGTGGCTAGCTGAGGTTCTTCAAATGCAAAGAATGTCCTCAGATTCATTTAATGTAATGCATTTTTCTAGTGCCTCCAGTAATTTCTGGTGTGGTAGCTAAATGCCTGGGATAAGGAGTGGGGCACAACTGACCAAGACCCAAGCCAGGACTAAGTGAACAGTGGGGATTGCTCCAGAAATTTTTAGTTGGGCACATACAAGTGTCACATAGGCTAGCACTGCTCCAAGTACATCCTCTTGCCCTAGGAATCTCTTTTTGAGGAATGGGCCTTATGTCAGGAAAATAGAGGAAGTCACAACCAGACAGGAGACAGACCCAGGGAACTGAGCTGTAGAAGCTAGCTCCCACAGAGGATGTAACACAACACAAGGACAGTGGACAGATGTTTCTGTGTTAACAGCACAAACCCTTTATCTTCTTACTTTTATGTTAATATAACAGAACTTTGCTTTACTGAAAATGTAAACATAAAACAGACAACGTAGCCCTGGCCACTGTGGCTCTGCTGGTTGGAGCATTGTCCCGTACACAGAAAGGTTGTGGGTTCGGTTCCCTATCAGGGCACATGCCTAGGTTGCAGTTTTGGTCCCCAGTCTGGGAGCCCACAAAAGGCAACCAATTGATGTTTCTCTCTTTTGCTCTCCCCCTTCCTCTCTCTCTAAAAAAAGCAATGAAAAAATGTATTCATTGCAAACTTTTACTGACCTACCTAGATTTACAAAATGAAAGGGAATATGCTAACCACAATAAGTGTTAGTTGAATAATTAACTATTGTTTTATTCTCACCACTAATTCTTTTTGTTTTTGCTCTCAGAAGGCACAGTACTGTCCCCTGGGGGCATACTGAAATTTGTGGAGACAATTTTTGTCCTGTAGTTCTCACATTGGTATCAAGAGTGTTTTACATTGTGAGAAACATTTTATTATTGTTATTGATATTTGTGTAGTACTTTAGAATAAACTACTTTTCCTTTTCATATATTAATAGAATGTTACATCGGTCTCTTGAAATTATTTGTGTAAATAGTTTACATTATCTATGACTTTAATTCCAGGAGAGTTGAAGTAGTGTTACATTTCTGTTGTAAATACAGGGCGTTGGGTATGGCAGGATTGAGTACCTCTGCTTAGAAGATCATTAAGCTTTGCTCGCTTCTGCTTCCACAAGCTCTAGGATTCTAAGATGAAGCATACAAACAAAAAGAAGCTGATGTACATTGTTTTCAATAATCAGGCTTTCACCTTTTTTTCTTTCACAGTGTTTTCTTTTTTAAAAAAGATTTTATTTATTTTTAGAGAGAGCGGAAGGGAGGGAGAAAGAAAGGGAGTGAAACAATACATCGTTGCCTCTTGCTTGCCTCATACTGGGGACCTGGCCCACAACCCAGGCATGCACCCTGACTGGGAATCGAACCAGTGACCCTTTGCTTCCGAGTCCAGCACTCAATCCACTAAGCCACACCAGCCAGGGCAGTATTTTCTGATATATAATTTTTCCAGCTTCTTTCATTCTTCCAGGGGTGGGGAAGGGGAGAGAAGGGAAAGAGAGGGAGAGAAACATCCATTCCATAGGCTGCCAACAGGGGAACATCTATGAGCTGCCTCCCGCAGGCCCCAACACCCAGACATGTGCCCTGACTGGGAATCCAGATGACAACCTTTCCGTTTGCAGGACGCTGCCCAACCCACTGTGCTGCACCAGTCACAGCTATTTTTTCAACTTCCTGACACCAAAGCCTACAACCTGACCCACATCCATCTTCTCTTATCTCCCTCCTGTTTGTTTTTTTAAAGAGCTTGACTTTATTTATCTATTTATTTTTAATTTTTGTTATTTATTCTCCCTTCCCTTTGGCAACCATCAGCTTGTTCTCTACATCTATAGGTCTGTTTCTGTTTTGTTTATTCATCTATTTTGTTTTTATAGATTCCACATATAAGTGAAATCACATGGTATTTGTCTTTCTCTGATTTTTCAACTTAGCATAATACTCTCTGGCAAGATTTCATTCTTTTTCATTGCTGATATATAATTATATATGTGCATATATGTATGTATATATGTATATGTATGTATATGAGTTATTATAAGCATATAAGCACTTCTTCAGTACTAATTCTGAAAAAGCATTAAGACATCCAGAGCCAGTGGACAAGGCATTTATTCATGCCTATATGCCAAGTGCTTACCATGAACAAATAATAATTATGAATAATGGGTTAGTTAACAGGGATAATCAGAATTAACCTTTATTGAGCACCTATTATATGATGGACACTATTACAAGCACTTCACTGTATATATTAACTGATTTAATACAAGTCAACGAGATAGATACCATTATTATCTCCATTTTTCAAATGAGGAATCTGAGGTATGGAGAAAGTAAGCAACTTCTCAAACAGTAACAGAGCTCATTTAAACCAGGCAGTCTGGCTTCAGAGCCCACACTCCTAACCACTCTACTATACTGCCTCTTGAGACAAACAGAGCCCTGGACAATTGAAGCTTTCAATCCATGGAGAAGACATACATATGAAGAAATCATTTCAGTACAAGGTCATAAATATTACAGTGGTATCATAGTCCATGCATGGGTTGAGCAAGGAGCAACCAGGTCTCTTTGGGGATGTCAGGGCAATTTTTACTAGGAGGACAAGACAGCAGCAGCACAAATGGGTGCACAAAAGCCCAGAACATGAGTGAAGCTGATGTGTTCAAAGAATGGCCAGTACCACTCTTCGTCCCGAGGGGCTGGATGTAAGATGCATGGAAGGAGCAGTGCGATGGCCTCACTCCAGAAGAAAGTGATCAGATCGTGGGGTACCTGGTACAACATGCCAAAGAGTTTAGTTGTATTTCGGGATTTTGAGGTTGATTATGATGATTTTATCTTGTTTTGCTTCCCTGACAGTAATGAATTTGGGAATGGCATGCTAGGAAGATAACTCAGGCTATAGTGTGGAAGGTGAATTGAAGAAGAGCAAAGTGAAGGTGGAGAGACCAGTTTGGAAACTGTTGCAAGAGACTTTGCAAGGGATGATTAAGACCTGTACTGGTGTGCAGTAGGAGGGATGGGAAGGATTTTGGAGTATGCAAAATATGTATTGTTTAAAATTCTACAAACCTATAAAAAATACGAACAACTTAGAAAATGGGTTACATATACAAATAGGTAGTTAGCAAAAAGAAGAATCCAATTCTTCTTTTTAAATTTCTTCAAAGAATTGGCTTCTTCTTTTTGTTAACTTTTGCACAGTCATCCCTCACTACATCACGGTTCACTTATTCAGGCTTCACTCTATCGCGGGTTTTTTTTTAAAAAAATGTATCTAATTCTGTATCGCCGAGTTTTCACTATATTGTGGGATTTTACAGTATATTGTACCCGTATAGAATTTTATATGTTGTTAAAATTATGTAGGTTTAAGAGTGTAGAAAGTGTTTAAGAGCATATGAAGTGTTTGTAAGTGTGTGGGAAAGGTTAATAAGAGAGTGGGAAAGGTTTATAGGAGTGTGGGAAGGGTTTATAAAGACTTAAAATACATATAAATAATAAAATAAAGATAACGCTGCTACTTCACGGATTTTCACCTCTCGCAGGGGCCTCTGGAATGTAACTCCCACAATGGGTGAGGGATCACTGATTGTCCCCAAAAAATGTATGAAGAGATATTCAACCTAATACTGAAGGGAATGCAAAAATTTTTTTAAATGAGAAACCATTTTCATGCTTCAGATTAACAAAAATAAAAAGGATGATAATATTAAATATTGGAGTAGACATGAGGAAAACAGTGTTCCCATATATTGCTAGTGAGACTGTAAATTAATTTAGCCATCTATAGAAAACAATTTGTCAGCATACAATAAACTTGATAATGTGAATACCCTACAACCCAGCAATTTCCCTTCTGATTATATAACCCACAGAAATTCTTGCACATGAGCAAAAACAAACACATACAGAGATGTTCATGACAGCATTTTTGTAATAGATAAATAAAGTGTGGCATATGAACTGCTACATTTTAACTGCCACATGTACATAAATAAGCTGTACATGTGTGGATATCTTTAAAAATATGTATGAAATAATCCTAT
The DNA here is from genome assembly GCA_004027475.1 of Anoura caudifer. Classification (NCBI taxonomy): domain Eukaryota; kingdom Metazoa; phylum Chordata; class Mammalia; order Chiroptera; family Phyllostomidae; genus Anoura; species Anoura caudifer. The sequence goes on from PVKU01000487.1 coordinate 167,268, forward strand.
ATATTCTTTATGACTAAATATATGTGCATGTAAAAAGAATAAGGAATCTGAGGCATGGAGAACTTGTGGACTTGGAAACTACAATAGTAGGGGGAGGGGAATTAAACTAGAGGTGTCAGTTAAAAAGGACTCAGCTACTTCTGTGATGTTTTATTATAAAAACAAAAAGACTAGAAAAGAGAAGTACCTGGGCAAAATGTTAACACTTATGAGTTCAGAATGGTGAGTCTATGTTTGTAATACTAGTCCTTGTATCCATTTATATCTTTTACATTTTTAAAAAGAATCAAATGTGTATGTATGAATTTTTAAGAGAGGATAAACAATGATATTTAGGGTGCAAAAATCACTAAGACTTGGTGACTCATAACAGGTGGGGGCTAAGGGTAACAGAAGGGAGGAGTTAGTGGGACTCCCAGGTTTCTGGCTTGGGTGACAGGTGAGGAGAGATTCACTGAGATAGGAAATGCAGGAAAAGAGAGCACCAAATCAGGAGGTTAGGGAGCAAAGATAATGGGTTATGTTTAAGACACATAGAGTTTAAGAACCCAGCAACCAATGTTGTGCTACCAAATCCCTGTCAGGCAGTGTCACTTAGTGGCCTCCACATTGTCCCCAAAGAACAGGCAGAAGCAGGGGTGTCAGTGTTGAGGTCCTATGGGAGGGAGACAGACAAACAAGTAGAGGCCAACAGAAACAGTGGTGGGTATCTGGCAAGGTCTTCATTGAAAGCAATTACTGTAAGTAACACTGAGTGTAACTTTTCATCTAAAGTCATTGGTCCTTTTATTTTAAGGTAGATAGGCAGATGATCATGGTAGATGAGAGAGAGAGAGGTGTTTCTTTGGAAAAATAATATATGCACCTGGCAAAATGTAAATTTTACAAATTGGGGGAACCTCTCTCCAGAGGCAACCACTGTTATGAGCTTCTTTACCTATCTATGATCAAGTTGGACACTTAAGGATCAGTGGCCAATGTCTATCAAAAATATAAAATGTACATGTCCTCTGACCCAGCAATTTCCCTCCCAATGTATCTTAGAGATCTACTTCTACGTTCACAAAGATGGATGTATAATGGTATTTATTTCAGCATGGTCTGTAGTATAAGGCTGAAAGCGAACTAACTAGCCCAGCAGTAGAGGACTAGTTAAGTTAATTATGGCACATCCATACAGTAGCATACCACTCTGAGGTTAGGAAGTCACTGGCATCCTTCCACAGATTAGTCTTGGCATACACACACAGATAACCCCTCTTATTTATATAAGCAGTAACATAGCTTATGAATACATTGTAGCATATACTGCTCTGCAACTTCATTTTTTCACTTAGTACATCTTAGAGATTATTTCATACCAGTTGATATTATTTAAAAAGTGTTGAGAATTCAGCTTAACTACTCCCTAATATTGCTGCATCCATTTCGTGTGGCCCAGGAGCCTGCAGAGGCCTTGAACTTGAGACTCACCCTCCCACGCACATGCCTAGATAACACTCGGTGCAGTCACAAGGTAATGTAAGCTCCTGATGTGACTTCCCAACAGCCCTTGTGATAAAACTCTCCCCTGCCTCCCAGAGCCTTCCTGTTGTGCACCCCTTAATAAGGTCCCCGTGAAGCTTACCAAAACCCACTAGTTTAGGTTTGAGTTACCCAACCCAGCCTTACCTCAGGAACCTCAAAGCTCTCCACCACAGACTCCAACAAAGGCATGCACCCAGGTCCTGCTGCTCTCGCTCTGCCTGCAGCCTGCCTTGACCTCCCAGGTGTGCTGTGTACTTTCTCTAGCATCTGAGAGTGATAAACTTCTCTATCTCATTTTTCCTTGTGGTCTTTTGTTCACCATGGGCTCACCACCTGGCACCTCAGGGTTCCACTTAACAAATGTTAATTAAACAAAGTCACAACAACAAGTAACAATAGCTAAATCTTACAGTTCTTATTATATCCCAGGCACTGTTCTAAGTGCATTACTTGCATTAACTTATTTAAAACTCACAAAAGCTTATGAGGCAGGTACTATCATCATTTCCTTTTATAGATGAGGACAGTAGCACAGAGTGGTTAGGTAACTTGCTCAAGGTCACAGTTCTGTTAAGTGGCAGAGCTGGGATGTGAATCCAGGAAGTCGAACCCTAGGGCTTACACATTGAACCCCAACATATCCTGTATATCTAACTCAGACTTCCTAACTGCAGCATAGTATTCCACTATAAGAATATACCATGCCCTGGCTGGTGTGGTTCAGTGGATTGAGTGCCGGCCTACGAACCACAGGGTCACCCGTTTGAATGCCAGTCAGGGCACATGTCTGGGTTGCAGGCCAGGTCCCTGGTTGGGAGCGTGTGAGAGGCAACCAGTCAATGTATCTATCTCTCACAGATTATCTCACACTTCCTCTCTTTCTCCCTCCCTTCCTATCTCTCTAAAAATAAATAAATAAAATCTTTAAAAAAAAAAGAATGTACCATAATTTGTTTAATGATTCCCCTATTGCTAGACTAGTTAGTTCTCTTTCAGTCTGTGGCTACTGGCAGTGCTGCAATGAACACCTTTATGCATTTACCTTTGTGCAAATACAATTATATTTCAAAAACCCATAAGAAAGGGGAATTGCTGAATCAAAAGGCATATGCATTTTTTTGCTAGATATTGGCATTTAAACATTGCTAGGTATTGTCATGGTAACATATGACAATTTCTTCAAGTAAGAATCCCTGAGTGAGAATCCTGCCAGCTCCCTTTTACACTCCCCTGGTCACCAAAAGTGCTCACTATTTCCTGCTCTTTTGTCCTCAAGAAATATTTGCTTTAAGAGAGCATGATTTCATAGAACTACAAAAACAAAAAAATGTTAGGGTATTTATCAAGACGCCCAGGGCAGCTCAAATAGGGGCTGCAAGCTTTCATTGCAGGTCCATGTCTCATCTCACACCACCACTCCCAGGTTCTGATGCTGTGGGAGGAAGAGGGAACGAACATTGGGCTTAGACGCCCACAGGGAAACTGTGGCCTGGAGAGGCTGTCCCCACAGAGTCGGGACTGTGCCCTCTGGCTCTCCCATAGTCCCGCCTTGCTACTCACTGAGGCTGAGTTCCAGGTGCCATTCATCATCATGCTTGTGCACGCACTGGGCAAAAACACCACCGTTTCCTAATTCCTAGGAATGCACTGAAGATTAAACAGGTCAGTAATCATAAAATGCTTGGAATAGTGCCTGACCCAGTAAGGCCCAAAGGGTGTTTGCTATCATTGTCCTCATCGTTGTTAAGAATTATTTCTCTGATCCCAGCTCTCTATAAAAGTTAGGAAATGGGCTTGATTCACATACTTATATCACCTAGCTAGTCCCTGTAGGCGTAAGTGTGAGACCCCTCTTTGTACTTCTTAAAGCCAGAAATTTTGAATTTTCTGAGAAATCTCTTGATCTTTTTAAATGTTGACCATTACTTTTACAAAACCTTTGGGAGCTAAAAGAACATCTTCAGGAGTCCATCTTACCATGCATGGCATAAAGGGTCAGTATTTTGGTGTTGTAGAAGGTTACAACTTAAGGATAGTGATGAAGAGGCAGATCAGAGCCGGATGGAGAAAGGCCCTGTGGGTAATGATAGGTGTGTTGAATTCCGGAAAAAAGCATTGTAAAGGTGTGAGATTGAATTTAATATCCCCTAGAGATTGTTTCCAGTTCCAGGACAATGGGGTTTAATGTGAGGGGCAGGTTGAATAAGGGATATAGATCTTTCTTCATCTTTTGCACCATTTCCCTTTCTCTTTCATTTCTCATCCGAAGCCCCTAGATTACTGAGGACAAGGCAGGACCTGATAGGTCCACCTTAGCCACTTATCCCCATCTTGAAGCTATTTACAGCACAGGAAGAGTAACTGCAAGCTTCTTCGAGAGACATCTGCCTCCCTCTACAAGACCCTCCCCACTCCTGGGAGTATAGCCTTAAAAGGGCACAAAAGAGAGCCCAAGTTATGTACCCGCCCCCATCCAGCCGGAGTGGCCAAAGGAAGCCCATCTTGTTTTCCTTGAAGCAGCTTCTGCTGTTAAGTGCCACCAAAACACAGAAGCGTGAAATACGAATACAGGTTATAGCAACAACTTTCAATGTTTCCACCACTACCTACAGTTGGGGCCACAGAAATATTTTTGCATCACTGCCACGTAAAATATACATACAACTGAAGAAGTAAGTTTTGCAAAACAACACATACCCAAATACTATGTACAGTACACTGAGATTGTTTTTTGTTTGTTTGTTTATTTGTTTGCTTTTTGATGTGTCTGTGACCCATTACATCAATTTCAAAACCCTCTGCAGGTTGCTAACCAGGTCTGAAAAACACCTGATTACAGGTTGGAGTCCCTACAACCAATAATTCCCAAAGAGGCTTATTTCAGATATGTGAGCAATATTGATGCCTACCACCACTAGTAAACAAGATGACTCTAGAAGAAACATGGGGATATATTTTTTTTCTACTCGTTATTTAGTTATTAGTTTTCACAGTTAGCTTCCATGTGGAAAGCTATCACTTTCCAAGTGATGCTTTTCCACTTATGGAAATGATTTTGTTTTGTTCTAAAGTAAATGTTTTTACGTTTTAGAAAGTGATTTAAAGACAAATATTACATAAATAATAGTATAGGAAATGGGTATGTCAAAAATCTCACACGCATTACTCACGTTCTTAAGTGTGGGAAACACTATCTTGCACCATGCCACAATGAACTCACAAGAAACCTACTTCCCCAAACATCAGATCTGCTTTTGCAGAATTTTACTGATTACTCCCAGGAAGTTTAGGTTACATGATAAGACATCATATTACATTTGACTTTTCCCCAGCAGCTCATTAAAAGCAAGCCAGGGCTTTTCCCATGCACTCAGGCAGTTTGGAGTTCAGTACCCATTTGCAAAATGGTTTGTATAGATCTTCAGAGGCTGGAGCTGCCTTCCCTGCTTCAGATCATCATGTGGTCTTTCTCTGTCAGGCTCTCAAGTTAATTATTTCCTGTTTCTCTCAGTCTATTCCTTATCCCCCTCCCCGGGCGACCTCTACCCTCCCCTCCACACATTCTCTTGACCACCAGCAGGCAGCTCTGCAGCAAACCCACCTTTATCTCTCAGCCTGCCCTAGCCCACGCTCCAAGAGCCTTGGAGTTTATTCCAGAGTGTAGCAATCTTAGAGCAAAAATATGTCATTATTGTAAAATTAGAAGTTACTTTTAGAGTTCCTTGCTTTTTAGTGACGTTCTTTGTAACCTAACTTTGGTTCTCCTACGCCCTGCCTGCTGGATAAGGTACTGTGTGTGAGACAATCTGCCCAAGTTGTTTTCTCTCTTTGTGACTACCGGGGATCTCTGGCATCAGTTACACCTCCACTCCTCAGGACTCCCACGGTGGGCCTGCAGCTCTCAGCACACTTGATCTCTTGTTCATGCAACATTGTTTCTGTTGTTGCCCCATCCCTTCCCATCAAGACCAAAGTCAGAGCTCCTTCTATTGTCTTGAACAACTCAGGGTGCTAAACTGAGCTGTTTACCCCACAGAAGCTTCATGCATAGAAGCCACTCAACTCCTGTGGTCTTTGCTTTCTCATCCCCATGCCCCCAAATCTTCTCAAACTAGCCTTTTATGGTCATCTGGCCTAATTTCTCCAAATTATTTTTTCAATCCCAGCTGAAGTTTTGTCTTAAGTCTCTAATTCAGTCTCGTCAACTTTATTCATCACCCTCTCCTCCTAGCCCTACCCCAAGTTTTCTCTCCCCTTGTCTCCTCAAGTGCAAATACCTGAGCTCTTTAACTTCTTTCACATAGGGTACAGCTTCCTGGCCATCTATTTCTGGCCCACTACAAATTAATGTGCAAAAAGCCCTTACAGTAACTGTGTGTGCATACCCATGCACACAGTGCATATACGTATACACAAAGTGGAGAAGGTATATAAACACAAAATAGATCGTCTAACACTATTTGGGGGTGGAGGGAGAGAGAGAAGCCTTAGAGATTCCCAGAAGTTGTGGTTAGTATGTTGAGCATGTATCACCCTGCAACTCAAATTTGTATCACTTTCAAACACAGCTTAAACAAAGAAGAGCCTTGATGCTTATTGCGGATTTAGATAATGACTTCCCTGTTAAGAAGAGATTTCTTTAATTGTGTTTTCATTATGATTCCATCTCCATTTATTGATCAAGGGATTTCTTGCCTCACTTAACTCCATAATCTGTTGCTCAGATTAAGAAAATGTGAAAACTATTGTTTGGTAGCATGAGTATAGACTTTAAAGTGACACCTTGGAGGCTGGATGATTCAAATACTATAAGCCAAAGAAAAGCAACTAATTGATCATGTAGAATGTGTTTTTATGCATTACACTTTTTTATGACCTGAGCATGCAATGAAACAAATTAGATTAAATGTTTTGTAGATGTGCTGTTATAGAAGCAGGAATTTACCAGTATAGAAACATCCAATGGAAAGCACTAATACAAGAGATGGAATATAACGCATGTAAAAAGCCCTTAGTAAACAACATACGTCATTATTCATCTACACGTTTTGAGCATCTAATATGTTATTATGTAAGGAAAATTCTAGGTATAGTAACTCCTCAGTTATTAGGAGAAATGCCCCTCCTTTTAGTATTTCCTTTCTTGCATCGCTACTACCTAGTACATACATAGCTGTGTATATGTGCTTTTTGGATGAATGCAAGACCTGTACACTCACTGTTTATCTTCTACCTTCTACTTTCCCACCTTATTCCTAATTAATTCTTCCTCTTGGGAGCTAACTGGAAAGGAAGGCGGTGAACTTCAGGTCAGTCAGGCATGCTGAGCTACCAAAGCAGTTAAATCTCAGTGCAATAAACCTAAGACCTGTCTAAATCCTTTTGTGTCATTTAAGAATTTATTCTGTCCAACTAATTGAATAGGGCTGCCAATTAAAGGTTGAGCATCCTTGAGATTGATATTTTGGTTAATAGTTATAACAGTACGTGACCTAACTTTGGAATATTTTGTAAATTAAAGTCTGTCTAAAGAACGCTCTGGCTGGTGTGGCTCAGTGGATTGAGTGCGAGCCTGAGAATCAAAGGGTCACCGGTTTGATTCCCAGTCAGGGCACATACCTGGGATTCGGGCCAGGTCCCCACTTAGGGGTACACAAGAGGCAATCACACACTGATGTTTCTCTCCCTCTCTTTCTCCCTCTCTTCCCCTCTCTCTAAAAATAAACCTATCTTTTTTAAAAAAGAACAAAGGAACTCTAATTAGCTCAGTACTTACTACGTGAAAGACTCTGAACTGTACAGTTTACATTGCTTTCTAGTTTATGGTTTACAATTACCCAGAAAAGTGGAACATTCATTTCATAGACATGGAAACTTAGGTTCAGATACTCTAATCAATCTCTCAGTTTGTAAGGAAAATTCCAGCTCACAATCTCCAGAGTACAGGCCATTTACAAAGGGGGACTGGAGACTGCTGGCGGCTTTCACTAATCTATGCTGTCCACACGGAACATGTGGTAATTGAAACCTGACCCCACGTTCCTTTCAAAAATCTCCAAGGATGGCGGGCAGGTGTTCTCTCCCCAGTGGGGCAGCCGCATAGGGAGGCAACCTATCTATGTTTCTCTCTCACATCAGTGTTTCTTTCCCTCTCTCTCTCATCATTAAAAAAAAAATCCTCTGGTGAGGATTTTTAAAAAAAATCTGCAAGGAATCTGGCTGCTGAGACTTCATGCACTTCTTTCAGCAGCTTAGAGACAAAAGGTTTTTGTGCAATAAAAAGTCTTTATTTCATGGTATTTTTTTCCTTCTTAAAAAAAAAAAATAACCTTCACAGAATGGACAAGTCTTCAGATAGGGCTGTGTAGAATACAGAGGAAATGGTGACAGCATTGGTGCACTTTGACCTTAGATGCTACAAACATGTATTGAATAGCTGGGGATTTCTGACATACAACAGTGTGACACAGAAGGCCAAACAGCTAGCCATCCTCAACTGAGGACAGCTGCCGCTTGCGCTTGCTTTTCGCAAACGTCGCCCCTCGCTTCCGACCAGGCGGGTCTCGCCGGCTGCCGCAGCGCCCACAGCGGCCCGCGCCTTCCCGCCCCCGCGTGTTGGCCAAGGCTGACGCGAACAGGACTCCGCAGCGCGTCCCGCCCCCTGCGCGCGCACGTGACGGTGGGCCAGTTTTCCTTCTCCCCTCCCCCTTCCCGAAACTCCTCCTTCTCCTGAGAGGATGCGGCTTTCTATTGCGCCACTACTGGAACGACCGCCGTACCAGCCAATCAGAACTCTATTCTTCAAGTATGGCCCGCCCCCTGGTGGTCCTCTGGTTCCTTCCCGCTCACTTAGGAGTCACTTCCGAAGAGAGAGAACCGCCATGAAGAGAGAAGGGGGTGCCGCCCACCTCTGCTCCCACAGCTTCCCCGAGTCCCAGCAGCAAGACGGCAACCACGCACCCAGCTTCTCCAGCCACAGCTCATGCCGCCGTCGCCAGCGGCGCCGACATGACAAGGCGCTACATGCTCGCTAGGCCAGGTTTCCCCTCATCCCCAGCCCCGGGGTTGTCGCCCCCGCGCTGCCATCTGAGACCCGGTAGTACCGTCCCTGCTGCAGCGGGAAAAAGAACAGAGAGTCCTGGGGACAGGTACCGTGCAGAGGGCTTGAGAAGGGGCCGGGTCGCGGGGGCAAGGGTATGAGGGAGGACTGCGGACGGCTGCTCTTCCAGTTCCCGCCACCCTTCGCGAGCTCAGGCCTCGGCGTTTGGGGGCCTGGCAAACCTCCGCCCCGCCTCCGCGCGGGGACATCTGGGAGTTCGAGTTTCCTTTTCTGTAGTTGGGACGCTGTCTTCGGTCTAATGACCACAGCCTTGGGAGGTTACGGAGATCCTGCCTTAGGTAGACGTGATTTTTGTCCTTTATGATAGATAGCTGGACCCGGGGCCCTAACTGGTTAGTGCATATTTAGGTGGTTTTCTCTACTTTGTCAGTCCTACTGTCTGATAGTATAAACCTTTTTTCTATATTGTGGGTGAAATTATGTAAGGTGTGATGAGGGAAACCCACGAATTACTTTCTAGTTCAGTATAAACGATAATTAATACTTAAAAGAAAATGCAGATATGGAATGTGATATGTTTTCTCCAGAAACTTCTTGCCAAGAGGTCAGTGTTTATGTAAAGATTTTGTGGGAGCTATGTAATGAGACGGGGAGTTTCCCCAAATGACATCCTCTGACAATAAAACATGTTTAAATTCTCTACACACTTGGTACTGTCTTTTTTATTTTAAGTTTAAAAGCTTGTAACATAAGTTTAACAGTAAATTTATCTTCTGCTATTGCAGTACAGGTCCACAATCCCTTATCTTACTTCTGAAAATCAGAAAGCTGTGAAAACCAAAAGTTTTCTGTAAGTTTGGCACCACATCTTACTTGGCAGCCAAACCTGACTAGAACTAATGGAAGGCTGTATATGGCCTTTATCCCATTAAGTGTAAGTATTCATAAGTTTTGCTGGAAAAATACTAATTTGTTTGCTTACAGGGTGCAATATCAGACCCCACTAGGGGGCTTTACATACTGCACCAAAGTTACCACGTTTCTAAAATCCAGTACATTCAGAATTCTAAAATACATTTGGCCCCAAATGTTTCAGATAAGGGTTTGTGAGCTGTTATAATTTTTTTATCTAGTTAAAAATAATTAATAGACACTTCTGGGCATATGAGGGAACTATTCATTCTTGAAAGTTACATAGCATTTTTAGAAATGTCTTACAAAATCATTTTTTTCTCTGGTGTATTAATAAAAAAGCAGGAATCATATTTTAGAGAAGAGCTATAGTGTTACTTTTAGTAATTCATATAAGAACATCTCGTCATGAATTAACTGCTTCTTAATCCTGTCTCATCTCTCCTCAGCCAATAACTGAAGGTATCATCATTCTTTACATCATTTTTCTCCCCTTTGCAGAGCCTCCAGCATCTCTTTCTTAACTGTTGTGTAGTGAATTTGCCTGATATAATTTATTTTATGAAAACAAATGCATAGATTCTTCCTTCCATCACTCATTCATTTTATAACCTCTTGGCTTTTCTACCACCATCTCAAACATTGTAGACTGTCGGTAAACTGTTAAAGAAGGACTTTTTTTAATGTGACCAGTAAAGTGTACAAGATGAAGAAAGTTAACCTTCAAGGGATGTGAATTGTTTTTCTCTGAGCATTCCATCCACTTAGTGGATAAATGTTTAGGAATACTCATACACCACTGCTTCTTCTCTTTCAATAAAATAAATACATTTTAGCAAAATTTGCCAAAAAGTTGATTTTTTGCTCTACATATCCTCTTTATGCAGCTGATAAATAACTCAAAGACATGAACAAAGCAGAATACAAATTCTGATAATATGGTCCTGTTTCACTTGTGTCCACTGTAGGGTGCAGAAATCCTTAAAAACGAGAACAGTATGTTTTTTATTCTTGTTAACTTCCTTTTTGTTTGTGTTTTTCCCAGGTGGTGTGTTGTTTTTGTAAATATCTTAAGAATTCTTAGATAGTTAAGATTTTTGAAACACTGTGCAGTTGTGAACTCATTCCAATTTCTGCTGTTATTTATATTACCATCTTACTATAGTATGTAAGAGGGTAGTATAAGGTTAATACTTCATCCTTTCCGTCTTTTCCTGGCACACTCTTCAATTGCCTCCTCAGACCAGCCATATTACCCATATTGCCATTCCACTACCACCTATTCTTGTTATGAATCTGTTCAGATTTTACTCAGTTTTTACATCCTTCATTATTCATTCAGCAGACATCTACTAAGCATTATTTTGTATCAATCAGTGAAGTTATCGAAGAATAGGATCAGATCCCCTCAAGGTCTTTTACTTTATGTAGCAGTGAGCTTTTCAGTCCTAGGAAGCAGTCTACCAGTTCTCTGGATTCACACTTCAATCTTATAATTTTCAGTACTATAGATTATATAAACCTCAGTTGTACTTATACAAATTTACTTCTGCAGGAATTTTTGAGTTATGTTTTCAATCTTTATAATCAGCTGAGCAAAGCATTATTGCCATTGTCAGAATTTGATTAAACTGGGTAGTGAAATCAGCCTATGTTCTATAAATCTACAAGTGTTCTCTACTTACTCTGAATTATTGAGGTTTTAATATTTGCTTATGTGACTCCATATTAGCTATGCTTTTATTTTCAGGAAGCAGTCAATTATAGATTTCTTCAAAGCAGCTTCAAAACAAGGTATGTATACTATTAATGAATTTTTGTGGGATTTTTATGAAAGGGAAATAGATCAATTTTTAAATCTAAACTCAGTTCAATTAAATAATTGTTCAAAATTGAAAATATAATGAAAATGCAGTTTCTAAACATGATGAAGAAACTTTCTGCTGCTATAATTACTTTTAAAATTAGTCCAATCAATAATTTTCATAATGCATACTACTTTCATTTCTCTAACACAGTAAGTTATTTCATAGAGCCATTAAGAGCTTACATGATGTAGCAAAAGGGAGGCTTATGAAAGTAAGGCTGTTAACAAATAAACCATTTTTTAATCCCCATAAAGTGTGTATCATCATTCTAACTAAACAATTTGAAATTATTTGTGATAGATTAGTATTTTAAATATCAATACTTTAAATAAATATACAAGATGTAATAGTTTGTATATTTTTAGTAACATGAGGTTTGTATTGTTTTAATTGGCTACTTAGACAGACATATGTTGGATTCTCCACAAAAATCAAACATCAAATATGGAGAAAGTGGTTTGTCCATCAATGGCACAGAGCAGTTTGAAAGGAAACCATCCTCACCAAAAAAATCTAAACCCAAAAAGCTGCCATCAGAAAAGAGCCCTATTATAGAGGCTTTAATGAGAAGTGTTAAAGAGCACCCTAAAGATCGTGGTGTACATGACTCATGTCGGCCTTGTGTGTCACTAACCACCAAATGTCCAAAGACAGTTACAAAAACAGTCTATGTTCCTCCTTCCTGTCACCTGACTAAAGAGATGAAGACACTAAAGAAAAAACACCGATCTCCAGAGAGGAGGAAGTCACTACTCACTCATGAAAACAGAGAGAAGAATGATAGAGATCAAGGCAAGACCAGTGCAGATACCAACAAGCAGGCCACAGTGACTGAAGCTGACATATTCAAGAACACCTCCAGAAGTCTTAGCAGCAGGAGCAGCCTGTCTAGGCATCACCCAGGAGAAAGCCCTCTGGGAGCTAAGTTCCAGTCGTCACTAGCTTCTTACTGCAGAGAAAGACAACTAAAGAAGTTGAGAAAGGAGCAAATGGAGCAGAGAACCCACTCAGAAAATTCTTTCTCAGAAGCAAGCAATCTTTCCTTAAAATCCTCTAGCATAGGAAGAAACGATCAACCAAGGCAAGAACAAAGTAAACAGAACGATGTCAGACCTGGAAAAAGTAATCTTTCAAACCTGGTATGTACAATAGTTACTGAATTAGCTTGGCTACTGCTTTATCATATTTAGATGCTAAATCTAAAAATAATAATTGTTAACATACTGGTACCGTTTGTTAAGAAAATAATGATACATACATTCTGTAGAAGTTACTTTCATTAGGTTTTCTCCAGTTGTCGATCAAACTCAGTAAACCAGTGTTTCTTGCCCTTAATTTTTTCAGACTAGGAACAAAGATCTTACTTAATCAGAAGAAGTAAACATTCTTTTTTTAGGCAAGTATAGTCATTTTTAAATTAGGCTGAAGGGAGGGGTGTGAGGAATGGAAAATCAAAAACAGCAGGAAGTGGTTTAGAATGGAGGTTCTCAAAATGTTCCTGGACTAGCAACAGCAGCATCACCTTGGAACTTGTTAAAAACACAAATCTCCGGCCCCACCCCAGACCCACTAAAACAGAAACTGTAGTAGAGTCCAGCAATCTGTGATTAATAAGCCTTCCACATGATTCTGATGCACTTTAAAGTTTGAGAATCACTGGTTTAGATTAAATATAAATCTTAAATAATTGAGTATGGGTCTTAGAAGACTATCCAAATACCTCTTAATCTCATATTTATCTTTTGAAACTGTACCAAACTTAGATCAGCATAAAAGCTGTCCCTCTTCCCTGGGAAGACAAGTCATTAAGCATATCTGTTGCAAAGAGCTTTTCTACATACAGAGCAAATACAAGAAGATTAGGTAACGAGGAAGTGCTATGTGGGAAAGTTGCTATAAAATTTGTAAACCTGGTAAAACAAAAATAAACCAAACTATGACATTCTGGGAGTAGATAGAGATTGTTGCACTGTATGTTACTGGAAAATGTAGTTGGTGCCTTTACCAGTGATTAAATTGCTAGTGATCAGTAGAGTTTTGGCCCTGGCTGGTGTGGCTCTGTGGACTGAGTACAGGCCTACAAACTGAAGGGTTGCTGGTTTGATTCCCAGTCAGGGTCACAGGCCAGGTCGTGCAAGAGGGTTCTCTCACATGTTTCTCTCCCTCTCTTCCCTCCCTCCCTCCCTCTCTCCCTAAAAATAAATAAATAAAATCTTTAAAAAAAAATAGAGGTTAATAACATTTGGTCCATTTCTATAAGATTTCAGTATTTGGTGTTACATTGATATTTAAACAGAAGTATTGAGTTCATTTGATTGGTGAATGTTAGGCTTAATATTTATCAAAATAACTGCACTGCTCTAATAGAATCTTAATCTGTGTATGAAAACTGACTTTACAGTGTTTTTATATTGTTATACTACACATGCCCTTTGTTTTTATGATAAAACTTAAGAATTTAAAGTATTTTATTATAGGGAATTTACTTCCAAATATATGTTCATGCTTTATTCAGTCTAGAAATCTGTGTTTAAATGTGTTGAAGAAAAATTCATATTCTTTACTTAATCCAACTCCTAATGAAATTTTTTTTTTTTTCATTTTGCTAATAGGAAAATGGACAACTCTCAAGAAAAAGATCATCTTCTGATTCATGGGAAACTGCTTCAGGTAGAATCAAAATAATTAAATTTATGAATTTCAGTACATTTACATTTTAATGGCACTGTTTTTTAGAGCCAATTTGTTTTAAAATGCAGTTTCCTTCCTAGAGGTGAATTGAATGTCTCACTTTAGAGTTTGGTAATATTATATTCAAAACGAATAGTCCTTGAATTTAGCACATGTAATTTGTGGTTTATCTTGACTCTTCTCTATAGTTTTCAATAGTTCCTTACAATGTGTTTCTCACACTGGTGGCATTCAGTGCCCTACTTCTGAATCCTTGACTACAATTTAATCTATATTCCTGGAATTGTGGACTATCTGAGGTCTTGATATTAAAGATGCTTTTGTTTAAGGTTGAAACTGTTACCTTGATCCATCGCAGTCTTTTCTATATTTTAAGTAAAAAAATCTCTTTTTAGAATCAAATTTCAAGGACACTTATATGATACTAGTTTGTACTTTTATTATCTATTGGTTGAGAAAATGCATAATAGCAAACAGCTACTATTAACTCAGATGCTGTTAACACAGTGTCTTTAATTTTTTAACTAGAAAATAGAACAATATAAAATTTAAACACGGTAGAAATTTATAACACAAAAAATGGAAGGCCCCCAGAAATAACAACTGTTAATAGTTTGGTATATCAGAACTTTTTTCAGTTAGGACTGCAAACTTTGAAAAACGGACTTTACACATTTCCACACTCTCGATGATAAAAGCAAACATTTATTAAGCCCTTACTGTGTGACATGTCCTATTCTGTGTCCTTTTAATTCATTGGAGCCTCCCATCTGTATAAGGAGGTTGCTTTTAGAAACTTAAAAAATGGAAGTATAGAGACAGTTCTGACTTACTATTCTTTAGGTTTTGTTTAAAATTCTATTTTTTATATATTCTAGAAGTATATTGCATTTTGACCAAGTGACCTCAAGTGTTACAATCAGTCTTCAGCCAAGGCTGAAATCATACTTAGTGTCATAGGAGGAACTTCTAGGATATAAGAAAAGTCTGAAGTTTTATGTGTCTTCAGACACATAAAAAATGTATTTAATTTTTATAATGTTGATTTTGATAATCAAATGTTACTGAATTTTGACATTAAGAGTATAAGAACAGTAATTGCTCAGTCATGAGATTGCTATTGCACTCACTGTATTACATGTTTATAATATTAAATAAATTATCATTTTGCACTGAGGTGAATGGAAGAACAAACTATTTTTAGGCTAGCTTTGCAAGCATAAGGGCTGCTGGCAATGTTGCCACCAAGCTATTCAGCCTTTTTCCCCCTTTGATAATGACCAAGATAAAAATTATTTTTTAGTTCATGGGTTTACAGATTTCACTCTGGTGACCGAAGTAGTTTTATTTATATAATTCCACCTACTGATGTTTTTGAACACTGCTTAAAAAAGATGCAGGCTTAAGATGGTTGCCTTCATATATATATATATATATTTTTTAAAGGACTTTGATATTTTATTTTTAAACATTTTATTTATTTATCTTTAGAGGGGAAGGAAGGAGAGAGGGAGATGGGGGAGAAATATCAATGTATGGTTGCCTCTTGTGCGTCCCCTGCCGGAAACTGGCCTGCAACCCAGGCATGTGCCCTGACTGGGAATCGAACCGCGATCCTTTAGTTCACAGCACTTATATATAATTTTAAAAAAATGTTTATTGGTTTTAGAGAGAGAGGAAGGGAGAGGGAAACATCAATTTGTTGTTCCACTTATTTATGTATTCATTGGTTGATTCTTGTATGTGCCCTGACCAAAGATTGAATCTGCAACCTTGGCATATCAGGATGACACTCTAACCAACTGAGTAACCTGGCCCGAGACTTATATTTTTATTTCTAATGTTTTTGCATGTTTTTCATAATCCTCATAATTGTGGTACTATACTCTATACATTTATACTTCAGTTGATCGTCAACAATATATGGGATATAAGGGGATTTTTCTTCATTCTAGATAACATGAAGAATGCTTACTTTATCTGAGTAAATATTAATAATCTAAATGTTATATCTTGTTTACATTACTATTACAGTTATCCATTGCGAAGATGCACAGCATCATCACACATTGATTATTCACATATAAGTTTAAGGATTTCACAAATGTTGGTAGTATAGACATTTGGCTCTTTGGTCTTCCAGAGCACTATCCTTTGGCTGAATTGTGAAGTCCAATTTAATCCATCCCTAGTTTATTCCATAATTTACTAATAGCCAATTCCCTATTAAGGAACATTTAGATTTTTCCTTTTTCTTTCTTTACAGACTCAATCACTGGCTTATCTGAGTATTTTATATACTAATACATATTTTTTATTTAATCTTTATTATATTTTTTCCATTACCATTTAGTCCCCTTATACCTCCCTCCCCCCACTAATACATATTTGAAATGTTATAAAACATTCACTCTGAGGGTTGTACAAGGGGTGCAAAAAGAATCATGAAATTTTTGCAGGTAATTGCCCTAGAGAGCTTGCAGAAAGGAAGCCTACCTATAGTACCAATTCACCTTCCTCTAATTCTAGACACAAGTTCTTAATAAGCTGATTTTTCTTAAACTTTGCCCACAAATAGTTTTTCTCTCCTCCTGGACAAGTCTTCAGTTCCCAAACAAAGCAGGAATTTCTTCTTATTACTAGCTGTATAAAATGTCTGATTTCTCTAGGGAAATGGAGCTAAACTCAAATTGGCAGCTCTGTAGCTATCTTTCTTATAACCTTCAAACTTAAGACAATCAGTATAAGTGTGCCCCCAGTCTTCCCTTTTTCTTAGTTAACTTGATTTCTCATCCTGCACTATAATGGACCCCTATTTTTCTTATAAGACATTTAGCCCCCAAAAATTGGTCCTGAATCGTTTCTTCAGGTAATAGGAGATACCTGTAGAAGAATGGATGTGGAGCATTTGTTTATAATTGATTTTTTATAAGATGAATTTTCCAGAATATGTATTCATCAAGGTATCCAAATTGGTTGACTCTTGAGGATTTTTGTTTGTGTCTTTAATCTATTGAGGATTTGGGGAGTGGGGAAACATGGAGGATCTGCCATGTACAGAAAGAAACTTGATTTAGGGAAATTTGATTTTTGAGAATACTGATTATATAGTAAATTTTTAATGAATTTTAAGAGCGAATTAATGAAACCACATTTTTAAACAATAAGAAATTTTTCTAGTTAACTCAAATTTTTGTGGTTATTAAAGTGCTTCTGGACGGAGCACTAACACAGCTTGTATTAGTTGTCTAGGGCTACCATAACAATTGCCAAAACCTAGGTGGTTTAAAACAACAGAAATTAATTACCTTATGGTTCTGGAAGCTAGAAATCCAGAATTAAGGTTATCAGCAGGGCCTTGGTTTCTCTAACAACTCTAAGGGAGGATCCTTCCTTGCTGCTTATAGCTTCTGGTGTTTGCCTACAATCCTTGGCGTTCCTTGACTTATAGATGCATCAGTCCAATCACAGCACATTCCCCATGTGTATCTTCATATCATATTCCCTCTGCATGTATGTCTTCATGTCCAAATTTCTCTTTTTATAAGGATACTAGTTATACTGAATTAGGATCTGCCTTAATGACCTCATTTTAATTTGATTCCCCCCTGTAAGAAACACTATTTCTAATGAACATCACATTCTGAGGTTCTGGGAGTTAGGACTTTACATACCACTTTGGGAGCCACAGTTTAACCCATAACATAGCTGAAGACTAGAGGGATACATGAGAAAGGATAAACAATTAAATACTAGGGGGAAAAACTTGGATTAATTTTTTTAATTGAAAAATTAAAATGTGTCTGCCTTCAACTAGTTACCATATATGTGTTTTAAGGTAATGTAAATTTAGGTACAGAAGTGTTACATTTCTGGAACCATATAGTCCTTGGTCTAAGAAAGAGCATGTATGCACTTGGAGACAAAGTGCCTTTGGAATCCTTTCCTTGATATAGATACGTAGTTTTTTATGTTTGAGGGAGTTGTACCTTTAATTTTATTTAGGTAGTAAACTTAATAGTTCTGGAATGAAAGTCAGTATTTGTCATTGGCTTTAAATTTCTTGGACTGACCAATATTTATCAGTTAAAAAAATAAATGATAGTATTAACTCTTTCTCCAAATTCCATATGTGATGAATAACCTCAGCCTAAACTTAGAATTTAAACATTTTGTCAGGGTGTTCTAGACACTAATTGAATAAACTTAACTAAGATAGGAAAATATGTTTTCACTAATCTGGCAAAAATTAAATTTTAGCAGGCTCTAAGCAGAATAAATTTCCTGACAAAAGAAAAAGGAACTCTGCGGACTCAGATCTGAAAAGCACAAGAGAATCCATAATGCCAAAAGCTAAAGAGTCTTTCCTTGAGAAGCGTCCTGACGGACATCAGAGAGATAAATTTATAAAACACATTGCACTGAAGACACCTGGTGATGTATTGCGCTTGGAAGATATATCCAAGGAACCGAATGAAGAAGTGGATTGTTCCTCTACAGGCTTGGCACCTTCAAATTCTGGCCACCATTCTTCCAGGAATAGTGACCAAATCCGTGTGGCAAGTACCAAAGAGACTAAGATGCAGAAACCTCACTTACCTTTACCTCAGGAAAAGTCTACGGTTAAAAAGTCTAGCAACCTTCAGAAAAATAAAACTGCTAGCTCTGTGGCATCAAAGGAGACAAAACTTCTACCTTTACTTTCCCATGTTCCAAGTGCTGGTTCCTCTCGGGTACCATTAAATTCTAAAAATTGCACTCTTTCAATTCCTAAAAAAGATAAAGAGCGGTCCTCATCTAAAGAATGTTCTGGGCACTCTGCAGAGTCCTCCAAACACAAGGAACACAAAGCAAAGACTAATAAGGCTGATTCTAATGTTCCTTCAGGGAAAATTTCTGGGGGATCTTTGCATTCAGAAAATGGCACTCCTACAAAGTCTCCCCCAGCTGCTTTGGAAGTTGTGCCATGTATCCCAAGTCCTACAGCACCTTCAGATAAAACCCCTTCAGAAAAAGAGAGTTCAGGAAATTCCAATGCAGGTAGCAATGCACTGAAAAGAAAACTAAGGGGTGATTTTGATAGTGATGAAGAAAGTTTAGGTTACAACCTAGACAGTGATGAGGAAGAGGAAACATTAAAACCACTGGAAGAAATAATGCCTTGGAACTTCAATCAGACTCCTGCATCTACAGGAAAGCCTCCTGTTCCTTCCAAGGGGCTTGGATCTCAGTCATCAGACTATACAGTAAGTAGTTCTATAACATTTATCTTTACTTCAAGAGGGAAAGATGGATTGATTAATGGAAGAGGAATAGAATGTTAGAACTTATTTTAAAATCCAGTATTTGTTATGACTCTTAATTGGTCCTGCAGCTGGTACAGTTTTTGTTTGATTAATGGGTTTCCCTTATCTTTAGTTTTATTACTGTAAATCAGTGGTCTCCAAACTTTTTTTGATCACACACACTTCTATTAGTAAAAAAAAATTTCGAGCATGCACCCCAATATATTTGTATACTTATAGATTAATACATGTATCATTATGTACTTTCTAAAGAATATGCAAAAACAATTTAAAGGAAGAAGAAAAAAAGTATTTTCCTATAGAATTTATGTAGAAGTTACTATAGACTAAGTTCTACAGAGTTTCTATAGAAGTTCCATATAAATAGAAGTTCTATTATTTTCTTCCTGCACCCCAATGGATCACCTTGCACACCCTCTGCTTTGGAGACCACTGCTGTAAATGAAGGTAGAGTGTAGAATGTTGTTAATTGTGGTGTGCAATTTTATTTATAAAGTGCTTCATTCTATCTTGGGAATAAGCTGAATTAAATTCTAATATGTCTGTAAAATTTGGTGGGGAAGGTGTTAATGTTCATGGTAACACCTAAAAGTTTATAGTTTAATTTCACTAAAATAGAATTTAAAAATAAAGACAGGGTAGCAATGGAGCCTTGGGTGTTTACAGTCAGTTTCTAAGACTGGCAGGGTTTTTATAAGTAGTGCCTTTTCTTACAGATGGTAAAATCATATTGCCTGTAGTACAAAATACTAGATTTAAAGCATGATGGTGAAAATTCCTTTTTAAGAAAGGTATCCTCCTGGCCCAGGTTACTGAAATAGAAAATATTCTTTAGTATTCTGAGTAACTTAAAACATCCCAATTCTTGTACTAAGATATATTATAAAGTATTCCTAAATTTTCTTCTTGTTTTAGGAACATGTTCATAGTGGAACCTATACAAATACTCTAGAGCGTCTAGTGAAGGAAATGGAAGACACACAAAGGTTAGTTAGTATTATGACTACCTGGCTAAATTTAAATACTGTTTTAGAAATAAGATATTCTTGTTTATAGGCTGGATCAGAGGCTCCAGGTTTTTATGGTATACTGCATTAATTAATAATATAATTTTTTTCTGCTTAAAACAACTAGTATCTAAATCAGGGGTGTCAAACTCATTTTCACCAGGGGCCACGTCAGCCTTGCGGTTGCCTTCAAAGGGCTGAATGTAATTTTAGGACTGTATAAATGTAACTACTCCTTAACTAGGGGCAAGGAGCTCGGCACTGCCTCTGGGTAGAAACAAGGTCCTGGGCCAGATAAAACAAGGTGTGGAGGGCTGGATTCGGCCCGAGGGTCTTGTGTTTGCCACCTGTGATCTAACTGATAGCTGAAATTCTTGATCAAAAGCCTTAGTAGAATTTTCATTTTTCTATTATGATAAAATAGATAATAAAATTTACCATTTTAATCACTTTTAAATGTATGGTTCACTGGCACTAAGTACATTCACATTGTTGTGCAACCATCACCTCCATCTAGCTCCAGCACATTTTTTTCATCCTCTTTTATTGAAATTCCATATCCATTAACCTATAACTCCCCGTTCTCCCCTCCCATCCCCTGATACAACAATCTATCAGTACTTTCTCTATGAAGCTGACTATTCTAGAGACCTCATGTAAATGGGATTATAAGCATTCATCCTTTTGTGATTGACTTATTTCACTTAGCATGTCTTCAGGGTTCATCCATGTTGTAGCATGTGTCAGAATTCCCTTCCTTTTTAAGGCTGAATAATAGTCTATCATATATATACACACCACATTTTGTTTATTCATCAGTGGACACTTGAGTTGCTTCTGTTTTTTGGCTATTGTAAATACTGCTGTTATGATAATGGCTGTACAAATATGCCTTCAAGTACCCACTTTCAATTTGGGATATATACCCAGAAGTGCAGTTGCTGGATCATATGGTAATTCTGTGCATCATTTTTTGAGGGCCTGCCATATAGTTTAACATAGTGGCTACACCATTGTGCATTTCCACCAGCAGTATACAAAGGTACCAGTTTCTCCACATCCTTAGCAAGACTTGGTATTTTCTGTTATTTTTGATAATAACTATCCTAAGGAGTATGAAGTGGTATCTCATTATGGTTTTGATTTGCATTTCGCTAATGATGTTGAGCACCTTTTCATGTTCTTATTGGCATTTGTATAGTTTGTTTGGAGAAATGTTTATTCAAGGTCCTTTGCTGATTTTTTAATTTGGTTGTTTGGGTTTTTTTGTTTGCATGGGTACAATTTTTTTTTTACATGTTTGTATGCCTGCTTAGTCCCAAGTTTTGACACCAGCATAACCAGACACATTATTTCTACATCAAGCTATCATTTTTAGGACTATAAGACACACCAGACCATAAGACATACCTAGGTTTTAGAGGAAAATAGGAAAAAAAATTTGAAGCAAAAAAATGTGGTAAAATATTTAATAACCTGTGACCCTGCTCCACCACTGCCCCCCCACACAGTGAGCCAGGTATGCTGCATTCAGACTATAAGATGCACCCCTCTTCCCCGCCCCCAAATTTGAGGGGGGAGTGCATCTTATAGTCTGAAAAATTTGGTACTCTTTTGGGGAAGTTTAGTTATGAATGATACCTCTGACATGCACACACAGAGAAATCAAAAAGTTTGAGGGTCACAATGACCCTGATGAAATTTATGTAACTAATTGCAAAATGCTTTTGCTAATGAGATGGGAAAAATATATCCCTTATTAGTTGAAGGAATATCCTTGAAATGAGCCCAGAGATCTTCACTAAAAGCTCAACTGGCTTGAAGTTGTTATATCTATGTCTTAAACTTGATAACCAAGTAGCTAGATACAGGATTTGCAGATCTTACTAGGTCAGAAGTGTTTCCCTTTCTGAATATAATTAGAGAAATTATTTCTGTTATAAAATAGTTTAAATGTGTGAATTCATGTGATTTGTGATATGTCAAATATGGTGTTGCTTATTTAAAATTGAACGTTGCACAGACCAAAGGCAGAGATGCTAGTTTGATCTGATAATTGACTGTTTCTTGTTGTTATAGAGCAGTACATTTATCTGTCATTTACTGTTGTATTACACTCATCTACTTTGGGGCTGGAGTTGGGGATAAGGACCTCAGTTAAAACAACTTAATCTTGGTGAGTTATGTAAGCAAGGAAGGATTTCAGAGCTAGACTCTGACTTTGAACTCTAGCTCCTCGCATTGTGAGCTTGAGTAAGTTAGTTTTTCTAATGTCTTTTTCCTCATGTGTAAAATGGGTAATCATAAACTACCACATGGGGTTGTTGTGAGGGTTAAAAAAGTTAATACATGAGTTCTTAGTACAGTGTATGTCACACAGCAAGTGCTTAGTAAGGGTTAGGTGTTGTGACAGTAATGATGATAATGATGATTACTGCTGCTAGAAAGCCTAGTTAACAATATCAGGTTGTTAATCTACTGGAAGTCAAATGAACATTAGATGCCTATCCAGGTGGCTCAGTTGGTTGGAACATTGCCCTATCTACCAAAAGATTGCCGGTTCCATCCCCGGTCAGGGCATGTACAGGAGGAAGCTGATTGATATTTCTATCTCACATCAATGTTTCTCTTCCTCTCTCTCTTTCTCTAAAATCTATAAACATATTCTCGGGTAAGGATTAAAAAAGAAAAAAAATGAGCATGAGAGATTAAACATTAAATTAGTAATGTTTATTTTTGCCATTTTCCCTTCCCCTTTTCTAAAGATATGGAAATCATTCTTGAAGTCCTAGCTATAAAGTAGCATTCAAGTTTTCTATGTTATGAAATACTGTTCTTTTTCTTTCTTTTTTTAATCTTCACACAAGGATATGTTTGTTTATTTGAGAGAGAGAGACATTGATTGGTTGCCTCTTGTATGCACCCCAATTGGGGATTGAACTTACAACCTAGGTATGTGCCCTGACCAGGGATTGAACCCACTACCTTTAGGTGCACAGGATGATGCTCCAACCAACTGAGCAAGCCGGCCAGGGCTGTGATGGAATACTATTCTAATACCATATTGATAGCTGGGTAAAAGACTTAAGACCTAAGATATATTTTTTTGTGTTTAATGAAAATGTTATATTCTATAACATACATTACGATGTATTTGAGAGACATGATTTTACCTAAAGTATAAACAAAGTTTGTCTTATAATAGTATACTTAATAAGAGGTTTTTTTGATGCTACCTTTAGGCATAAGATAAAGATTGTTTTTATTTTTAGAGGCAACCATTTATTTTAATATTATCTCAATTCTCAGGCTAGATGAACTGCAGAAGCAACTACAGGAAGACATAAGACAGGGCCGAGGCATTAAATCCCCAATCAGAATTGGAGATCAAGACAGTACAGATGATGAAGATGGCCTCTTAGAAGAGCACAGGTACACCCTTTTTTCATGATGTATGCCCTATTAAGTTTATATATTTTTAAATTTTGTTTTTATAAAATGGGCAATTGATGGTTATTTAGTTAGCAGATAATCCACGATGGGTTTCTAATCCATCTGTGATAGATTTGGAAGACAAATGTTAAGGCCACGTTAACATAATTTGCCCTTTCTCGTGGTGGTTTCTTTTCACACGCATTTAGTGGCTTTGGACTGATGACTAGCAAAAAGTGTGAGGAGCAAAACACATGTTCTCATGTTAGAGTTCTAATCTGGGATTGGCATAGGTCCTAAAAAAAGTTTGCTTTACACCCAACTTTTAAGCATAAAATTAGATACAGTATAACTGTTTGTTGTTTGATGGCCTTTTCTAATTTCAGGGAATTTCTAAAGAAATTTTCAATTACAATTGATGCTATTCCTGATCATCATCCAGGTGAAGAAATATTTAATTTCTTCAATTCTGGAAAAATTTTCAATCAGTATACCTTGGATTTAAGAGACTCTGGTTTTATTGGACAAAGTGCTGTAGAGAAGCTTATTCTTAAGTAAGTAAAAAAGCAGACATTTTACTTTTTCACATACAAAAATTAAGATTCTGATGGATGTAATCTTCTAAAAGGTTAATTTCTGCTACGACCAATCCAGTTTCTTAATCCTTTTTCTTACTACTATTGCCCTTTGTGCTGTATTATTTAATTATAGAAAGCAGTGTGAGATAGTTGTTGGGTACATCATATACCTTTATTAGTTAGGATTAAGATCATTATATAATAAAAATGACTAAACAATGTCAAAATATCAGGGGCTTAATAAGAAATATATTTCTATCTTATGTGAAAGAATTCAGAGGTAGGAATTCCAGGTCTGCTGTTTCACCATGTAATCTTTTTTCTCCACCATCCTTAGCACTTGGTTGCTTTAGTTGGTACTGGAGTTCCAGCCTTTATATTCAAGTTTCCAGAAATCCCACACAACATTTCTGTTTAGGGTTAGTTGCGTAGAACTTAGTCAACATGGCCATACCTACTACAAGGAAGGCTGCAGAGTGATTTTTTTTTTTTAAGAATTCTGAAGTTTTTGTTTTGTTTTTTAAATTTTCTCTTTAGACACAGAGGAAGACAGGGAGAGAAACATCAGTGTGTGGTTGTCTCTCTTGCCACCCCCTACTAGGGACCTGGCCCACAACCCAGGCATGTGCCCTGACTGGGAATCGAACCAGTGACCCTTTGATTTGCAGGCCGGCGCTCAATCCACTGAGCCACACCAGCCAGGGCGGAGTGATTTTAATTTCAGGCAGCCAGTATGCCCAGCTAAAAATCAGGGTTCAGTTACCAGGAGTAAATGCAAACATAGATATTGGAATAGGTAACTAGCAGTCTCTCACATTACCCCAGAGCTAATTTCTCTCAGTGCGTGATATCTCAGATCCAGAGAAATCACATTAATTCTGAGTTTTATGGAAGTACAGACCCCAGCTGGCAAAAACAGACAGTGCCCTGAGACTTGATGGGCTCTCTTCCTTATCAACACTGCCAGTAGACAGCTTTAGGCCCTTCATTGAATTTCTTTTGTAAGTAACTCATCCTTATTGGGGTAGAATCCACCTAAGAATGGACTTAGGATGATTTGCTTGTTCATTTCCCAGATTATGTCAGAATTTGGTGGTAGAAGTTTCTTGTCAACAGTCACACTGATTTTACTTTATTTTTTCAGATCAGGAAAGACAGATCAGATTTTTTTGACAACACAAGGCTTCCTTACCTCTGCTTATCACTATGTCCAGTGTCCTGTACCTGTGTTAAAGTGGCTATTTCGGGTAAGAGAAATGTGTGGGGATTATAGTTGCCTCCTACTGTATTTCCCAGTCAGAAGCAAACTTAAAATATAATCTTATTTGCACATTACTAAAAAATACCAATATAGCACATCCAACCCATGATTTCAGTGGATACAAATGAGGCAAAAGAATCAATGTAGCTCTGACCAGTGTGGCTCAGTTGGGCATCGTCCTGCAAAGCAGAAGGTCATCGTTTTGATTCCCAGTCAGGGCATATGCCTGGATTGCAAGTTTGGTCCTTGGTTGGATACAAACCTTTGGATTGATGTTTCTCACATCAATGTTTGTTTCTCTCCCTCTCTTTCTGCCTCCCTTCCCTTCTAATGGTGAATAAGCAGAATTTTTTTTTCTTTTTTAAGGAAAAAAGAATAGGTGTAAAGAAATTATAAAGAAAATACTAATGCAGGTAGTATGCAGGGTAGTCAATAATGTTAGTTGTACCTGAAACATTTCATCACATGGGTAAGTCATTGCTATACTTAGTTTCAGAAGAGGTCTTCTAATGCTTACATACGTTGCAGTGGTTACCAGTTTTCCCCATTTTTATGGAAGTTCCTGCATACATTTTTAGGATTTGACTTGTATACTGATATTTAACTATTCATATATATTTTTAAAGATTTTATTTATTTATTTTAAGAGAGAGGAGAAGGGAAGGAGAAAGAGAGGGAGAGAAACATCAATATGTGGTTGCCTCTCAAGCACCCCCTACTGGGGACCTGGCTTGCAACCCAGGCATGTGCCCTGACTGGGAATCAAACCAGCCACCCTTTGATTTATAGGCCCATGCTCAAATCACTGAGCTACACCAGCCAGGGCTATTCATATATTTTTTTATGCAACTCTAACAATGTTTCTCCTCCTCATTCATATTTAACTCTTAAATCTACTTAAAATAATTATCTTAATTTTTGTATTGTTTATATGGTATCTTTATAAATATCAGTGGTATCAGACTGTAACTATTATATGTGAAGTGAGAAGTGGGACAAACATGGAGTTTCTATTCTGGGTTTAAGATAGCATTTCAAAGAATCTTACATTTGGCAAGAACTAGCTATTCCAATATAGCCTTTTATTCATTTTTTTATAAACCTGGCAATTCTGAGTGCCGGCTATGCCAGACCCTGGGGAGAAGAGCAATGAAAAAAAAAACAGTGTCTCTCATCTCATGAATCCCACATTCTAGTACAGAAGAGACAGACAATAAATGTGTGTGTACACATTTATACATATATTAGATCACATGTTAAGTGCTATGAAGAAAAAGTAAGCTAAGGTAAATATAGGGAATATCAGGGTGGGAAAGAAAGTTTGCTTTATATATAAGGTATCAGTAAGACCTTACTGATAAGGTGAGGTTTGAGAAAAAACCTGAAGAAAGTGATGGAATGAGCTTTGCCACTATGTGGGAGAAGAGCATTTTAGGCAAAGAGAATAACAGGTGGTGTAGACTATGGGCAGAAGCATTTGCTTCCAGTAACTGACTACTTGTAATTTTTTAACAATCCTAATTAAATAAAAAGTGGCCTCCCTACAGTTTTTAATCTAGTGATACTAATTATCTTTTCTGTAGCTTCCCAGAATATGCCTCATCTGACTGTAAAGACAGATTATTTTTATTTTTATTTATTGATTTTTAGAGAGAGGAAAGAAGAGAGAGAAACACCAGTTTGTTGTTCCACTTATTTATGCATTCATTGGTTGATTCTTGTGTGTGCCCTGATGGGGATTGAACCCACAACTTTGGTGTACTGGGGATAACACTCTAACCAACTGAGCTACCTGACCAGGGCTCTTCAGTTATTTCTTAAACAACTATCATGACCTTCATCTCTTCCCACACTAAACGTTCTATAGTCATTAAATTTCTAGTCTCTTTATTGACCATCCTGATAGATCTTTAGCTTGTGTCACTCCTAAAGTGCTTTTCCCCTCCCCACATATGCTTCAGATAAGGTCTTTTTTACCAGCAGTTTCTAGCAAGATTGTTTACCTGTCTACTCTACCCACATATTTCTGTTTATTATGATTCAGAATTTCATTTGCTGTCATGACAGGGCTCATTATTCTCTAATATCTTTTCTTAAACTTGCAAGTAAGACTTTGCAATCATCTGTATTAAGTTTCATCTTCTTGATGTGAGTCCATGATTATGGCCTTAAACCCCTAATGATGGCCTGGCTGGTGTAGCTTAGTGGTTTGAGTGCCAGCTTGTGAACCAAAAGGTTACCAGTTTCATTCCCAGTCAGGCAACATGCCTGGGTTGTGGACCAGGTCCCCAACTGGGGGCATGCGAGAGGCAACAATCTATGTTTCTCTCACACATTGATGTTTCTCCCCTTGTCTTTCTCCCTCCCTTCTCCTCTCTCTAAAAATAAAATATTTGTTTTAAAAAGCCCTAATGATGGCATTCAAGCATATCTTTGTGTAAACAGTTTATTTTTTATTGTATTTTTTCCACTACCATTTATCCCCCTTATGTATAGCCCTCTTGTTAAGTTTTGTATACTCTTCATATTTACTCTTTAAAAACCAAACTAATAATCATTTGTTAAACACTTTCTCTTTTTAAAATACTTCGTCTCATTTCTCCTTTCCAATTCCAAATTTATTTTTCATGATGGGGAGACCAACTTACAATTTTTTTGTCAAAATTTATTTTAATGCTACAGTCCTAATTAATATTTCATAAATTTAATTGTTAAAATGTTTTGCATCTTTGTTGTCTATATGTAGTAGACCAGAAAGACAGGGTTTTTTTGTTGTTGTTTTTGGGTTTTTGTTTTTTGGGGGGTTTTTTTGTTCGTTTTGTCTTACCATTTTCAGAGGGAATTCACGTTTGATTGTGAGGCATTCAAGTAAAATGGAAAGGGTATTAAAATTAAAAAGAAGGCTGAACTCCCAGTTTCCAGGGGCTGTTAGTGTTTTCTGGATTGTTCTGTGTATATAGATTGCAGTATAACAATATAAATAAAATATATGCTCTTTTATAACATTATTTCAGATGGCAATAAATTATTGAGTATTTTTATCTCAGTATAGATATCTTATCCTTTTTAATGGCTTTTATAGTATTGCTTTGTAGTGCTGTACCATGATTTATGTAACCCAATCCTAATTGGTAGATATTTGATTGTCATATACACTTCTTTATACACTTATTTAATTATTTCCAGTTGCCCACCTCAGAATTCATCACCTCCACACAAAACTGTTATTCAAAACTTGTCCAGTGTCCAACATGCCTTTGAATGGTGCTGCCCTCTAGTGGCAGAGCATTACAACACAAACATCATAGCAAAGATTTATTCTTACAGGATGATTTTGAAATGCTACAAGCTGTTTGCCTGATTGAAGCCAGAGTTTGGGTTATTCCTTCTTATATTTTAGATTTAAATGTATTATAATCCATGGCTCCAAAGCAAAAGAGAAAGAGATAAACTATATTTTTCTCCATAAAACCACTTAAAAATTACTTTCAATATGACTTTTAAAAAGCATTTTTAAACTCAAGCTTTTATTCCCAAAGAATTATCTTATAAAATTATTTTAATTATATGCCTCTGCATATAAATTCCTGTGTAAAAAGGCTGACTGGGTCAAAGTACAAGGGCAATAATTTTGCATAAATATTAAATTATTTTTTAAAGATTTTATTTATTTTTAGAGAGAGGGGAAGAGAGGGAGAAAGCGAGAGAAACATGTGAGAGCTATATCAACCAGTTGCCTCTAGCACTCCCCCTATTGGGGACCTGGCCTGCAACCCAGGCATGTTCCCTGACTGGGAATTGAACCAGCGACCTTTTGGTTCACAGGTTGGTGCTCAGTCCACTGAGCCACACCAGCCAGGGCACAAATTATTTTTTAAATTTTACTAAATTATACCCACACTGGGCATACTACCTTTTTCCTAGTATACTTGTGAACACTGTATTATCAGTAGTCTCAATCTTCACCAATATTGAAGTCAACTAATGATGTCTTAATCACTTTCCTTTGTATTTCTTTGATTACTGGTGATATTGAACACCTTTTTACGAGTATATTAGAAGGGGGGATGGTGGGGAGGAAATGGAGACAACTGTACTTGAACAACAATAAAAAATGTGAAACGGTAAAATTTAAAAAACAAAAGTATATTGGTATATTAGTTTGCATATTTGTGTCTTTTCAGGTATTTTTACTAGTTTTTTGGGGGGGTTTGGTTTGGTTTTGGTTTTTTGTTTGTTTTGTTTTTTTGTTTGTGTTGCCTGTGAAATAATCAAGCTAGTAGCCTTTTCCTTTATGATTTTGGAGTTTCATGACATGGTATGAATTAGCAAAATTTTTTTATAGTTTTAAATGTTATATTTGTCTTATTATAAAGGAAGTTACAAAAACAAATATGTTAGAATGGAAAATGCCCTGACTTCAGAATCAGACCTTGATTTAAATTCCAACTACTCATGTATTACATTGGGTAGAGTTAATAGTCTCTCTGAGCCTCTTTGCTCCTATGTATGATATATGACCACTTCATAAGGTTAATATAAGTATTCAATGAAATGCCCATAAAACACCTGTATATGTGCCTGGCAAATAGTAAATGCTCATGTTTCCTTTTTTCTCTCTCAATACTCTATCATTTATCTATTTAGATGATGTCAGTTCATACAGACTGTATTGTGTCCGTGCAGATTTTAAGTACATTGATGGAAATAACAATTAGAAATGGTGAGTATATAATGGTGATTAGCAGTGTGAATTATTGGTTGCTATGTACATGGTCTCTTTCATATTGCTAAAATTAATATATTTGGGAATATAGGATAAATAATTTTTGTAATCTAAATTCTTTAATAATGAAATGAAACTCTAATCAAAAATGAGTATCTGCATTTTTCTAGTTGCATTGAGAAAAAGGGTATAAGATGTTGCAAGTGGCAGCCTTTACCTAATATTTACCAAGTCGTGGCTTACTGTTCTGGGTAAGTAGAAATAGTTGCAAGTTTGTTTATTTGGTCAATTAATTTTAATTGGCTCTTGATGAGCAACAGTATTATACTGATTTTACACTGAGGAGATTGAAAGTGTCCACTGCAAAATTCTAACAGTTGGCTTTCTCTCCTTTGAAATCCCTTATAGTGAAAAAAGCATTGTGATCTAGCTGTCTTAGTTGTTTTGAGGACTGGAACAAATAGACACTGGAGATGGCAAAATCTTCCTGTGCTAACAGTAGTTGATACCTTATGATTGTTATTTCCAATTTTTTCAAAATGTGTTTCTTCCTCCTGAGTTACATCCTTTTATCCATCACTCTCAAGGTATTTTGTTCATAAATGTCATTTCTTTCATATTTATTTGAAAATTTGTAATTCATATATAATCATTCTAAATAACTATATTGTTAACATACCAATACCAGCTGTCATTTCTATAAAATGATTATAATCATGTTTCAGATGCAGGCTATCACCTTGCAACTATGGGTTTGTGAACTCAGAATTTGAGATAAAATATTTTCTTCTGCCCTGGCTGGTGTGGCTCAGTGGGTTGAGTGCTGGCCTGTGAACTGAAAGGTCACCAGTTTGATTCCCAGTCACGACACATGCCTGGGTTGCCAGCCAGGTCCCCAGTAAGGGTAACGAGAGAGGCAACCACACGTTGATGTTTCTCTCCCTCTCTTTCCTTTCCCCTCTCTCTAAAAATAAATAAATATATATATACACATATATTTTAATGTTTCTTCTATTAACCAGATACCTTCAGTGATTCACCAGTTTGGCCCTGGATCCCATCATTGTCTGATATAGCAGCTGTGTTTTTCAACATGGGAATTGATTTTAGATTTTTGTTTCCTCTGGAGAATCTTCAGCCTGACTTTAATGAAGACAATC
The DNA here is from genome assembly GCA_004027475.1 of Anoura caudifer. Taxonomy (NCBI): domain Eukaryota; kingdom Metazoa; phylum Chordata; class Mammalia; order Chiroptera; family Phyllostomidae; genus Anoura; species Anoura caudifer. The sequence goes on from PVKU01000487.1 coordinate 198,796, forward strand.
TAGTGTAAGTTTTCTTTTCACAGTTAATGCCAAAAATATTCTTTTAAACAATTTTTATATAAGAATGGTTAATATTCATTTTTTGATAAGTTTAATATCCATTCTTGGTTTGTTTTAATTTCTCCAAGTAGAAATGGATCTTGAATTAGAAACATTCTTAACATCTGTCTTAATAATCTAAAGCCATGATCATGTGTAACAGGGAAAAAAATAGAAACTTTTTAATTCAAAAATGCAGTAATAATATTTTAATTACTTTCTGTTTTGCTCTCCCTTTGTTCTAAACAAATTGATCTGCTTGCTGTTTCTCCACATTAGACATTGCATTGGCTATTCCTCATGCTGATTCCTCATCCCCATTCTTAGTGTTTACCTGCCAGAATATTACCTGTCTCACTTACTGAAACATTATCTACAAGAGCAAAAGATAGTCCATCTGTTGGGGACAGGTCATGGTACATTAATAATCATCATCAAACTACTTAAACATATTGCTTACTATATGCCAGGCATAGATCTAAGGGCATAATATATAGTACTTCATTTAATAGTCACTGTAGCTATTAGATAGTATTTTCCTTCCCATTTTACTGGTGAGTCAGGTCAGGTACAGGAAGGTGAGTCAGGAACAAAAAGCTATTAAGTAAATTGCCTGAAGTTGTTCTGCTAGGAAGGGACACAGGACTACCAGGCAGACATTTAAAAAAATAAAGTTCTTCACATATAGAAGTATCTCCATGATACACATTAAGTGAAAAGAAAGATGTACACAACAGAGTATATAATATGCTACCATTTGTATTAAAGGTGTGTGGAGGAGGGGAATATTCATATTTATTTGTATATACATAAAACATCTGGAATGAAGGACTAAATCTAGTAGTGATTGTGGGGAGGGGAAATGAATAGCTGAAGGTCTAGACTGGGAGAACAGTTCTTCACAGCATACTGTGCCTAGATACGTCTTGAATTTTTAACCACATGAAAGTATTATTTATTTAAGAAGTTACCCAAGAAAGGCCCTGACCAGGTAGCTCAGTTGGTTAGAGCATAATCCCAATATGCCAAGGCTGCAGGTTCAATCCCAGGTCAGGGCGTATACAAGAATCAACCAATGAATGCGTAAATAAATAGAACAAGTTAATCTCTCTCCACCTCTCCCCCACTCAAATCAATAAATTAATTTTTTTTTTTTTTTTTTTAAGAAATTAAGTTCCTTGGCTGCTGTGGCTTGGTGGATTGAGTGCCAGCCTGCAAACCTGAAGAGTCACTAGTTAAATTCCCAGTCAGGGCACATGCCTGGATTGCAGGCCAAGTCCCTAGTAGCAGGCGCATGAGAGGCAACCAGAATTGATGTTTCTGTCCCTCTCTTTCTCCTTCCCTTCCCCTCTTTCTCTAAAAATAAATAAAATCTTTAAAAAAAAAGAAAAATTAAACATGAAAATATTATCTATCTTATGAAGGCCAAGTTCATGTGTCTCCTCTTTCATGAACCTTCACATACCTCATCCAAAATTGAGGTGCTTAGAATTGTTTCTTCATATTCCCGTGGTGGTTTCTTTAGGCCACTCAAAAGGCCTTTAAATATTATGTATTCTTTATAGTCAGAGCCACTTTCTACATAACTCTCTGACACCAAGAGCAATGAGGATAGTTCTTTATAAGAAGTATTTGTTCAAGGAAAAACTAACGCTTAGAGAGATAGAGATCAAAATAGCATTTACCTGGAGTGAGAGATAGTGGGATAGCTTCCATTTGGCATGAAGGGACTTTTGGGGGTAATGAAAATATTCTATTTCTTAATTCGTGTGGTAGTTACACTGTATATGTATTTATGAAAACTTAAAATGGATATATTCCTTGTATGTAAATTACACCTCAATAAAATATACATTTTTGTATGTTATTTCTTATTATAATATTGGACCTAATTTCATGTTTTTTTATTTACTTTTCAATAGTTCTGAAACACAAATGACATTGGGGGGGAATGGAAGTGAGGATTCATCTTGTAAGCCAATTTTTTCAACTCTTCCTGAAACCAACATTTTAAATGTGGTTAAGGTAGGAAGAAACTCTTTTTTACATCTTTAGCTCAGAGCTGAAACCATTTAGTTTTGTGTGTAATGGTTTTAAAACAAAACCACTAGTGTTTTACTATGTGATTAACAGTCTCTGAAATTTCTTAGCAGTAATCTTGTTTTAAAGGTTGTGTTTGGCCCTGGCTGGTGTGGCTGGCCCAGTGGATTGAGTACCAGCTGCAAACCAAAGGGTCATTGGTTCTATCCCAATCAGGGCATGTGCCTGGGTTTCATGCCAGGTTCCCGGTGTGGGGCGCATGAAAGGCAACCACACATTGATGTTTCTCTCCCTCTCTTTCACCCTCCTGTCCCCTCTCTCTAAAAATAAATAAAATCTTCAAAAAAATAAAAGTAAAGGTTATGTTTGCTGTTTTTATTTTTGTTTTAATATTAGGAGTGAAAGAGATGTTTAGATCAGAGTATATATTTAAAATAGTTGTAGGAATACTTTACAAAGAAGCTTTTTGAAACTAATATTTTTCAAACCAATAATTTTTTAGAATTAATATGTATGAAGAAAAATATAACAGTACAACTCAGTGACTAAGAATAACTTAAAACATTTTTAGTGGCTAGATCAAATCAATGATATTGAGCTGTTAGGAAGAAAATCTTGAGAGTCTTCCAGCCAAGATGGAGGCATAGGTAGACACACTATGCCTCCTTGCACAACCAAAAGGACAACAAATTTAAAAACAAAACTCCAGAACTGACAGAAAATCGAACTGTATGGAAGTCCAACAACCAAGGAGTTAAAGAAGAAACATTCATCCAAAGCACTAGGAGGGGTGAGCCAGGCAGAGAGGAATTGCAACAAGGTGGCGGCTGGCGGACCTGGTGAGACAAGCGGTGGCTGGTAGAGCAGCCAGTCCCACATTGGCGTGCAGATAAACCAGGAGGAACAACTGGGGAGTGAGACAGACCTCTCAACCCAGAGTTTCAGTGCGGGTAATAAGCCTCAAACCTCTGATTGAAAACACCTGTGGGGGTTGAGATGCCAGCAAGAGAAACTCCCAGCCTCACAGGAGAGTTCATTGCAGAGACTTACAGGGTCCTAGAATGTATACAAACCCACCCATCCAGGAATCAGCACCAGAAGGACCTGATTTGATTGTGGGTAGCAGGGGAAGTGTCTAAAAACCAGCAGAGAGCAGAGCAAGCAGCACTGTTGCCTCTCAGACCCCTCCCTCACATACAGCGTCACAACGCAGCCAAGTGAGTTGCCCCACTCTGGGTAACACTTAAGGCCCCCCCTTACTATGTAACAGGCATGCCGAGAAAAAAAAAATGGCCCAAGTGAAAGAACAGATGAAAGCTGCAGAAAAAAATACAACTATGCGATGAAGAGAGCGCCAACCCATCATACACACAGTTCAAAACACAGGTAATCAGGATGCTCGCGGAATTGGTTGAATATGGTCACAAATTAGATGAAAAAAATGAGGCTATGCTAAGTGAAATAAAGGAAAATGTACAGGGAACCAACAGTGACAGGAAGGAAACTGGGACTCAACGGTGTGGACCAGGACACAAGAAACATTCAACCAGAACAGAATGAAGAAACAAGAATTCAGAAAAAAGAGGAGAGGCTTAGGAACCTCCAGGACATCTTTAAACGTTCCAACATCCGAATTATAGGGGTACTAGAAGGGGAAGAAGAAGAGCAACAAATGGAAAACTTATCTGAATAAATAATAAAGAGAACTTCCCTAATCTGGCAAAGTAAAGAGACTTCCAGGAAGCTCAGAGAGTCCCAATGAAGTTGGACCCAAGGAGGAACACACCAAGACACATAATTACATTAGCCAAGATTAAAATGAAGAAGAGAATTCTACAAGCAGCCAGGGATAAGGAGACAGTCACCTACAAAGGAGTTCCCATCATACTGTCAGCTAATTTCTCAAAAGAGACCTTCCAGGCAAGAAGGGGCTGGAAAGAAGTATTCCAAGTCATGAAAGTCAAGGACCTACATCCAAGATTTCTCTATCCAGCCAAGCTTTCATTTAGAATGGAAGGGCAGATAAAGTGCTTCTCAGATAAGGTCAAGTTGAAGGAGTTCGTTATCACCAAGCCTCTGTTATACGAAATGTTAAAGGGACTTATCAAAGAAAAAGAATATAAAAAATATGAACAGTAAAATGACAACAAACTCACATGCAAGTTACTAACAACGACACCTGAAACAAAAACAAAGCAAACAGAGCAGGAACAGAATCACAGAAATGGAGATCACATGGAGGGTTATCAGCAGGGGAGTGGTAGTGGGAGAGGGGGGAAAGTACAGAAAACAAGTAGCATAGATGGTAGGTAGAAAATAGACAGGGAGAGGTTAAGAATAGTATAGGAAATGTGGGAGCCAAAGAGCCACAGACATGAACTAAAGGAGGGGGAATGTGGGTGGGAGGGTGTCTGCTCGGTGGAGGGGAATGAAGGGGGTGGAAAGCAGGGGGAAATGGGACAACTGTAAAAGCATACTCAATAAAATATTTTAAACACTTGAAAATGAAAACTAGAATAACATGCGTATTCTGAGTATTTCTTGCTTTTTTCTAGATGACATGTTTTTTACATAATTTTCCTTTGCATTTTTCATTTAACAGTTTTAAACTCTTCAAATAAAATATATTTCAGGTTGCTTTGTCTCTGCATTTGTGTCAAAGTTTCTAGGCTTATGTACATCTATACATCCAGAAGGTTACCAGGATCGTGAAATAATGTTGCTGATTTTAATGTTGTTTAAAATGAGTTTGGAAAAACAGCTGAAGCAGATTCCACTAGTGGACTTTCAAAGCCTCCTGATAAACCTGATGAAAAACATCAGAGATTGGAACACAAAGGTAACATTACAGTTTGACTTTTATAGTGCATGCAGAACAGTTTCTAAGCTCAATTAAGATCTTCAGCAGATGAAAAATAAACTGAGGGGGGGAGTGTCTTTGCCGGAACTATTTAAATTCATTAAGATAGACTCTTCTCTAAAACTAAAACCATTTATTCCATAAAAAAAAATTATTTCATTGGGTAGTTACTGTGGGCCAAGCATTAATGTAGAGGCTAGAAATACATCTGGGAAAAAGACAAAGCCCTTAACCTCATAGCAGTTTTACCCTAGTCAGAGAGTTATATAAATGTAGATTATAATATTATGTCAAGTATAATAGGGCTAGAAATAAATAAAACAGGACTTGGGTAAAGAGAGTAGCAAGGCAAAGGATGCTCTAGTTCAGATGAGGGTCTACGGCCATACCACCCTGAAGGCTCCTGATCTCATCAGGTGAGGCAATCAAGGAAGGCCTTTCTAAAGTGACCTTTTAACAGGGACCTAGAGAAATGATAGAGCAAGTCACACATGCAAGAATTTAATTTGAACTTCAGCAATCATTGAGGCTAACCATATATAACTTCTTTCAGATTTTTAAGTTATATTTTTCAACCTTTTTTAGTAAAAAATTCAAATAAGAGCAGAAATAGAGGAAAGACTGTAATGAACCCCTACCTACTTACCACTCAGCTTCATAATTATCAAGATATAATCTGTTACCCTCATCCCATATTTCTTTACTCAGAGATTTTGAAGCAATTCTTTTAGACTTTAAATACTGGAATAGCTGAAGATCCTTTAAAATGCAAGAAATCTCAGGTCCAGGAAGATACATGGTCTTGTGCAACTCATTATACACCTTTGGAAACTGGTATTTGTATTTAAGCCACTTTATTCTTCCTAGAAGGAATATTAACATTCAAGTATATATAGATAAGATGTAGCACAAAACATGAAAGCTAAGTGAAATTCTGATAAATGTACCTGTTCAGTCTGTTCTAGAGTTTAAGATAAAATTGAGTCTGTACACTGTGTGTGTTTTAATAGGTACTAGAATCCATGCTGTTTCTAAAAATAAGTGTTCTTTTCATAAGAATGCTCTCATATTATGGCCAGATCATTGTGGATGATCTGTTGGATGTTTGGTTCCACTCACCTGTCTGAAAAATCTTACTTGTTTTTTGTTTTCAGGTACCTGAACTCTGTCTGGCCATAAATGAACTCTCCAGTCATCCCCACAACCTTCTGTGGTTGGTACAGCTAGTCCCTAACTGGACATCACGTGGAAGGTATTGAAAAGTGAGAATTAAACATTAAGAAAAATGTACAGTGTTTACATTAAGTGCTTTTGGGTCCTTTATTTCCTTTCATCATTCCTTGAATGTTAGATCAGTCTTTTATTTCATATTCAGGTGTGGGAAAAGACATTGTCAGCCTGATTTTGATACTTAACTCAGATCGTTTTATACTACTATTGATTTTTAATTTTATCTAATAACTTAATCGAGATGGCACATGCCATAAAATGACTAAATTGGTTTGGTTTTTGTTGTTTTTTGTTTGTGTTTTTTGTAAAAAAATTATGACAATAAAATACATTTTCTAGCAATAAATCAGTATGATCAAAGATAAATGCTTTCAACAATTTGCCTGAACCTCAGGGCAACTCTTTACATGAAAATTTTACTATTTTAGTATAGGAAATGGGGAAGCCAAAAAACTTATATGTATGACCCATGGACATGAACTTAGTGTGGGGAATGCTGGTGGGAGGGGGAGCTGCAGGATGGATGGGGAAAAAAGGGGAGAAAAAAATGGGACAACTATAATAGCATAATCAATAAAATATATTTTTAAAAGAAGAAAAAGGAAATTTTACTATTCTATTAAACCTTATATATTTTTGTACAGCCTTCTCTTAAAACATTAGCTATATTTTCAACTAGCAGGACTAGAACTCCTTTTGACTCATTCATCTGCTTCTCAAGCAATGTTGATTAAAATACATTCTAAAATTCTAATTCCAGGCAACTGAGACAGTGCCTCAGCCTAGTGATTATTTCAAAGCTTTTGGATGAGAAACATGAAGATATCCCTAACGCCAGTAATCTGCAGGTATACATAATATTTTTAGTTTCTTTTAGTAAATGGAAGAGGTAGTCAGGTTAGGGAAAATTGATGGATTCTGAGTCAGAAGTCCTGAGGTTAGATCATGACTCTCAGACATAATACTATTCATGTAATCTTTAGAATGGTACCAAACTAATGGTATTCACTTACTTCCTCTGTGAACTAGAGATGGTATCCCACATCCTCTACCATCTCCATAGAATTGGTATGGACATTTAGATGAATTAATGTATAAAAACTGGGGAAATCATAATATGCTAAGTGTGACATAATTTATGAAATTAGTTCACATTTTCAAGATTTGCAATTTCATCACAAGGTATGAGCACCCGGTCAGTGTGGGTCAGTTGGTTAGGCATTGTCCTGCAAAGCTGAAGATCATAGTTTGATTCCTGGTCAGGGTACATGCCCAGGTTGCAGGTTTGTTCCCTTGTCAGGGCATGAGGCAACCAGTCAGAGTTCTCATGCTGATCTTTCTCTCCCTCTCTATCAATAAATCTCTATGATCAGAGGAGAGGAGAAACTCTCTCTCTCCTCTCTCCAGAATCAATAAAAGAATTTTAAAAGATTAGAAATTGCAAAGCTGTTGTACATTAATTGCATCTTATGCCTGTTTTAATATTAAATAGTCTTTAAATTGTATAGCCTAAAATGTGGTTGCCCTTCAGTACTTGTCCAGTAGTAAATATAGCAGGTATATATATGAGTGTGTATAAGCATGTGCTATGCAAGTGCCACTCCAAGAAGTCCTGAAGGCTTTTTTCAAACATTCATAGCACTAATGGGGCTACTTAGCAGTTGTATTTGGAAACTCGACATAGAACCTGATCTACATGTAGTATTCTTGTTTGAATTGGGGTTTAGTACAAGATACTCAACTAGGGATTTTTAAAAAATGAATTAGAGACTCTGCCCTTGAAAACATAGCCTAGTGGTTGAAACAAAGTAAATCAGCCATTGTGGTACAGTGTAGTAAAAGCAGTGATAAAAGTATGCACAAGGTGCTGTGGGACAGAGATTGAAAGAGACAGCTGGTTTCTGCATTAGTGGAGTTGAGTTAGATTTGATGCCAGATAAATGGGGACCCACTCCTGAGTCACCAGGGTCATTATCATTTGATAATGCTCTCAATCCTTTCAGTGATATTTACTGCCATCGAAAGAGTATTCTTTTCAGAATTCAATGACTTCTATTCACAGGGAGATTCAATTTTGCTGACTTTCAAATAATTTCACATAAAAAACACACTCTTTGACCTATCATAATGCCATTTGGTCTTGTCCCTAAGCTTTTATCCTCAATTACAAGTACTAAATGTTTAAAATCCCTTTTAAGCAATTGAGGACTTTGAAGTAAAGGAGAAAATGGGTATCACTGGCCTATAAGGAAAGCTACAAAGGGGCAAAATTAGAAAAGGCAAAATGAACAGAGAACACACTGAAGAAAAGTAGCCTAAAGAACAACTGTATTGCTTAGTATTATTCAATGTCTTTTTTTATAGATATCAGTCTTATATCGTTATCTTGTGCAAATGAAGCCTTCTGATTTGTTGAAGAAAATGGTCTTGAAGAAAAGAGCTGAACAACCAAACGGCACCATTGATGACAGTCTTCATTTGGAACTTGAAAAGCAGGTACCCAAAGCTAGGTCATCTCAAAAGAGTATATAAGAGCATAACTGATGCCACCTTTCTACCCATAGGCTGCTATTATAGCATAGGCATTTAGAGGCAATTATAAAGTTAATGTTTTTTTAATTGCTATCATAAAATTCTTTAGTAAACTTAAGAGTTGAGAATTGAGGTAAAAAGATGGTTATTGGTAATTTAATACTGGGAGTATATTTTTGTAGCCCTTTTATTTGGGCAGTCATGAGGTAGAAGGAGTGCCCTTGAGTTAGAAATCTGAAAGCCTAGGTTAAATGCATGCCTTTTCCTACTTACTAACTTGGTTAACTTTAGCAAATCCTTAATCCTTCCTGGGCAGCTTTCCTAGTATATACTAGGATAATATCTGTGCTAGTTAATTTCATGGGTGTTCATTTTATTCGTTTCTCAATAGGCATATTACCTGACCTACATTCTTCTTCATTTAGTTGGTGAAGTTAGTTGTTCTCATTCTTTTTCTTCTGGACAACGGGTAAGTAGTTTTTAGTAGTTTTTGTTTTTAGTGTCACTATTGATGGAATGAATGAACATCCTTTTTAAATTTTATTAAATTTATTGGGTGACATTGGTTAATAAGTTTATATCATAGAAGTTTTAAGTGTACAGTTCTATAATACATCATCTGCATATTGCATTGTGTGTTCACCACCCAAAGTCAAGTCTCCTTGTATTGGACCCTCTTTACCTTCTTCTACCTCCCTCCACCTTCTTCCCCTCTAGTAGCCACCATACTGTTGTCTGTGCCTATGAGTTTTTTGTTTTGTTTGTTTATTTGTTGCTTTCTGTTTTATATCTCACATGAATGAAATCATATGGTTCTTGTCTTTTTCTGTCTGACTTCACTCAGCATATACTCTCAAGATCTATCTGTATTGTCACAAATGGCAGTATTTCATCTTTTCTTATGGCCTAGTAGTAGTGTATATGTGTACCACATCAAGGACACTTAGGCTGTCCCCATGTCTTGGTCACCATGAATAATACTTCAGTGAATGTAGGGCTGTATATATCTTTACAAATATATGTTCTCACATTTTTCAGGTCGATACCCAAAAGAGGATTGCTTGTTCATATGGTAGCTCTATTTTGACTTTTTAAGGAACCTCCATACTGTTTTCCATAGTGTCTGAACTAATTTATGAACATTCTTTATATAGAGGGAAATTTAATAAAAGTTAACTTTGAATTTGCTATACAGCAGCAATTTTCAACCTTTTTCATCTCATGGCACACATAAGCTAATTAACTAAAATTCTGTGGCATACCAAAAAACATGTTTTTTGCCAATTTGGCAAAAAAAAAAAAGCACAATTTTGATTCATTCACACAGGACAGCTATTGTGGTGTTGGCTGTTGTCATTATTTTATTCGACAGTTTAAAGGAACGGAGGTCAGTGCTCCTGACTCAACAGTCAGGTATCGCATGTTTTAAAAATTTGTAGTACACCAGTTGAAATCACTGCTTTGAGATACCAGCCCTTCTGTCTAAAAACTGTATTATTTTAAAACCTTTGCTGATGAACATTACATTTTTGTGATTACCCACAGTACTGACATGAATATTCTTATTCATATATCTCTATCAACCTGTGTAAACATTTCTATAGGGTAAATTCCTAGAAGTAGAATTGCTAGATCAAAGGTTATAAAATTTATAAATTTTTATTATCTCTCTCACATCAATGTTCGTCTTTCTTGCTCTCTTTCTCCCTTCCCTCTGCCCCATCCTCTCTCTCTGAAATCAATGAATGTTTCCCCTGATGAGGATTAAAATTTTTTTAAATTATTTAAAAATAGCTGTTATCACATTTCTCTCCCCAAAAGTACCCATTTACATTCTTACCTTAATATGTGCAATCTTGGTCTGTGTATGAGAGTGACTCTTTTGGACTGTACACTTCTAAAACTTAAAACTTAATTTTTTAAGGAACTAGTATCAAAGTAATTTATAGAGAAGAAATAGGTTAGCTGTTATTTGAATATTTCATGAGAAAATGTGTTAAAGAAAGGCCTCTTTAAATCTTGGGGCATTATATAATAGTCTGAGTTCTAGGGTTAATTTCCATTAATGTGCTTCAATACATAGCAAAAAACAGCTTTTATTTTTTTGTATATATTTTTCACATTAACTAACAATAAGCCATACCAGTCTTATTGTCCTGGCAGTTACTACTTTCAATGGTATGACTACTATTATGTTGGGTAGTTAAATTAGAAATTGCTAACTGGAGAATGGTAGATTTTTAAATGCTTTTTAGTTCTAGTAATTTGTAGGACTTCAGAGTGGTTTTCATTCCTTGCATTTGTTTTGCATAGAAACACTTCGTGCACCTCTGTGGGGCTCTGGAAAAGCATGTGAAATGTGATATTAGGGAAGATGCAAGACTGTTTTATAGAACTAAGGTAAGTGTGTGTTTTACTTTTTTGTTTGTTTGTTTCTAACCTTGGTTACATTAATATTTGAGAAAGAGAAGCATATAAGGCTCTCTTTAGGAAAAACATAAGATTAGAAATACAATTTTCTCCTTTAATAACAGAAATTAGTTTCTACTAAGTACTTTAGCTAGATTGAAAGTGAAAGGAAAAACATCTTAAAGCAGATACATTTTTAAATTTTATTATGCTTTCTATTCTGAAACTCCTGATACCTAAGGAGAAAAATTCTTCCACTACTAATGAAACTTACATACAAGTTAAGACCTTCATGCTTAAGTTAGCTTCAAGAATTAAAGCATTGTTTAAATAAATATATATAAGTTTTAAAACAATGGTTATAAATTTTGTGGTAGTTAAAAATTTGTTTTGTTCATAGAGAAGGAATAGGCAAGGTATTATTCTTTAAATATTCCACTAGAGAATGTGTTAGAGGAAGCACTCTTCAAATCCCTGAGCTGAGCTCAAGGATGGAAATGCTTCAGCAGTAGGCTTGCTCAACTTTTTTCTTAAGGGTTTAGTGTATTTGAACAATAGAAAAGGTAAGTACAATATCTGAGTATAGAGTTAGGAAAACAGTTTTAAAAACATTTTCTTCTAAGGATTTAACTATTCCAAATTATCTTTTAGCTTTTGTAACATAAAACTGATCTCTTTTGTTCCCTATGTTTGGATAGTCATTGAATGTAAAGAATCAGCTTTGTAACTTTATATCTTACATTAATTGGCTGTAAAGGTTAGTCCATTTGGATTTAGTATCTATATCTATTTCAGTAGATCTAAGTTAAATACAAAATGAGCAACTAATGAAGTATCTGGTTGCAGGTTTTCAAATACATGTAGAGGATAGCTCTTTGCCTTAGAGTAGAAACCATAGTTTCAGAAGCACATTCTTTTGAACACTAACTAGAGTTACTGGCCCATAGAACTTGGTGGTAGTGGCTACTGCTGACAGATGTGCTAAAAGGAGACCACTCAAGGTTTTTGTTTCTTTAAGCCAAGAGCAGGGCATAGATTGGTGTCAGGATTCCCCTTACTTAGAGTGGAGAACAACATAGAGGTCTATGGAAATTGCTAAGGGGATGGCCCTGCTGAAATAGTTGAGTTGCCTGCCTCTCTCCTCAGGCTTCTAGTAGAAAGGTGGTAATTGTTTGAAGAAACTGAATCTACTGAAGTCTAAATGGAAAAAAAAAAGCAGACCTTGCAGTTTACTTTATTAACTTAAAGTAGTTAAAAATTCCTGACTTATTTAAAACATTTTTCTCAGGCAGTTATATTCAAGAGCTAATTGAGAATCTGTAGAGTGGTAGGAAAGTTTGAATTTTACACAAAGATTTGTTAAACCTCCAAATGTCAGAATATACAGGGTATTTAAAGACGATTCATCGTACTCTACAAACCTAGAGAGGTATAACAGTGAATTTGGATCTTTTGATAATGTGGAAAGGAACTAATGAAAACCATTCTTTGTGGCCTTGAGTCTTTCAAATAGAAGCTGGGAAGGAAGGTAACAGCGTATGCTTTGGGCCCTATAACAAAGGCCACCCTTTACCTTCTGTTTCTGAGTGTTCAAAAGCCAGCAAGGTGAAAATATATGTGTCTTGAAGTACAGAATATGTTGGGATTTTTTTAAGTATTTTACTTAATTTATTTTTAGAGAGAAGGGAAAGGAGGGAGAAAGAGAGGGAGAGAAACATTGATTGGTTGCCTCTCTCATGCCCCCAACTGGGGACTTGGCCTGCAACCAGGCATGTTCCCTGACTAGGACTCAAACCAGCAACCTTTTGGTTGGCAGGCCGGTGCTCAATTCACTGAGCTATACCAGCCAGGGTGGGAGTATGTTTTTCTGGATGATCTTTAGTAACTAATGGGAAAGTGGATTCCTAAGCATTCAGTATTTTAGATTATGGTGATAAAGAAAAGTTGTATTAATCACTATGATTTTAAAGCCTCTCCAGAAAATGAGTAGTTTATTTTCCGTTTCTTGACAAAAATCAAATTGAGTTGTTGGGTGCAGGTCTGTCATAGTTACCAGATCTTTTGTAGAAAGCCTTAAATTGATTTTAGGTGAGGATGTTTTTAATCTGATCACTTTTTCCCTATTTGATATTTTTAAGGTAAAAGACTTGGTTGCCAGGATACATGGAAAATGGCAGGAAATAATCCAGAACTGTCGGCCTATTCAGGTGTCATTTTATTAAACAGTTGCATTTATTCTTAATAGTTTTGCTGAATGGTGTTTCTTCATATTGTTTGAAAAAAGTATGACAGATCACTCGCTTCTAGATCTTAAGATAAACTGAAAACTCCAGTATAATAGTTTGTACTACTATAGTTTTTCCAGTATAATTTTTCTTTTTTAGTTTTTGTTGGCTTCATATTCATTAATTTATGTTAACAGGTGGTTAAACCTGTTAACATAAATTCTAAAATGTTAAAAGCTCATTTTAAAGCTCATTTTAAAATGTTAAATTGCATCAGGTAGAGGTTATTTCATTTCATAAAAATGAGGTTATCATTTTTCCTAACAGCTTGAGATAAAATTCACATATTATACATTTCACCCATTTAAGGTATACAGTGATTTTTTTTGTATATACAGGCTTGTGCAGCCATCACCACAATCTAATTTTAGAACATTTTTGGCACACCAAAAAAAGAAAAAAATCCCATACTCATTAGCAGTCACTGCCTATTCCCCAACTACCTGCACTCCTGTCTCCATTCCACCAAGTCACAGGCAACTACAAACTTTCTGTCTATGTAGATTTGCCTGTTCTTTATATTTCATGTAGATGAAATCATATAGTATGTTGTATTTTATGACTGGTTTCTTTCACATAACAATGCTAACTGAATCCATGTTGTAACATGTATGTCCATTTTATTGCCAAATAATATTCTCTTGTATGGATATATCACATTTGATTTATCCGCTTATTAGATGGACATCCAAGTTGTTACCACTTCCTGGCTATTATGAATAATGCTTTCATGAGCATTTGTATACAGGTTTTTGTGTGAACATACATGTTTTCAAGTGAAAATATCTCAGGCATATACCTGTGAGTAGAATTGCTGGGTCATGTGGTAATTCTATGTTAAATGTTTTGAGGAACCGCCAGACTATTTTCTGCAGTGGCTGCACCATTTTACATTCCCAACAGAATATTTGAGGTTTCTAATTTTTCTACATTCTTGCCAACTTCTTATCTGGGTTTTTGTTTTTGTTTTTGATTAAAGCCATAGTAGGGAGTTGGAAGTAGAATCTCACTGTGGTTTTCATCTGCATCTCCCTAATGACTAATAAGCACTTTTGTGTGCTTATTAGCCATTCATATAGCTTCTTTAGAGAAATGTCTATTCAGATTATTTGTCCATTTTTTAACTTAGGTTTTTATCTTTATTATTGATTTATAAGAATTCCCAAATGCTCAAAATTCAAGTCTCTTACTAGGTTTAATTTGCAAATATTTTCTCCCATTCTGTTTGTTGTCTTTTTATTGTCTTGATGTTATCATTTATAGAACAAAAGTTTTTAATTATGATGAAGTCAGTTTATCTATTTTTTTCCTTTTGTCACGCTTTTGGTATCATGTCTAAGGAGACTTTGCTTAAGAGGGGCATTGTTTAAGTACCTGCTGTTAAGTTTGCCATCCTGCTTGTTTACAAGCGAACTGATCTAGGATTGTCTAAAATGATGCTTCTCAAATTTTAATACGCATAAGTATCAACAAGGAACTTGTTTAAATGCAGATTTTTATTCAGTTGGTCTGTAATGGGACCTGAGATATTCTGCATTTCCACCAGGTTCTCAGATTAATGCCCATGCTGCTGATCCAGGGACCATTACTTGCAGTCGATAGGACCTAGAAGTTCTTGTATTTTTTTTATCAAAGTAATAGGAACACTGAAAATTATAAAAGCAGTCTCACTATTCTATGACATTTTGACTTCTGCTGTTGGTATCCTTCCTAAGATGTGCATGCCATTTTAGAGAAGTCTTTAAGACCTCTTAAGGTAATGTTTTGTTGTTGTTTCTGGCCTCGGTAGACCTTTTTCCAGGTTGGCCATCTTAGCTGATGTGGCATTAAAATAGAAGAGAATTTAAAACTAAAACTTTCTATTAGCTTAACAGTTTTACTTAAATCTTCTTAAATATGATTATGTGTCTGTTGATGAAGAGAAAACATCTTGTACTTATTTTATACTTTTTAATTTTTAGACCACAAAATGTGAAACTTGAATTTGGTTACCATAAATTTTCAGAGAAATATAAAATATAAAGTTTTTTTTTACTTTTGTTACCAAAGTCCATTGTCTGATGAAGAGACATTTTATAAAGATTGTTTATAATTTGTATTTTCTTTATCCTGGTTTTTTTCCCCCTTCTGTTTTCCAGGGGCAGCTTCATGACTTCTGGGTACCGGATTCTTAACAGGAGTTGCAACAGCAAAAATAAGAACCAAGAAAAGTTCAGTAAGAGCCTTTCCTAGAGGAGCAGAAGCAATTACTACAAAAACCAGTGGAATGCTAAGAAAATGTGCAGCAAGTGTGCCACTTGAGTATCTAGTATGAAGCTGGTAATAAAGAAATTGCCGCCCTGGCTGGTGTGGCTCAGTGGATTGAGCGCCGGCCTGCAAACCGAAAGGTTGCTAATTCGATTCCCAGTCAGGGCCCATGCCTGGGTCGGAGGCCAGGGCCCCAGTTCTCGCACGTTGATATTTTTCTCCCTCTCTTTCTCCCTCCCTTCCCCTATCTCTAAAGGTCAATAAATCTTTTTTAAAAAAGAAAAAGAAAAAAAAACTGCCATTTCTGAAGCAGATATGAAATACAGTCTGCTTAATTAAGGTAATTGGCCTTTTAAAAGAGCAGAATCCTATAACAGACAGGAAGTGTAGAAGCAGCTAATAGTTGCATGTCTAACCTGCCCCTATTAACTCCGCATTTAAATTATAAGCCTGTTATCTTTTTTTTCCTTTGTATTTGTGGCACTTGGATAATCACAGAAAATACGTGAGAAAAGATTTGGACCAATGTGAGGAGTTAAACATGGAAACCAAGACCAAGTTCCAGTTGGTTTTAATTTTCCCTTTTAGTTATTTTAAGACTTAATGGAAAAACTCACAATTGAGTTTAGTAACAAAAAGGATAAATCTCTTCTGTAACTCCGAAAACCATGGGGAGTATTCAGTCCATGCATTTCCTTCACTATTCAAGATTATAAATCTGTTAGATTTTTTAAATACATTTAAACAAACAGTTGAGAAATAGAAGGTATATTGTCAGATCCCCTTAAGGGGAAGAGGTTAAGCTACAAAATAGTGGCTCTGTTTTCATGCCAAAATATGCAGTTTGTTTTTAATTTCCAGTGCATTTTTTAAAATACTGGTTAAATCATAGAATTCTGGCCCCTTAGTAGCCATATTATAGAAGTCTGTATTGTAAAACCTTAAAAATCTGGACAAGTTTCCAGAAACCTTATTTTCATGAGTGTATAACCTTGGCAGAGACCTGGATGGTGTTATTCTTTACGACACTGCACGCATGTGTGCACACGCACACGTTTGTGCTTGTATTTTAAAGTTGCACTTGAAAACCACAGCTGCTCTAAATTCTTAAACACTGGAAAGCCAGCCTTTGGTTTAAATGGTGGAGGGTTAGTAAAAGTGCACGTGCTGGTCTTAGTCCAAGGGCCCTTTGAAGCCTTTGGTGGTAATAAACTCTTACTAGCTAACGGAAAAATTCTTTTGTTGACTGAGTGTCCCTTTTAGGAGAATTTCTAAAAAGAAAATGCCAACTTTTTTTTTTTCCAGTGTTGACTTGGATGACATTGCTAGTAGCTGTCCTGAGCACTCTGAGGTCTGCAGTTGTGAGGGGAAAGGTGGTGGTGAGGAAGGGAATTGAACTTGATGTTTGTAGTTTGAGAATGGAAAAAATAAATTTTGAAAATAGCTTTCTACCTCTAAATTGAGGCTTAAGAGTAAAACACATTTTATCTTAAATGTATCATTTAAAGTAGCATAAGTAATTTTTGAGCCCATGTCAAGCATTGAGCAGTTAGAGATTTTCTAGGGAAGACTTAAGTAAATCCAGTTCCTGAGAACCCTGTCAGGCCAACAAAAGTTTTATTCTGTGTTGAGTTTACTGGTAAGAATATTATTATCTTGATACTACCTCTCAAAGGTATTGTTAGAAAATGCCACTTACAGTTAATGAAATAAATACAAAGATACAAAGAGTTATATTTGACAGAAGCTTGAAACTCTGGCATCTATCTGCCCAACAATGGGGGCTTTCACTCTCTGTAATTTAATAATTTGTAGATACATTATTTGTGTGTAATTTTATAAGTGTTCATATTTTTCTCATTTTGCATTGTGTAAAGTGTAAAAAGTTTCAAAAGTATAAAATACTGCTTATATTGCTTGTAATTACAGTGTGTAAATATTTTCTAATCGTGTACATTGATGGGACAAGTGGGTTATTCAGGTTTTTTTTAAGTGACCCTTTTGTATTGCAGTTTCAACAGGTAACTGCTCATCAAATTTAAAACCACTTTGATACATTTTTATTTAGCAGTTCCAATAAGAAAAGTCTCTATTTTTAATTATCTTTCTCCATTAGAGAAAAATACTTCATGTGTCCCTTTAAAATAAATGGCCAAACATCTGTTTGGACCTTTGCATTTATGACTCTGGTAGATGTCTTCAGTCTCCAGGTCATATTCCAGTTAGTATTTGCATTCGGGTTCTCATAAAAGTTGTGTGATTCTCTTTTAGCACAAGTAGCCCATGTTTTTTCTCCCAAATCAAGTGTTACCCTTCTCCCTCTGAGTCCCCTTGCTTCGTCTCCCTCCTGCTATTGCCCACCCAGTGAAAAGGGATGGTTGTGGGGGAGAAAACGTTCATTGCACAGAAAATGTCAGGCCACTTTTGAGACTTGGCAAACAAAGCTTGCACTGAGTGGTGGTGTGTTTGGCAGTATTACTGTGCCAAAAATCACCTTGTCTAATTTTCTGGATATGTATGTCAAACTTATTACCCTTACTGCAAGCTGAAATTTAAGATACTTGTAAGTGTTTATGCTTTTGTGTGTAACTGTTTGCCTTTTCTAAACTGCTTTTCTTGTTATCCGAAAATACAATTCTGTTAGTTATACCATGTTAAGTGAAGATGCGCTCCATGCACAAAATGCATCTGTGTAGCAGTAAAGTAACAGCATTTGTACATTTTCTGTCTATCTCCTGATGGCAGTGGTGCCTTTGTCGCCTTTTGGAAGGTTGGCATTTTGTTTTTGTTTCCAGGTACAAGTAATAGCTTGCTTTTGACTTCACAAAAATCTCCCCAGATATAAAAGATAGAAAATGGTGTGTCATCATCCAGGCTCAGTTGGAACATTTGCTTTTCTATTTCTGTCAAAACAAGTAGTTGGTGGGGACTGGCCAGTAATAATGTGTGGAGTCTTTAAACCAAGAATAATTTTTTAAACTTTAAAGAGTAAAAATCTGAGAGGTGACCCATAAATGACTGAGTTGGGAATTAGGGAAGGACTGTCCTGGTGTGCCTCTAAGGAGGCACGATTACAGTTCAGGTAGTCGGGCATGTAGAGCATGACCCGTGGCTGTTTCTTGTTCACTGATGGTGTTGGCGCACCTCACTCTCTGTGTTTCTTTTCCCTGGGCAGTCCTGTCAGCCGGTCAACCCACCAGCTCTTAGGCAGTTTACAAGTAGAGGCAGGTTTCTTTTTTCTTTGTTTTCCTTTCCTTATTCTTTTATTTTTTAGGATTTTATACTACATCTTGTTTAAAGTCCTATGAATGTATGTGTGTGTTATTAAAATGGCTTTTTCTCAGTTTGAACATGTGTTCGGTAGTGTTTGTTTGGGAGTGGGGATGGTGAAGTACCTGGAATGTCCTGTCTTCCCCTGCCCTATCCCCTGCTTTTTAAACCAATTTCTTCCTTTCTTCCTCTTGATTTGGATTCTCCCATCAGTTGTTCAGTTTGATGTCTCCTGTTTCTGGCACACTTAAAGCCGTAGTTGTACACAGTTCACTTTTATATAATCCAGTTAAAATAATTTGCTGTATACTTTGCAGTCAGGAATTCAGTAACCTCATTCTTACCTCACCTCATCCACCGTGTTCAGTGACTGTTGAGTCCCTACTACCTGCTAGGCACTCTGTAGGATTCAGTGGTGTGCAACACAGAGTTCTTGTGAATCTTACCTGCTGTTAATCCAGGTGAAGACTTTCTGTTACTTGGAAAAGAAGAAAACAATACCCTTGACCTGGCCCCCTTGTTCTAGGGTCTAGGAGAAGCCATACGGTGCCGAGGCAGGGCTCAGGATCACCTCCAACCCTCCAGGCAGGTACAGCTCTGGGGGGAGATACAGGTTGACACTTCCTCACCGAAGCTGTTCTGAGGTCATAGAAGTGCTAGGCATAGTTGCCACAGGCCTCAGGTTCCAGAACCGTGTCAGTGTATCTCTGATGTGCTAGTTAAAAGGAGATAGCTTGTGAGCATTTTTCTCCAGCATTAGGGTGGAGAGGTCTGGGTGTGAAAGCCCAGGTAAAAGCAGAGGCATTGCCTAAGAGCTCACTGGGAGGCAGGCATCACAGCTTTGTACAAGTTATGGGCATTGACCTTGCCCTTCGTCCTGACCTTGAGTCACCATAACCGTTGTTTGATCCTTGGCAAGCTATTAACTTCTCTGAGTCTTAATTTCTCCATCTGTCAAAAGGAATAATAACGGTGTCTACCTGAGGTGTTTGTGAAGGCTAAATGAACTAATGCATGATGTGTTTAGCAAAGTTCCTGGCATATAGCAAGAACTCAATAAATGCTAGCTATTATTTAACTCAAGTTCAGGCTCTTCTCAGATCACAAAATTGATTTTAAGGTACTTGGGCTTCACTGACACCTGAGCAAATCATATTTCTTAAAACTATTTGTGTTTTATTTCTTCTGACACATATAGCCCCAAAGACCACTGTTCAGCTGTCTCTGCTGGTAAAAAAATTAAGTTTGTGACTTTTTAAAACCCAGCGTGCTGGGTGGTAGGTGTGACTTTCCAACATTTGTGGACATGTCCTGACACTACCTTCTCCTTGCTAACAATTCCCCAGGCTGGAGTCAAGAGAGGTCAAACCGGAAGGCCCAGCTTTGGGTCTGACTCCAAGACGACTGGCTGGGAGGAAAACTTAACAGGCAAAACAAGCTTCTGAGGCACAGTGGAACAGTGAGACTACAGCACTATTGCACTGGTGACAGTCACAACTGAAGAAGCACCTCAGCTGTAATGTGGCCAAAATAAAGATCACACCACCCAAAGGGAGAGTGCTGGGCAAACCAGAGGTGGAGATGGCAAAGCAGGAACAAATGCTGCCACAGTGAACAGCAAGCAGGACAACTTGACTAGGTCAGAGTTCCTTTGCCTCAGGGAACCTCTGCTCAAGTTTCAGGAGTTCACACCTACCCCTACACCTAGGATCCCTGCTACAGTGAGTAACCACTCTGCAAAGCCTGGAGCCAAACCTGGTATGCGGATGGCTAAGCTCAACCAGCACTGCTGTCGGCCACTTTCCCAGGCCACTTTCCCACGGAAGAGCTGGGGAGGATAGCCTAGCAAAAAAAACCTACACTGGGGTTCTGTCGGTGAAGTACACCAGGTTTTCAAACGGGGTCCTCTCATGGCCACCCCGTGAGAGAGCCAAGGTAGTGAGTAAGGGTGAGTAACAACTTTCTCAAAGAATGGCCTGCCTGTGTCCCAGGACACACATTCATGGCTACGTTAAGGTTAATTTGGTTTGCTTTTGAGTCTCCTCCACTGTCCATCTTCTCTTTATTCATATCTTACTAGATTTGCAAAGAGGAGTATTATCAATCGAAGGGGCTTCCTATAGAAAGTTCTATTAATTGCTGTCACAGCTGATCATTTCATTAGGTTCAGAGTTTGAAATGGAAGGACAGCAGAGAGAAATGCACTGTGGGCTGACTCTATATTACCAGAGATACAAAAATAACTGCCCAACTACAGGGTAGCAAGTGCTGTGCTGGAAGTCCACATAGGGATTTAGACATTTTGCTCATTTGAAAATGTGTGAGGTTCTGAGTCTGCCATCAGAGCACCTTAGAGGAGCAAAGGCATGCCTCATAGAGACTAGGTGAGTGAGATGCCGGACCTACCACCAGATCACTTTGGCCCCCTTGCCACCTCCTGAGGT
This sequence comes from Anoura caudifer, assembly GCA_004027475.1. Classification (NCBI taxonomy): domain Eukaryota; kingdom Metazoa; phylum Chordata; class Mammalia; order Chiroptera; family Phyllostomidae; genus Anoura; species Anoura caudifer. Next base: position 220,152 of record PVKU01000487.1, read on the forward strand.
ATATATAAAGTTGCCAATGTGAGTTCATCAAGAGCTGAGTCCCTTAGCCCACTGGGGCCCCCTGTAGTTTAATTTCCTGTTTGATACTATGGGGCTAGCAGTTTTCCTATCCCTCCTCCACTGTCACCCCCGACACACTTGCCCACGAGGAAAGCAGATTTTTTTTTCTTAGCCATGTCTTTCCCAGTCTTCCAGCTTGGACTTCCTTTCTTGGTCAGCTCTTTCAGAATTTTCTTCTGAGGTCTTTCCCAAACTACTAGCTGATTTTCCCTTCTATTACGTACTGGGAATCCTCCCATCTCATCAGATCAAACACACCTTTCTCTCTCCTGCCCTTTCCCTTCTGCCTACTCCCCAACACAAGCGTACACATTCCCGCCTTTGCTCTGATGATACCCCTTCAGGCTTACCTTGCTCCCCTCTTCTCGGGCTTTCCTAGTTCTGATTGTCTTCTCTGTAAACACAAGAATAATCTCAAGGCAAGTTATTTAACCTCTTGGAGCCTCTTTTCCCATCTATAAAATAAGATTGTTAATCCCTCAGGATTGGAATGAAGATACAATAAAAACTTTAAAAAAAAAAAGAAGCTGGCACTCTTCGTAGACATGTGTGCGCACTCGAAGCATTTCTCCCCAGCTACCTCCCCCTCCATACACACACATCCTATTTGCAGAGTGCCGGGGGAGGTGGAAGTGTGATGTGGGCCCGGCTGCCTAGTCACACACGGCAGCCCAAACTACGAGACTGTGTATGAGGAAGTGCCAAACTGAGCTTCGGGAACTTCAGCAAAAGAAGGATGATGTTTCTTTCCCTGGGTCCCTTCAAATGACAGAGCCTCTTGAAACTTGTTCCCTGGCTCTCAGGCCAGTGCTCATCCACCTGTTCCCCTACCCTCTGTCCCCCCACGGCACAGACTCCTAGGCACATGAGTTAGTTACCTGTGCCCCTGCGGCCTTCATCATTTTGGTCCCGCTGTTGGGACCATATGACTACTGTCATGGATGAAAGAGGGAGGATCAGGTCAGGTCATGTCTAGAGCTCGGGTTTGAGGCAAACCCTAGAGGGGTCTTAATAGGCAGTGGGAAGAAGGCACCGCACAAGGTGAAGGGAAACTGAAGAGCTGAAGTTTGCGTGGGAGGCCCATCCTAGTTGAGTTACAGGAGTTGGGGGTTGATGCTGAGGAGGCATTCTAGAGTGGGACTGAGTAAGGTGATTGAGCTGAGGAAGGTCAGGGTGTTTTATCGCCTAGGAGGAGTTCACCGAAAGATTTGGAGTAAGAAAGATGTTCAAGGTGAGCTGGAAGGGAAGGCAGATGTGTGAGTGACCCAGTCCCTGAGGAGATGTACCCCAGTTTTGTCGAAGGTTTGGTTGAGTGGACAGGTACAAGTGGTTGTGGCTTATCTATCCAGAAAAAACAGCATTTTCTGTGTGCATTTCTGGTGGGGCTGTCACTTCACCCCTTCAGGCCTGACCCCCACCCCCTCACCCACCCAGACCTCAGGCTGAAGGACCAGGCGACCACAGGGATCTTGAGCTGAGAAGACCCTGTTCTGTGTTCAGAGCGCCCCAACGCTTGGTCTCCACCTAACTGTAGCTCTCTGCACCCTAGGCAGAGAGCACAAGGGGTGGCAGAAACTCAAGAAGTGAGGACAAGCTTTCAGGCCCACGGGCTTTGGGAGAATTTGTAGTCCCCAGAAGACAGGTTTGTGTGTCTCTAGCGGGAGGAAAGTCGGAGGCGTCCCAGGGCTAGAGGGGAGAGAGAAGGTGGGCTATAAGCCGTTGAGGGCATTCAGTGTAGTGAGACCACCACCAGGGGGCAATACTGGGGCCTCCGACCTTGTGGGCGGGGAACACCATTGCCCTTAAACCATCTCTATTGTATGCCGGGCAGGAGCAAAAGAGAGAGCAGCACCTTTCTCGGCACCCCACCCAGTCCGCCAGACCTCCTTGTCCCACCTTCCAGGCCCCGCCCCACCGGTGGCTCCGCCTCCACCCCGCCCCGCCTCTGACCGCGGCCCCTTCATCCCGCAGCTGGTGCTTTGGGGCCCAGAGCTGTGCGTCGCTGACTCTATGGCCCAGGATCCGAGAGCAAAGGTGAGAGAGGCAGGGGGGTGCGGGCAGTGGCGGTGCTAGGATTGGGGGGCGGGGTGGGGGGCGGGGGCCAGGCCAGGCTTTCCCCACATCCATTCCACCCTCCTAGCTGGGCCAGGCCTTTATCACCGCCAAGTCCCCCGGTTCCTCATAAATGATGTAAAGGGGCGCGGGCAAGGCCTCTGGCTGCGCTGGGCGCAAACCTACCAACGTGGAGTCGGGGATCAGCTCGCAGAACCGGGGCCGCGTGGTGAGCAGTGTTCCCCGGGATCTGGGTCATGTCTCCTGACGTCCGACGGGATAGAAGGAGACCTTGTCCTCGAGCTACAGCGGTAGAAACTGAGGTTAGACCCAAGGAAAGGAGAGAACCGGGGAGGAGATGGTGGAGGAGGGACGTAGTGGGGGAGGGGCTCACAGGCCAGCCGAGACCACCATCCTACTGAGCAGAGGGAAACACCTCTTACATTAAGCAGGTGGGCATCTAGAATGAAGGTTGAGAGTCTGCTGATCCTACATGGATCTTGTTGGGGGGGATGGGTTTCCCCTCCTCAGTTCCCTCTGCCCCAGGATCTGCCAAGTGGGAAGGTGATCAGAGGCTAGGGAGCTGGCCCTGGGGAGGAACCCAAACTATGGAACCAAGGGTGGAATGTGGGGTGTGGATGGGAGACCTTGAAGCCTAGTTGCCCCTTAGCCTCGCCTTCTCTCCCAACAGGTTTTAAATGGGGGCTCAGAGCTCAGGCCCAACTCCCATAACTAGAACTGCAGTGTACACGGGAGGAGAGAGTGCCAAGTGATCCATTCCATCTTTCCTTTGCTAAAACTGAGGGCCTCCTTCCTTTCCTGCAGAGCAGCCTTGACCCCTGCACCCATCCCATTGGAACATCTCAGGTCAGAAGCTTCCCCCATCACACACACACACACACACACACACACTTGGAATCTGGCCTTAGAATCAGGACATTGGGGAGGGAGGGAGGGTTCTGTATCTCACCCTTTGTGGACACCAGCAGCCTCCAAGTCTGCAATGAGAACTGGACCCCTGTATGTACATATACTTGTCTCTGCGTAAATGTAATGGTGTGTTTGAGGACTGTGAACACACATGTATTTGACCCTTCTGCATCTGACCCACTGTATCAATGAGTTTGTGTGCATGTCCCTCCATATATGTGTACATGTGAAGGACCCTCCTGTGAATAAGTATGCGATCCTTCATAGGCACATGTGTGGGTTTATAACCCTCCTTGTCAACCTCTGAGGCTGTGTGACCTGCTGAATGAATGGGCATATGAATATAACCTTACATGTGAATATATATGAACACATGTGGTAGGCCCTTCATGTGAACATATGTGTGTACAAACCTCCCTGTAAGTGCATGTGCATGGATCTCCTGTGAGTACATGTGTTCACAGCCCTCCTGTGCCTATGTATGTGTGTGTGCACCTATTTGCACACCACCCTCCTCTGGACACATGTGACTTGTGTAAATCTGTGTGAGTGTGCCATGTACCACACTCTGAGTGGTTCCTCTGACCTGGGGTGTGTTCCTCCTGCCCAATCCTAGGGACTCACTCCTCCTAGCCATAGGGCTCCCCCTCCTCCTTCATGAACAAATAAGAGGACCCAAAGGTAAACAGGTGTGCCTCCACAGTGAGGGGCGGAGCACAGGCAGTTTGCCTGGGGCCTCCAGCTGTCCCAGCCTCTAAACCAGTAGCCCATGCCCTTTCTGTGGGTCAGGGACCCCCTTCTCTCTATTCATACTCCATTCTCCCCCTCCGGGCTCTGTCCACTACAGTGGTGAACTTTACCTCTTAAATAAACGCTCTAAAGTTCTGTTCTTCCTCTGGCCAGCTCCTCATCCCTCCCCTCTCTTCAAGGCCACATAGTTAATCTTTGACTTGGAAGTGTGGGGAGAGGCCAGTGACCTCTCTGGCCCTTTCTGTGGGCATCTGATGAGAATGGGTGGGTCAGCCTTCCTCCACACCTAGCCCAGCTGAGGAGGCCTTCAGGAGCCACCTCAGATCAGGCCTGTTCCAGCGTTCAGAGGCCTGCCACCTGCCCACCAGCTTGTTCCCACCTGGTCGGCTTGAAGGAAGGCCCAGATGTGGGAATAGTCTCCAAGATGTGCTAGGGGAGGTGACCAAGAGTTCAGGGATCCCATCATTCACCTTTTCCATATTGCTCGTGTCTCAATTAACTGGACTTGTGTATTGTAGCCTCCTGCACAGACATGACACTGATGCCGCCAGCGGGGCCAGATACCCCCCAATGCTTGCGAGTGCCTCTTTGCAGGTAGGGGCATGTGTACATGCCTAGCCAGAGGGTGCAGTACAGACTCAGATGGGGAGGGCGGAGATGCACACCCCCTCAGAGAGGAATGCTGGGAAGTATCTAATTAAAGAGAAATTCCAGAAGGAGCTCTCAGGCCAGGGAAAAGAAAAAACAAAGGGAAAACAGGGCAAAATCAACAAAGGCCCATTAATTGTCTCTGCCCAGGCCTTCCTGCATCAGGCACCCCCGCAGGCAGCAAGGGCAGCTGCAGCCCAGCTGGGCCTCATTGTTGGGAGGAGAAGGCGTTCTCCCTGAGAACACAAGCCCCACCAAAATGGAGGCCTACCTAAGCTTCTCACTTGGTCAGAGAAGGACTATTACCTTGGGTTTAGGTGGGGAGGGGTTACGGGCTTTGTAAAGAGGTCAAGTCCCACCCAGCTTCCTGCATCAGAATGGCTGAGTCCATCCTGACCTGGCAGTCCTGCAGATGCTTGGCCTCCTCCCTTCAGTACCCCCTGAAGTCTGGGGGTAGTGTCAGCTACCTTCCACCCACACAGACATCAAAGGACTTTTTTTTCCATGTTTTTTTTTTTTCTTCAGAAACCAGACCTCAGAGAGCCAGCACTAGCCCTGCTTTCGAGGCAGGGTAACCCCATCAGTGACCTACAACCCCTCCAATGACCCCACAACTCCCTCTCACCATGGAGCCCTTATTTGATGCAGACAGGCAGTGTGTGATCCTCTGACCTCTTACCTGGGATTCCATGGCCACGCAACCCTATGATTCCATATCCCCCCAATTCCAGGACCCTCCCTGGCCCCATGACCCCTGACCTTCCCAGTGACCTCCCTGGACCTTGACCCCTGTGACTGTTCATCCCATCATCCCTTTGACTCTGGCCCTGGCTCCCCTTTGGGGTCTTGTTGGTTGGGGCTTCCCCAGGAAGATGTGGGGGAGGCTCTGGCCCCTCCTCCTGAGCTTCCTCACAGCAACCGCGGTCCCTGGACCCTCACCACGGAGACCGTCCAGAGAACTAGATGCCACCCCTCGGATGACTATCCCCTACGAAGGTTAGACTGACTTTCCCTCGCCCCATCCTCAAAAGACAGGAGCCAGGGCTGGGGGTGGGAGGCAGCCCCAGAACTGGGCTCACAGCTCCTGCTCTCCCCAGAGCTATCTGGGACCCGGCACTTCAACGGCCCAGCCTGGAACTACTCAACACTGCTGCTGGAGGAAGCCTCAGCAAGGCTGCTGGTGGGAGCCCGGGGCGCCTTGTTCTCTCTCAATGCCCACGACATAGGAGATGGGTCTCACAAAGAGGTCAGCCCCTGCAACCTAGGCCACCCAGAGGGTCTCCAGCTTCATCCACCTCCCCAGGACCACAACTTCCTGGGAACCCTGCCACCCTTCCATAGACCCCTGGTCAGACAGTGCTGCCCTTCCCAGCCCAGGTATCCCTTACACCCAAAGCTCCTCCTGAAACTGACCCCCACCCCAATTTCCCCAGTTCCCTGGGGTCCTATCACCTGGTCCCACAGGTAATAGGAAGAGCAAGGGTATTGGGGCCAGTGCATCAGCCTTTCTCCCCTTTCCCCTGCTCCAGATCCACTGGGAGGCCTCCCCAGAGATGCAAAGCAAATGTCATCAAAAAGGAAAAAACAATCAGGTATGTGGTCTGCCCTGTCCCCAGCTCCTTTCCTCCTCCTCCTCAGTGGCGGTTGTCAGGGTTGGGAGCGCAGATGGGGAGGTAATGATCTGCCAGTTGGTTGCAGCAACCACAACAAACACTGTATGTGCTGCTGGAGTGGCGAGCCCCAGGCGCAGCACTTCTAATCCAGACATCTGGTGACCTATTAGCTTGGTCTGTGATGGCATCTTAGTTTCCTCTGGGCTCCCAAATAACAATCATGATAACAGTAATTAATCTAGTAAGTGCTGACTTAGCTATTATCTCACCTAATTCTAAACTAACCCTGTGAAATGGTATTATCTCTATTTTAGAGAGGAGAAAAATGAGGCTTTGGTCAAGGAATAGCCCAAGTACACAGTGTTCCATGGAGGGTGTTGGTGAGGGGTCAGCCCATCCTGGCTAAAGAAACAGGGTGTCTACAGGGGTCCCGTGTCTGGCTATGTAACAGATCCACCTTGAACACTTTTTAAAAATACACATTCCTGCCCTGGCTGGTGTGGCTCAGTGGGCTGAGTGCCAGCCTTCAAACCAAAGGGTCTCCAGTTTGATTTCCAGTCAGGGCACATGCCTGGATTGCGGCCAAGTCCCCAGTAGGGGGTGCATGAGAGGCAACCACATATCAATGTTTCTCTCCCTCTCTTTATCCCTCCCTTCCCCTCTCTCTAAAAATAAATAAAATCTCAAAAACTTAAAAAAAAATACACATTCCCAAAGTCCACCAGCCCGTGAATTCTGATTCAGCGAGTCAGGCGTGGTGTTGAGACAGGCGTGTTTAAAGACGTGCCTCTCAGGGCTTCCATCAAAGGCTGCCTCCTGGTGCATCATGGATAGAAAATGGGGCTGGGAGGCAGGCAGTGCCCAGGTCATGGAGGATTTGGATTTTATTCTGTGACAGTGAGCACCCTCACCACTTGATACTTTAGATATTCAAACTTTAACGTGCACACGAATCACCTGGAGATATTATAATTGCAGATGCTAACTCAGTAGGTCTGGGAAAGTCTCAAGATTCTGCGCTTCTAACACACTCCCAGGTGACGCTGACACTCCTAGTCCCTGGGCCACACTTTGGGTAAACAGGACATTTCCCAAAGTGGGTTCTGAGGAACATTAATTTTCAAAAGAGGGATTTAATGGTCACGTGAGTTTGAGAGATGCTGCATGCTTAATCCCACGATGCACAGCAATACCCGTAAGGCTCTGGGAAGTCCCCGGTAAAGGTAGATTTTACCTGTAGTTAAATAAGCTTTAACTGGTAAAACTCATTTCACTACAGAATTCCTCTCCCCCTCCCCCTTATTAATGTAAACACCTTGAGGAAACATTACTTACTGCAGGAATATCTACCCAGCCCCAGGCACTGCATGGACTAAAATAGAGTGAGTCTGCAGGCAGGACAGGCAGTGGCCAGGTTGGGGGCATCACATGGGTCAGAGGAGGGAGGCCTGAATGGGCTGGTGGAGGGGAGGGATGGAGCCACCCCTGCATCCAGGGAGGAAGTGAGAGGAGCCAAAGCGGCCTGCATGGATCCAAACCCCGGGAAATCAGCAGAAGGAGGAATCTTTAACAAGGCGAGAAGTCAAGAGGGTAGCAGCTTGAAGCATTCAATGGGCAGAGAAAGCCAGTGTGGCTGAAGTAGCGTGGGCCCAGGGTGGTAAGGGGCAGGACCAGGAGCATGTTAGACCCTATGCTCAGGTGCTCAGGACTCTGGTGAGCCACTGAAGGGTTTTTAAATATAGCAGCAACATGATCTGGTTTACATTTTTTAAACTATGCCTTAGAAAGTGGGTTGCAAGAGTGTGCAGACTGGTAGACTCTCTCTGGAAGGAAACTCCAGACAGTGGTAACAGCTGTCTCCTTGGGAGCCAATAGGAATAAACAGGATACTCCGTTTACAACATGTCCTTCTGTACCTTCTGAATTGTACTCCAAGCGCATATATTCCTTTCTCATTGAATAAATAAGTTGGTTTTTATAAACAGTGGCGGAGGCTTGGGAGAGCTGGCAGGTGGTTGCTGCAGCGGTTCAGGGAAGAGGGGATGGTGGCACTAATTTGGACTAGGGATGGGGCATGGAGGGAAGTGGACCAAGTCCAGAGACTTTTAGGACAAAGAGACATTTAATCAGGAAGCAGGACTGAATGTGGGGGTGAGGGAGTGGGAAGCAGCAACGATGACTCCTGGTTTCTGGACTGAGTAGGACACAGAGAGGAAGAGAGGAGGGAAAGACTAGATGAACAGGTTTAGGAGGGAAGAGCAGGTTAGGGAAGAGGGGATGAGTCTGCTTCCTGACATGGCAAGTCTGATGCTTCTGGGATATTGGGTGGAGAGAGGGCTGGAGCCTGAGGATAGATCTGGTAGTGTCACCCCAAAGGGGCTGTGGGAGCTCCAGGGTTGGGGGACATTGCTGAGAAGGAGACGTGTGAGAAGCATCGTAGGGTGGTGAGAGCCTGAGAGTACCTGCACTGAGGGTGCTGGAGATGCAGGGGAAGCTGGCAGAGTGCACCATGTAACCCAAGATACAGAGGAGGGGAGTCATGCCCCTGGGAGGCCAAAGGACAGTGAGTGCCAGGCAGTGCTCTACGTTCTGGGCAGGGAACAGGCCCACTGGGATATTGGAAAGAACTGTGTGTCCCATGAATGGGGATAAGAGCCAGACTACCAAGCTGGACTAATGGAAGAGGCCCTCAGGAGGCCCTGGGCTCATGGCCCTCCCCGACCCACTCCACAGACGGAGTGCTTCAACCATGTGCGATTCCTGCAGCGGCTCAATGCCACCCACCTCTACGCATGTGGGACTCACGCCTTCCAGCCCCTCTGTGCAGCCATTGTGAGTACACCTGCCCTAGCCCTGATCACTGGTCCCGGGCCCTAGACTGGTCTGACTTTGGGCTCCTGCCTATCCTTGGAACTACTCCTCCTGGACCCTCATTCCCCCAGGATGCTGAGGCCTTCACCTTGCCAAGCAGCTTTGAGGAAGGAAAAGAGAAGTGTCCTTATGACCCAGCCCGTGGCTTCACAGGCCTTATCATCGGTGAGCGCTCTCTCCTCCCCCTCCAGTCCCTCATCCACAAGCATGCTGTTTGAAGGACATAGATGCCATTGCTAGAACTGGCCACCATGTGTATTATGTGCCTTGCTGTGTATGACATGTCTCATGCCTGCTCCAGATGGAGGCCTCTACACAGCCACACGGTATGAATTCCGGAGCATTCCTGACATCCGCCGGAGCCGCCACCCGCACTCCCTGAGGACTGAGGAGGCACCCATGCACTGGCTCAATGGTTAGGAGGATGGGGCACAGGATGAGGGGGGCAGGGGACTGCATCTTTGTCTTTACTCCCTTGGACAATTGACCATCCTATCCCCACACCCCCAGGGGGGGCTGCCTATTCCTGGGTGTAGTTGAGTGAGGGGTAGGGGTCGGGGTAGGGAGAGACACCCAGCCTGTCTCAGAAGCCACCTGAACTGCCTGGCTTACAGATGCTGAGTTTGTGTTCTCCGTCCTGGTGCGGGAGAGCAAGGCCAGCGCGGTGGGCGATGATGACAAGGTTTACTACTTCTTCACGGAGCGCACCACTGAGGAGAGCTCTGGCAACTTTGCTCAGAGCCGCAGCAGCCACCGCGTGGCCCGTGTGGCCCGTGTGTGCAAGGTAACTGGGACTGAGGTTGGGCCAAGGGTGTAGAGGTGACCCTGGTTCCTGACCCCATGCCCCTACCTCCCTAGGGAGACCTGGGAGGGAAGAAGATCCTGCAGAAGAAATGGACCTCCTTCTTAAAGGCGCGTCTCATCTGCCACATTCCCCAGTACGAGACACTACGTGGCGTCTGCAGTGTGGATGTTGACACCTCAGCCCGCACCCACTTCTATGCTGCCTTCACGCTGACCACACAGTGGTCAGTGCAGGGACAGTGGGGAGGCAAGAAACTGGGGACAGCACAGGGGCTGGAGCAGAGGTCAGTGAGGATGAGTCAGGATCCTCTGTGGGGAGGACTGGCTGCACAGAGAGAATTTCAAGCGTATCCAGTTAGCCTGAGGCCAGAGGCCGCCATGGCCTACTGACCCTCAGGCATTGCTGTGGGCCTAGAACTGGGACTTTCCAGGATAACAGTGAGCTCCAGGCTGGGCAGGTGGCAGACAGGCAGGCTCCACTCAGTGTGACTCACCGTCTCCCCCATGCATCATCCCCAGGAAGACCCTGGAGGCCTCAGCCATCTGCCGCTATGACCTGACCGAGGTGCAAGCTGTCTTTGCAGGCCCCTACATGGAATACCAGGATGGCATCCGGCGCTGGGGCCGCTACGAGGGTGGGGTGCCAGAGCCCCGGCCCGGCTCGGTGAGTGCGCAGACCAGGGATCAGTGCTCGGTAGACAGAGCCCTTAGGAGGGACAGGAGGTCTGGCCTTGCAGGGAGGACAGGCAGGACAGAACCCCTGGGAGGGTAGCAGGATCTTGTAGGGAGTCCTGAGGTTCACCACTCCTGTTCCCCACTTCAGTGTATCACAGATTCGTTGCGCAGCCAAGGCTACAACTCATCCCAGGATTTGCCGTCACTGGTCCTGGACTTTGTGAAGCTGCACCCACTGATGGCTCGGCCTGTGGTGCCCACACGTGGACGGCCCTTGCTGCTCAAGCGCAGTGTGCGCTACACACACCTCACAGGGACACCTGTCACCACGCCTGCTGGACCCACCTATGACCTGCTCTTTTTGGGCACAGGTACTTCTGACCCCTGGCCGGAACCCTCTGGTGACTACTGGGCCTGTCCTTTGATCCCTGTTGACCTCTAGCTCTTTGATGACCCTTGGTCACAAGACCCTGGTGACCACTGATGTTGATGCTTCAATGAACACCCACTATTGGTCTCCAGTGAACCCTGGCTCTTGGTGACTGCTGACTCCTGTCACCAACCACCAATCACAATTGGCCCCAGTAACTAATGCTTCTGAACTCAGTAATTCCTGCCATGAAAAGCCCAGAGGTCCCAATGTCTTGAGGGCCCACTGCTACTGAATGAATCTTGTCCTTGGCCTCATGACTCCCAGGCTGGTCCCATTAGGCTATTGCAGGGGACCCAGAGCAGATTCCATTGCTGAGATCTGACCCTCTGCCCTTTTCTTACTAGCTGATGGCTGGATCCACAAGGCCGTGGTCCTGGGCTCTGGGATGCACATTATTGAAGAGACACAAGTGTTCAAGGAGCCCCAGTCTGTGGAGAATCTGGTCATCTCTCCAACGCAGGTAACGCCTGAGTCGTGACCCTCCATATGGCTTTGCCAGAAAGGTGGCGGCGGGGGGCATCAAGGAGGTTGGGTGTGGGCTGTGTACGTGTCTGCACGGGGGAGTTGCTGACCAGCTGTCCCCTCTGGCTCCCAGCATAGCCTCTACGTGGGGGCTTCTAGTGGAGTCATCCAGCTACCGCTGTCCAGCTGCTCTCGCTACCGCTCCTGCTATGACTGCATCCTGGCCCGGGACCCTTACTGCGGCTGGGACCCCAGCACCCATGCCTGCCTGGAGGCCACCACTGCGGTGAACGGGTCCCAGGGTCGAAGGTGGGAAGTGGTGGGGGGTGTGAGTCTCATGTGCCCAGGGACTCAGAGCCTGAGGGGAGGAGGAAGGCCTGCCAGCTGAAGGGGGAGTGGAAGCCAGTTGTTGGTAACAGCCCTGCTGACCCTTCCACTGGGGAAACAGAAGCCCAGTCGCCCTTGCTCATGAGTCCTGATCTTCTGTCTCCAGGACAGCACTGATACAGGACATAGAGAGAGGAAACCGAGGCTGTGAGAGCAACAGGGACACAAGTAAGTGACATTTGTGGATGTGTGTGGGTCTGGCTATACAGCCTGTCCTCTTTACCTTTTACTGTCCTTTGAGTACACATTTGTGGATCTGAATGGCTGTCTGTGTGCTTCCAGAGCACACAGAGTAAGTGCTCAACAAATATTTGCTGCCCAAAAGAATTATGAATGCGGAAACAGGCTCACTTCCGGAGCTTATAGCCAAGTGGTAGGAGGGGTGTTGGCAATGATGTGATCACACAATTAATTATAATTATTTCCATTGGGTTTTGTTACAAAAGAAATAATTACAACCATGACAAGGGTTTGAAGGATAATAGGTACTTCCCCAAGGAAGATCAGGTGACCGCACTAATATCTTAGAGCAAAAGTTAATAATCATAGCTAATATGTACTGAGTGCTTACTGTGTGCCAGGCACTGATCAAACACTCACAGCATTCCTATGACAGAGATGCCATTATCATCATCCCCATGAGGGGCAACCTTTCTGAGGTATAGGGAGAATAAGTAAACTGCCCAAAGTTATTCAGTTATTAAGTGGGAAGGTCAGAATTCGAACCTGCCCCCAGCAGTCAGACTGGAGTTTGTGCTGTTGATCACTGCTCTGCGCTCTCCCCACAAGTTACCCAGGCAAGTGCGGACCACAGGGAGCGATGACACCCAAGCAGAGGGAGCAGCAGGCAGAGCAAGCTTGGTGTGTTTGAGCAACAAGAGAAGAGGCTGGAGAAGTGGGCGGGGACCATGCTAAGGCAGAGGAGTGGCATGATCGGCTGAGTGTTTTTAAAAGGCACCCACTGCTGCACAGAGTGGGTTAGATGTGGACCAGAGTGGGCCAGCGGTCAGGGCAGGAGAGAAGGGAACAGGTCTGAGATACAGTCCAGAAGCAGAATCTTGGTGAGGGTTTCATGCAAAGGTAAGGGGGAGTGAGAGGCAAGGAAGACTCCCAGCTTTCTGACTTAAGCACCTGACAATTCAAGGAAAAGACCTGTTGTGGGAGGGAGACTCTGGCCTTAGTTCCTGTGTCCAAGAGACCTCATGTTGATGCCCAGAATGTGGAAGATATTCAAGTCTGACGCCCAGGAGAGCAGTCTGTGCTGGAGGTGGAGATTAGGCATCAATGGCAGATGGCAGGAATTGAAACCACAGGGAAGGGCCAATGTGAACCTTCTGCAGGAGCATAAGCGCAGAGAGCTTGGCCAGTTGTCACCGTGATTCCAGATTCTGTGCTTGGTGCTGGGGGCACAGCAGTGAGCGATCTGGCTTGCCATCTCCAATGCCTTCCCTGAGATTGGCAGACGTTGACTGCTCTTCCTGTCCCCCACTTCCTCCAGGGCCACCACCACCAATGAAGACCCGCTCTGTGCTCCGGGGTGATGATGTCCTCCTGCCCTGTGACCAGCCATCCAACCTGGCCCGGGCCTTGTGGCTGCTCAATGGGAGCATGGGCCTGAGTGATGGGCAGGGCAGCTACCGTATAGGTGTGGATGGGCTGCTGGTGACAGACACGCAGCCTGAGCACAGTGGCCACTATGGCTGCTATGCTGAGGAGAATGGCCTTCGCACCCTGCTCACCTCCTACAGCCTCACAGTGCGGCCGGCCACTCCTGCCCCGGCTCCACAAGCCCCTGCCATGCCTGGGGCACAACTGGCACCTGATGTGAGGCTGCTCTATGTGCTAGCCATTGCTGCGCTTGGTGGCCTCTGCCTCATCCTGGCTTCCTCCCTTCTCTATGTGGCTTGTCTTCGGGGAGGCAGACGAGGGCACCGGCGGAAATACTCGCTGGGTCGGGCTGGCAGGGCAGGGGGCTCTGCTGTGCAGCTGCAGACAGTCTCAGGCCAGTGTCCTGGAGAGGAAGATGAGGGCGACGATGGAGAGGGGGCTGGGGTCCTGGAGGGCAGTTGTCTCCAGATCATCCCCGGGGAAGGAGCCCCAGCCCCGCCTCCTCCACCACCCCCGCTGCCACCCGCTGAGCTGACCAATGGGCTGGTGGCACTGCCCAGCCGGCTGCGCAGGATGAATGGCAACAGCTACGTGCTCCTGAGGCAGAGCAACAATGGAGTGCCCACAGGGCCCTGCTCCTTCGCTGAGGAGCTCAGCCGTATCCTGGAGAAGAGGAAGCACACGCAGCTTGTGGAGCACCTGGATGAGAGCTCTGTCTGAGCCCAGCCTCCCAGGACAAATGCTCTTCCAAGCCAGCCTGTTTGCCCCAGGCTGGGCTGCTGCCTCCCAACACGGCCACCATCCCCTCCCCACCCCGCCCCAAACTCCAGGCCCTTCCAACTTTCGATGTCTCTATAAGGCTAGCCAGAGTCAGGCCCAGCCAAAGTCCCCTCCTTAATCTCCACAGACCCATCTGTGAGCAGCCCAGGCCAACTGGTTCTCCTCGGAGGTAAGTGCTCCCTCAGGTTCTTTAGCGCTAGCCCCTATTCCCTTAACCTAATCACTTGGGAGGAAAGGACCCTGTCCTCCTGCCCCATTCATCTGCTTAAAGCCTTCCTCTTTCTCCCAGGCAAGGCTTGCAGGTCCAGATGGCCTCAATGTCACCATCCTCTGCATGGCCCTGTGCTGGATGGTCCTGATACCAGACAAGACCTCTACCAGCAGAAGAGCCACCTGAGCCCTGCGCACATTCACATGCCCACGTGGAAGAGTGTCTATCAGCTGGGCTGCAGGCACCCACCCCCCCTTCTGCTGCATTCTCGTTACATCCCTTCTTCTGAACTTTGGGTACACTCCCAAATGCCACATCCCATCCTATATATTTAGTCCTCTCCCCTAGTCCCAGCCCCCTGCGGTGACCTTTGTCAACAACTTGGGAACAGGCCAGCGCGGGGAGGTAAGGCTACATCATTCCCCTCTTCTCCCTTAATGTGCAGCCCTTGTGAGTCAGCAGCCCCATCCCCTTGGTCATTCTCAAGAATGACAGAGTTCTAGGCATGTCCCTCACATACACAAGCTCCCATTTCCACTTACATGCACCTTATGAGCCTCCTCTTGCTGCCTTGGACCTATCATGTTTGGTCCATGGACATTTCAGAGAGCCCTCTCCGGTTTAGCTGTCCTTACAGACACTTCCCTAGGATGGGTGACCTACACTGCACTCAATGAGCCAGCCTCCCTTTTGGGGACCAAGCATTTGCTACCCCTAGACCAGAGCAGCAGGAGGAAAGATCTGCTATCTCACCTGGCACATGAAGCCCGTTCTTGGAACTATGCAAAGGGCAGAGGCTGGGAGTTTGGATGCTTGGCTCCCACCCCTGTCCTACCTCACCGGGGCACTTTCAGGGTCCAGGGGCCTCTGAAGTCTCCAGGCCCAAATGGGACAATCAAATCCTGACTGAGCTCCCTCATTCCCTTGGGTGAGGATGACTGTTATTTTTGTAGCTGAGAACGTGGAATCCCACGGATTTTTACTACCCTTCACCCATCCTCTCCCACCTCTTCCCTACAATGAATGTATTTATTGTGAGATGGCTACACTACTTTAGGATTGCCCCCACTCACCACCCAGGTGGGCAGAATGGGCATGTGACAGTGGGGAGCCTGGGCTCAGCTCCTCCACCCCGTTGGTTAATAAATACCCTCTTTTCCCCATGGCTATGAGTAATCTGCTTGGTCTCAACTGGAGTCCCACTGATCACCAGGAGACAGGCTTCTGAACCTATGGAAAAGGTGCTGCAGGGTTGGCTCTGATCCCCATAAAACCATCTGCAGAGGAAAAGGGTCCTCAGCTTCCATCCTGGCTGCCCTGAGCAGGTACACAGGCCTTTGTTAAGGCTCTCACTATTGAGTGATATGACAATGAGGGCACGACAAAAGTACAATGGCTCAAGGATTCCCACAAAGGTTTCTAGGTTTTTACCTCCTGGCTCTTCCTTACCATCCCCCACCACCACTTTTTTAGCCAAGCCCCTAGAAGATGCTGCCCATTTATCAGCTAGGCTGAGAATCCCTTTCTCCAAGGGTCAGGCCTGGATTAATTGCACAGCCTTTGATGTTAAGCATCCTGAACGGTTATATGCCCTGCTCTGGTTTTATAATGAAAAAATGGGGTTGTATGTAAAATATGAACATATTTTGAAGTAAGACCCCAAGGGTGACCATGGACAAGTTTATTAACCTCAGTTTTGATTTGTACACTAACACTCACACAGCCTAGCCCAAAGCCAGGTTCACAGCACAGCAAACAGTGCTAGCTCTCTAGCTCAATGATTGCAGAAACAGGACATCAGGGATTCTTCAGAAGCCAGCCTTGAAATCCCTCACTATGATTTGAGTGCATTACTACCGATTTCGATTTCAGAAATGAGAAGTCGATTAAGATCCTTGAAGACTCTCCGGTTTCAGTAGTGTCAACTGGACAAGAATTAAAGAGACTCAAAGCCACTGCCCCTCGCAGTGGGCACCAAATAGAAAGAGGCAGGCAGCTCTTTATCTCAAGCAAAAGCTTTGGCATCAACTTTCCCTTTCGTGGGCCCCATCTGTCCGCCTGGGCTTGAAATCCCCGGAACCCAAGGAGGAAGACCCACCCTCAGGGGGATTGGAGTTGAAGCAACTCTTCACTGCGCGGGCACCTGGGCTGCGGCAGAATCCTGGACCTCTCGCGGGCGCAGCCCGCCGCACGTTGTGGGTTTGTTGATGAAGGGGTGCCACTGGCCCTGTATGCTAGGGTTGTCCGTGTGGAAGGGCTTGCGGATGCGGATCACGTCCAAGCCGGACTGGTTCGCCAGCTTCTGCACCAGCCTCGTGATCTCCTCGACCGACTTGCAGTGGATGCTCTCCTCGCGCACGGCTCCGTTAACTGGCAGAAGGGAGGTGGGGATAATAGGAAGCGGCCCGGTGAGACGTCAGGGGAGGCGGGCTGAGCGCCCCCTCGGGCCGCCCTCCAGCCACCGCCCGGCCCCACTCACGGTATTCGGCCACGACTCTGGGCACACAGCACGGCCGCGTGTTCACGTATATTACGACACCCGGGTTCCGTCGGGCGAAGCTGGCCACCTCCTGTTCCACGAAGTCCCTGAGGGACCCGATAAGGGTGAGCACCGTGACCCCTGACCCCGGCAACCTCTGCCCGGAGTCGCACCCCCGCGCCCTCCGCCGGCTCACCTGGCGCCGCGGGACGAGGGCGCGTCGCGGCTGAGGCTGAAGCTAAGACGCTGCAGCTGCTGCACGTAGCGACCCAGCCCGTTGTGGAGGACGCTGGTCAGGAAGCGACTCGGGGTCCCACGCGCCGTCATGGTTCCAACTCCCAGGTCGCAGAGCCTAACCTGGAAGCGATGGGGCGGGACTAACACCAGACTTCCGGTTCCGGGGACATCGCGCCCCGGGGAGTTTTAATTCCGAGGTCTTGTTGAGTGGCGCGTTCGAATAACCCACGCTGCGAACGGAGGGAGTGAGACGAGAGTGGTGGCACGTGGCCGGGGTTGGAGCGGCGGAGATCCTACGGGTGGAGCGGGGGGAAGCCGCGCGGGTGGGTGGAGAGGAGGCACCGAGAGGGGCGGGAGCCACACCGTGGCGCCCTACTCGTGTCTAGACCCGTTTGAGGGGAGGAGCAGCGAAGAGGGCCACTAGTGGGTATCTAGAGCGGAGGCTACAGTAAGGACGCCGACGGCTGTAGAGATTGAGGACGATGAGGAGACTCCGTGGAGGGCACTAGTGTTGGAGAGATGATCTGGAGAAACCATAGTGAGGGACTGCCATGGGAGAATCTGTAAAGGGAGCCAGATAGAAGGACAGAGGCGAGAAAGGGTCATGGAGATGAGCTTGGATGGAAGGGCCGAAGAGGATTCAGAAAGATGTTTATGAGGGAGAAGTTTGAAAAAAAGAGATAAGCCACCTGGAGTGAGCTCTTACGAGTGCTGTGGGGAGGGTCCCTAGGGTCTGGCCTATTGAAGGCACCTGAACCAGGCACCTGAGGCATTGCAAGTAGGGCCTTCCTCCATTTGACTAGGAATGTGGGTCCTTCTCCGAAGTGGGTACCCGCTTCGTATCCTGCTGTCCCTGCGTGGGGAGTGGATGGGTCGGAGGGGCCTGCCTCGAAGCTTGGTCCCAGGCCCCCCTCGCAGACGATACAGGAAGGAGGCTCTCCCTGCCACGGAGGTACCAGTGCTGCCTGTAACTGCAACTGTGATCCGCCAATATTTGCGGACACATGGGATCCCCTTCCAGGACGGCCACAGCTGTCTGCGGGCACCCAGCCCCTTTCTGGGGGCCTCCCAGCTCAAGGACCAGACTGGTAAAACCACTTCCTTCAGCCTCTTCATTGACAAGACCACAGGCCGATTTCTCTGCATGACCAGCCTAGCAGAGGGGAGCTGGGAAGACTTCCAGGCCAGCGTGGAAGGACGTGGGGATGGAGATAGAGAGGGGATCCTGCTCGGTGAAGCCCCAGAAGCTGAGGACATTGAGGAGATCCGGAGGATCTGGGACAGAGCAGTACCTCTCTGGGAGCTGCCTGAGCTGGAGGAAGCCCAGCTGACTCGGGTGATGTTTGGCCTTACCAAAGTGACAGACGATACACTCAAGCGTTTCAGTGTGCGGTATCTGCGGCCTGCTCGAAGCCTCGTCTTCCCTTGGTTCTCCCCAGGAAGTTTAGGATTACGAGGCCTGAAGCTTCTCCAGGCTGAAAGCCAGGGGGATAGAGTGCGCTATGTGGAGACCACCATACCCCGGCCTGGTGCCTACCACAATCTATTTGGATTGTCATTGATAAGTCATCGAGACACTGAGGTGGTACTGACAAGTAGTGAGCTGGACAGCCTGGCCTTAAGCCAATCCACGGGGCTGCCCACTCTTGCCCTTCCCCGAGGAACGGGTTGCTTACCACCTGCCTTGCTCCCTTACCTCGAACAGTTCCGACGTATTGTGCTCTGGCTGGGGGATGACCTTCGGTCCTGGGAAGCTGCCAAGTTGTTTGCCCGAAAACTGAACCCCAAACGATGCTCCTTGGTACGACCTGGGGACCAGCATCCCTGTCCCCTGGAGGCCCTGAACCGAGGCTTAAATCTTTCTCGAATTCTGCGTTCTACCCTGCCTGCCTGGCACAAGTCCATCGTGTCTTTCCGGCAGCTTCGGGAGGAGGTACTAGGAGAGCTGTCAAATGTGGAGCAGGTAGCGGGCGTGCGCTGGAGCCGCTTTCCAGATCTCAATCGTTTCTTGAAGGGACATCGGAAGGGCGAGCTGACAGTCTTTACAGGTGACCCTTTGGGAAATCACTGCTTGGAGTGGTGGCAGAAGATCAGGTGACAAGCATGTGGGTTTGGGCCACTATAAATGTCAACAAGGAGGCTTTCCCTCCCAACTTTGAGGCCCTGCTCCAGGTCTTAGTTTCAAGGGTAGGACTCTCCTCCCTCACCTGGATCTGTATTTAACCCCCCTGCAGGGCCAACAGGCAGTGGAAAGACAACATTCATCAGTGAGTATGCCCTGGATTTATGTACCCAGGGGGTGAACACGCTCTGGGGCAGCTTTGAGATCAGCAACGTGAGACTAGCTCGGATCATGCTAACACAGTTTGCTGTGGGGCGGCTGGAAGACCAGCTGGAAAGATATGATGAGTGGGCCGACCGGTTTGAGGACCTGCCCCTCTACTTTATGACTTTCCATGGGCAACAGAGCATCAGGTGAGATTTCCAGGCTTAGGGTTTTCATAGAATGTGAGGGCAGGAGAACAGACCCCCCATGAGAGTTTTTAGGATGCTGGCTTTCTGCCTGGGATGGGCTGGAGACTACTTGTAATTGACTCCTGAGTTCCTTGCTTCTTCCTCTTCCCAGGACTGTAATAGACACAATGCAGCATGCCGTCTATGTCTATGACATTTGCCATGTGGTCATCGATAATCTGCAATTCATGATGGGTCACGAGCAGCTGTCCACAGACAGGTGACATCCTCTTGTCTGGCTGGAATCCACTTGAACACGTGTCTTCTCGGGCAGCTGGCCCTAGGCACACACACTGCACTCTTGTTTTCTGACATGTGTGCGCGCACACCCCAGTCCCTGTGTATTTCTGTCTTTATAGAAGTGTGGGGTGTGGCAGCAGGAAGTATGGACAGGGACCTAAGTGTGAGTCCTTGAGTAAAGGGAAGTAGAGTGGGGTTGTGGTGCTTTGTGGAGGCGCGAATGGATCAAGAATATGTGTATATCATCCTTCTGTCTGCGTCTGATAACCTCTTGTTTTGTTGGGGTGGGGACAGGATTGCAGCCCAAGACTACATCGTTGGGGCCTTTCGGAAGTTTGCAACAGAGAGTAGCTGCCATGTGACACTGGTCATTCATCCCCGGAAGGAGGATGATGATAAGGAACTGCAAACAGCGTCCATTTTTGGCTCAGCCAAAGTAAGTGACTTTAGCAGAGCCCAAGGTTTGGAAAGTAGAGGGGGGAGGCATAACGAGGGGTAGCCCTTGGTCAGCCTTAAATCTTGACTCTTCGTCTGGAAGAGGCAGCTGGGGCCATGGCATGAGGAATACAAAGGCTGATAAGTGGTGGCCCTTTGCCCTCCTTGCCCTCTAGGAGCTCACATTCTGTAGCTGGGAAAACATGAGACAGTGATTGCAGCTTGGTGGGACAAAGCTGTGATAGGCAGTGCAGGTATTTGGGGAGCAAAGAGATGACATTCGAGTCAGCCTGGGGGGTCTGGAGAGACTTCCTAGAGGAGGTGTCAGCAACCGTTGGGTTGAGTTTTGGCCTTTTGGCTAAAAGTAGGTGTTTAGTAACTATATGAGAGGGCCTTCTAGCAGCAGGACCAGCCTGATCCTGGACCTCCCAGTGGTACAACGAATGCCTGTTATATGCCAGGCCTGGGCTGGGCACAGACTGTGTGCCACGATGGAACAGGCATGGAGCTGGGGAAGAGAATAATACAGAAGGAAAGATGGTGCCTTCTTTATTTATGGAGGTCAAGAATGGTCTCTCTGATGAAGTGTGAGATTTAGACCGAGACCTCAGTGATAAGAAGCTGGGGTTGAGTGGGGTGGTAAGCTATGCAGGAGGAATGTTCCAAGCAGTGGGGACAGCAGGTACAGAATCTGGGGGTGGCAGCAGGTTGTTAAGGGACTGAAAAACGTAGGTGACCACAGCATCATGGTCAGTAGTTTGGTGAGCTTTGGTGCAGAGGGAAAGTACTTCCTTTCCCCATTCTTACCACTTCTCCCTGCACCCTCAACCTTCTTTCTGCTTCTCTCATGTGTCTTTTCACTGCTCCTTCATCCTTTGCCCTGTCCCTCAGGCAAGCCAGGAAGCGGACAATGTTCTAATCCTGCAGGATAGGAAGCTGGTAACTGGGCCAGGGAAACGCTACCTGCAGGTGTCCAAGAACCGTTTTGATGGAGATGTAGGGGTCTTCCCACTTGAGTTCAACAAGAGCTCCCTCACCTTCTCCATACCACCAAAGAGCAAGGCCCGGCTCAAGAAGATCAAGGATGACAATGGGCTGGTGGCCAAAAAGCCCTCTTCTGGCAAAAAGGGGGCGGCTGTGCCGCAGAACTCTGAGATTGGCTCAAATGAGGCCCCCAACCCTTACCAGCCAGACCCCTCCAAGCTTTCCAGGTGAAGGAGATACAGAGCTGGATCCTGGAACGAATCTGACAGGACAGGCTGGGGCATAGACTCTTTCTTGGCCTTCTGCTAGGACCACCTCTGTCCTGCGTTCCTCAGCTCCAGGCCCTTCTTAGTCCCAGAGGCCTGGCCTAGGGCAGGGTCTCATAGTAAGAGAATTCAATTTAGCAGATATCAGAGAACCTACTGTGTGCCAGGCTTTGTTCTAGGTCTTGGAAATGTAGTACTGACGAGACAGACAAGTTTCCTGCCTCCATGGAAAACGCAGTTGGGTTGGGGGACAAGGTAACCTAATGGACAAATAAACACAAAACAATTTCAGATAGTGAAAAGTGCTATTTGAAAAATAAAATTATGCTGTAGTGCTTCCAGGCTAGTTTAGATGAAGGTCAGAAAAGAAGTTCTAAGCAGAGGACATTCGAGCTGGGACCTAAAGAACTAATATTGAGCTATGGGAACACCTTGAGGAAGAGGAATCCAGGCAGAAGGAAAAGTAGAGACGGAGGCCCTGAGGTGGGAAAGAGCTAGCTGAGTTCAAAGCATTAGGGTCAGGTCCCCTCAGCCTGGAGAATAGGGGCTTTCTTGCCAAAATTCCAGCCCAGGCTTTCAGACCTAAAGGGTGACATGGGGTACCAAGCTCCTCTGCTCCCCACTCTGGAGCCTGCTGTGTGGTGGCACTCAGTATGAGTAGATTCTAGGTGCTTCACCCTGTGATAAAGGTGGAGGCTTGCCCAGAGAGCCGTGGAATGAAGTTGTCACGCCGCAGTGCCCGCTGCCTGGGCGCTGACTCTGTGGAGTGCCTCCTCCAACCACTTTAGTGGGTGCGGTCATCCCTTTTTGTAGAGTCTTTTCCAGTTTTACTGAAAAAATATATATATTTTTTTCCATTGCCTTTGTTTCTGTGCTCCCTCTTATTTGTCCACCAGGTGTCTCCCAAGTCTACAACTGGATTTTCTTCTCACTTTGAATTGGGAATGGGTGGGTCCCCTCCCCCACCCCCACCCCCAGTTTTTGAGCTGTGTGCTCCCAAGGAAGCAGGAGCATTAAAGGGCCTTCACACAGACACACCTTTACACCTCTTCTTAGCCTAGGGAAGACAGGATGGTGCCTATTTATCCCTGTTTTCCTTAAGGATCTTAATGTGATCCCTGGCAGAGGTGTGGGTCACTGGGCCACATGC
Source organism: Anoura caudifer (assembly GCA_004027475.1). Taxonomy (NCBI): domain Eukaryota; kingdom Metazoa; phylum Chordata; class Mammalia; order Chiroptera; family Phyllostomidae; genus Anoura; species Anoura caudifer. The sequence continues at coordinate 242,741 of PVKU01000487.1, forward strand.
CTAGACTCTGCCTGACCAGCTGTCCCTCTGTGATCGGAGCCACTCACTGACCTCTCAGTGTGGACTCAGGCTCAGCATATTCTTATCTGGCCCCCATCCATCTCCAGCCTCCTGTACCTTTTCCGTGTTCCTCTTTAGTGTGTGTTGGGACTCCTGGGGCTCTCGCTCCAAAAAGCAAAACCTAGGCCCTTCTCTCGCCGCCCCAGTACACACACACACACACACACACACACACACACACACACGGATACTGGTAATTCTAGAAGTTGGAGGAGAGGTATAGGATTGCTGGTTTTTAACAAGCCCTAAAGGAGACAGAAAAGACCCTGTCCGAAAAATTCCTGCATGATGACGTGCATCTCACTTCCTCTGATAACCTTAAGTCCCAGTTTCCCTTTAGATTTGCCTGCAAGCATGGTGAGAATGTAAGGTGTTCTGAGGGGCCTGGGGGAAGTCTTTTGTAAGGTTGGGGGGTTGGTTCCTTCCTCTGAATAAGGGCTGTCTTATCAAGGTCTCCCTGTCAGCCTAAGAAGGGGCTTCTGGGACCCTGTAGAAGGGTCTGGGGTCTTTGTTTTCTTATGTGTGAGAACTATGGCTACAATTGTCTCCTGAAACAGACCTGCAGCAAAGCTGTTTTGGGGGGAAGAACGTGGGGGGGAGGGAAGAGAGCTCCTCCAGGGCCTCCCTTCTTGGGGGTTTCTCCCAGACTGGCTGGAGCCAGGCCTCCTAATCCCGCGGTAATCATTCCCAGCCGCTGGCTGATCTAGGCCTCAACCAAGGTCTGTAACGCTGAATGTCAGCCATGCCTTCCAGATGCGCACCACTAGGTCAGTCCTACCTATAAGGATGTGGGTTCCATGTTAGGTCTCCCTTAGAACACCAGGTGTGTTCTAGGAAATCCTTTAGGGGTTTCTACTAGGGGAACTTTGTGAGGTCTCTGAATTGGGGATAGAGGACTTGCCTGTTTGTCTTGCCCCACCCTCCTAGCAGACACCTCCACACAGCACAAACCAGAATGATGGGGAGGGAGGGGAAGCTACTGCTCCCCCTGCCCCACACCTTACACAAGCATTCCATTCCATACCTGTCAAACTCCTCACATCAAGGTGAGCCCAAACTGTGTTCAGGAGTCCCTGGAGACTAGACAGCAGTGGGGAATCCCTGAGAGCCACTGACCCTGTACCCAGGGAAAGTGAAATGAGGCAAAGTAGTCTGCCGGTGTCCAACTGAGTGTTTAGAAGCTCCCCGAGGGCTCAGCCTGCAGCCTGCCCTCTGACTCAGTATCACATGAAGGGGCTGCTTTGGTCCTCCAGCAGCTTCTTTATGGTGAATGGATCTAGGAAGGGACTAAACTCACCTGACTCCTGCTGCCCAAGTACTAAGTCTGCAAATATGGCCCAGATACTTGTACACATCACAGTCTGCCTTCCCACAGGCTGCCTAGGTGCCATGGAGGGAGGGAACCCTAGGTGCCTCCCTGCAATACAGGCCAACTTCCTGTTTGTGCCTGTGGGTGGAACTTTATGAGTTTAAGGGAAGCCAGACTATGCTCTGTATGGGGGCCAGAATTGGCAGGCTTGCTCACCTGGGCAGACATCTACTCCAAGGGAGTGCTAGGTGCTGGCTCTGCTTAGGCAGCCCCAACCCGAAGTGTTGGGGGAGGAGAGGTAGGTGTTTTGGTGAAACCCGAGCTTTCTTTGTCCGCTTCCCAGGGGTTTTCCCTGTGTCTGGGGAGCAGGCCTAGAGTGGGCCAGTTTTGGCTCCCCATAGAGCAGCAATTGGTGACCGGAAAGCCCTATAGCCAGTTTGATTAGGCCAGCCAGGAAGGTAGTTTAGCTCCCCATCGTGTGCAGTTTGCCCCTTCCCCAGGTCGAAAACCAAATCCTGTAGGCTGTGAAATCAGAGGGCAGCCTCGTGCCACCGTCGCGTTACTGCTGGGCTGGGTACTGGGTTGGCTACTGGGGGCGGGGGTGCTGGGCAGACCACTCCCTTCCTTGGGTCGGGGGCGCGGCCTCAGCGGCCCCGCCCCACTCCACCAGGCCGGACCTGGCGGGCGCCTGGAGCCAGGAGCTGCCTCGAGAGCCCGCGGATCTGCGGCAAGTAGGTGCCCGCACTGGAGCAAGAGCTGGGCAGGAGCTGGAGCAGCGGCGCAGGTGGCACTGGGTGAGTGCTGGGACTGGCGGAGGTGTAGGAACTCGCGCCTCCCTTACATCCAGACTCCGGAGTAAACTTTCCTGTCTGGCGAAGGTGGATTTTGGGATGAGAAGCGGGGAATCCGCACTCCGGGGTGCAGGCAAAGGATCTGAACTGGGAACCGACACGGAAACTCACACGGACGGGCCCACACACGCGTGCACACAGACCCACGCACGCACTTGGGACACACGTGCACTCAGGAAAGGACGCGCCCAGTGGGTTACTTTTGCAGTCCTTGGAGCAGCGCCACTGGCCTGCACGGACTCCAGCGGGCAGGGAGCTCTGCTGTCGCATATTTGACGCGGGTAGGAGGAAAGGGCCAACTGGTTATCGGCGGCCAGCCGGTGGGACACCTCGCGTGGTTCCCGGCTGCCAGCAGGTGAAGACTAAGACGTAAACAGGCCCTGAGCACGTGATGGCTTCACAGACAGGTGGACTGTGCTTCTCCCCACCCCAGCATCTGCGCGAGGACGACTCTGCCCAGTCCAGGGCAAGTTTTCGGGGCTGTTTGCGGGGCTGTATTCCTTCCTCCGCCTAGAGAGGTGATAAGCCCTCCTCCAGAAATGGGAGCACAACGCCCCCTGGAGTACGGGTAGTGAAGGAGGACGGGAGACTGTTGGACTGGGGTGGGGTTACCTGTGCTCCTTGCCTTCATTCTCACAAACACCTTCATGGTGCCTTCATCCCTGAAGGTATCGGAGGGCCGTTATACTTGATGGCAGTGGACAGCAGGCCTCCCCCTGCCCACCCCATACCTCCGGCCTGGGGAGCTGCTGCCCAAACGCCGGTTGGGTCCCTTTCGTACTAAGACCCCTCCTTGCAGAACTGGGAACTTCTCCCCCAAAGGTAGGAGCAGAAAACCCACTCATGCTAGACTGGAAGACCCTCTCCCGCAGAGAATGCAGCAGCATAACCCTCCCCTCAGTACGGGAGTGGGCCTATACCCCTCAGGTACAGGAAGAACCAGCCCCCACCCCCCTCCACCACCACCACCACGAGGGAGTGGGCAGAGGCAGTCAGCCTCCCTCCCCACCCCACCCCCACCCCTACACACACGCTGAGCCCAGCTGCTGCTGGAGCTTCTGGGCAGGCTGCCAGAAAGGGGAGGAGGCTCCTGGTACCCCAGGAGGCTGGGATCAGGGCAAGGCCAGAGGAGGGGGTCTCTACTGGAGAGAGGACCTTCATCTGTTCCTGTGAGGCTGAGGGTCTGGGGTGAGCCTGAGGGTGGCTGGGCTATGTTTCCCTTTCCAGGGAAAAAGAAAGAAAAACAACCCTTTCCATAGAGCTAAAAATAGAGCTGAGAGCCGGCCAGGGCTGTGGCCTGGAAGAGGGGGGTAGGGGGGGTGTGGGGGGAATGCTCCTTCCTGGGGCAGAGGAGCTCTGTCAGGCCTGACCCTGGTTGGGGCATGGTGGGAGGGTGTCCGTTAGGGGACGGAAGGCTGTCCTTGCTCAGGGGTGCTGGCATCAGCTGACCTGACCAGGTCACAGAGACCCCTACAGGAAAGTATGTGTGGTAGAATGTTTGAGAAATATATGTATGTGTAGGAAGTTGTGACTGTGAATAAGATGGTCAATGTGAAAGATGCTTAGGAGACTGGGTTTAAGATTGTGATTGGGTGGGAAGGACTGTGAGTTGTGCAAGCCTGTGCACAAGTAGCTGTGTGACTCCAAGTGTGTCTCTGTGCAAGATGGGCTGAAAGATTATGGAATGAAGGAACATGGAACCACGTGATGAATGAGGCTGACTTGTGGCTGTGTGAGTCTGAAGGTGGGAAAGGTCGTGTGGGTATTAAGGTTGTGTTCTTTGTCAGAGGATGGGAATATTCATGACCCCCAAGAAGACAGTGGAATATTGTCTGCTGTGAGGCTGGTGTGGGTGTGAACATTCTCCCCCCAGTGATTGTTGAAGGGCCAGGAGTAGCTTCTCCGAGCAATGACTCTTTCCTAGCAAATGACTCTGAGGGAAGGCTGGGGCACAGAGCCTCCACTGGGGCAGGCCTGGGCCCACGGGGAAGAGGATACACTTCTCTGGAGTGGGGTGGGGTGGGGTAGGGTAGGGTAGGGTAGGGGGCCCCACCCCCAAGGTCGGGGGACGGGGTTACTAGATATGTTTTCCAAATAAGCCACCAGATGGCGCCACCTCCACAAATCCAAGTGTGAAGCCACCTAGCTGCTGGGGGTGGGGCAGGTAGGAGCGAGCCTGGGCCCTCGCCTTGTGCTGCGGGGTAGGGCCTGGGCCACTGTAGACAGTGGGTGGCAACTGACCCTCGGCCTCCCCCTCTGCACTCCGAAGTCGGAGAGTATGTCTGGAGCAGAGAGGCTTCAACTAGAGGAGCGGAGGGGGCAGGGCGGCCGCCACCGTGCCTGGCCCTTTGTGCTTGAACAATGACCAGCTGCCGCTGGCCCCGGGGCCGAGTTGGGGTTGAGGGTGACCCGCTGTCGCTGCCACCGCGAGTCCTGAGCCGACCAAAACCCAAGACACACAACCACCCGGCCTGGGAGGGAGGAATACTGAGTCCGACTGTACAGCCCCCGCGGCCTCCGGCCGGACACGCGTGACGTGGGGTGCTTGCTCTTGGCCGCGCCCCGGGGGCGGGACGCCCCTGGGACCCCTCCCCCGTGCTGCACCGCCCACTCGGGTAGGGCGGGGGCTGCCCGGCGGGGGGCGCCGTGGAGGCGGGGCCGGGTCGGGCCAGGCGGCTCCAAGTGGCCGTGCGCGGGCTGAAGCCAGGCAGCTTGCCGGTGAAGCGCGGGGGGCGGCCCGGGGCTGAGCATGGAGCAGAGCGGTGGAGGTGAGGGGGGCCGGGGCGGGGAGGCAACCTAGGGGCACCCCCAACTTCTGCATGGTGGAGGGCCAGTGGGGAAGGGGCATTCCAGAGCGGCTCCCACTTTATGGAAGCGTCGGTGGGAGGGGGGGTCTGACGGAGGATGGAATGGGGGTCCCGGCTTCCTGTCGCAGATGGGAACTGGTGATCCCAGCCTCTAGCCCACTTGACCGGTCCTTGGAACGGAGTGAGGGGAGAGTTTCCCCAACTCTCGAGGCCCCTAAACAGGCCTGTGGGCCCTCGGACCTTGGCCAGACCTCTCTCGGGTCTTGGCTGAGCGCTGCCTTCTGCTCTCTCCAGCCCATTAAGGTGGGTTGCTGTGCCAGAGGGGTCACTCAGGGAGTGCCGGGGAGAGTGGGGATTCCCATCCCTACAGCCACAGACGCATTTCTCAAAATGGAGCCTCTACTTGCCCCTCCTTCTCTCTCAGGCTTCAAGAGCGGGAGTCGGGCTGGCCAGGCCTGGCTTTCCAGACGCCTGGCTCTGGCTCCAGTTCCCTGGGTGTCTGGTTCACAGGGCCCAGCTGATGTCTCTTCTGGATTTAGGGGCCCCTGGCTCCATGGGGTTCAAGGCCCCAGGCTCACTGGGTCTGCCTTATCTACCTGACACCCTGGGGCCTCCGAGTCTTTGTCTCTTGAGTCCCTGTCTCTCTGAGTCTGTCTCCTCCCCTAGTTTTCACTTTCTCTGTGCTTACTGAAGTGGGGAAATGCAGAAAGAAGTGCCAGCCCCCTCTACCCCCTAAGAAGCCCCTTCTCCACTTTTTTTTCATGCTCTGGAGTGGTCTTGGAGAGGGCAGAGGAAGGGGTGTTCCATCCACTTTGCTCTGGGCTGGCACTTGTGTGGTGGACACTGCTCACCCCTATCCCCCAACTCCGAGTTCCTCCTACCTCAGTCTGGACATCTTCCTGCTCTCAGGGTCTTTTGACTTGAGTGGAGTGGTGGGGGTGGGCGTAATGGAACACCAGCAAGAAAGAAGGGGAGCAAATCAGGCAAAGGAATCAGATAATGTCTCTCCTCTCCCACATTCTGGTGAGTGACAAAAATCAAGCTCCCACTCACCCAATTGGCCCTGCATGCCACCCAGCCTCCCTCCCTGTCTCACACATGCCCCTATTCACACATACTCCTCAGTATACACTTGTACACACTCACTTTCCTGTTTACACACTTGGGTAAAATACATGTGAGTCTACATGTAAACTCAGGTATATATGAGTGGATATCTACCCACACATATTCTCTCATGTAGTCACATTCATACACCACAAATTCACTACATATGCATTTGTAACTTTCACATACTTTCTAAGAGTGAGCCCCTAAACTTTTACACACACACTCTTGTAAGATGCCTATATGAATTCACATGTATACTCATGTATGTATGAATATATCTAAACATATCTACTCACATTTATTCATGATGTTATTACACAATTTTTCCTGCACACAGTGCCCATTTTCATGCTGTGCATACAGTTGTGCACACACAAATAAGTAAACGCATACACTCCTGCTCCTACACAATTCTCTGTCCACTCCTTGGCCTCCTCACTCTGCATGATGACTTCAGCAGATGCCTGAGTCCTGGTCTTCCCTGACGGAGGGAGTTCCGGGTGGACTTGCTGTCCCCTTCCAGGAAGGAGGAGGGTTGGGGAGGTGGGGCCCTAGGCTCCAGGGAACTGGGATCTTGAAGAAGCTGCCAGAGGTGATGGTAGGGCTTCTACCCTTATCCCCTTGAGATTGCGCCGGGGAATATCTAAAGCCGAAAGGTTTCATGGAACTTGGCTGTAGGCCTGTGTAGGTTCCTTTAGGCCTAACTGAGTGGGTATGGTGAGGCTAGGAGTTGTCATGGCAAGAAGCATGAGCCTGCATGGAGTCAGGAGACCCCAGAGGGCACCTGTGGGCTCCCTTAAGAGCTCCGAGTTTCTTGTTAGGCCAGTTCTACCCTTGCCGCCACTCTGTCTGGGAGAAACTGAGGCCCAGCTGGGGGAGGCTGAGCATTGCCTGGCCTTGGCTCTTTGTTCCCTAATTACCATCTGAGTTGCTGACTTCGTCCCTGAGGTTGCTTCTGCCCAAACTGCCCTCTAACCAGGCCACCTATCCCAGGGGACCAGGGCCCTGTGCTGGGAGCTGGTAGATGAGGCTCCCTCCTTAACTTGAGTCCTGGCTTCTGTGGGAGATGCAGTTTGGGGCTGGGTCCTATGTAACCTCCAGGCCTCCCCTCCCCTTGTCCTTCCTGCTCAGTAGATTCAGTCCTCTGCCCTGGTCAGACCCAAGCTGGTCAGTGGTTTGGGGCCCAGGGAGAATTCCGGTTCATGCCAGTGCTCAGAGGGGGAGTTTTGGGGACATCAGGGCTTGTTACCGATGTCAGGGGGGCTATTTGACCTGGGATCAGGGGTCAGTAGAGGGACTGGGGACCTTGTACAGGGAGCTCAAGGTGGAGGGACTCTGACACCATTGCCCTGCTCACAGGTTCCCCTGGAGGCCCCCGGCCAGGCCAGAGCTTCTGCCACCATGGCCATTGTGCAGACTCTGCCAGTACCACTGGAACCTGCTCCTGAGACCGCCACTACCCCACAAGCTCCAGCCATGGGCAGTGTGAGCAGCCTCATCTCAGGCCGGCCCTGCCCGGGGGGGCCGGTTCCTTCCCGCCACCATGGCCCCCCTGGGCCCACCTTCTTCCGCCAGCAGGATGGGCTGCTGCGGGGTGGCTATGAAGCGCAGGAGCCACTGTGCCCAGCTGTGCCCCCCAGGAAGACCGTTCCTGGCACCACCTTCACCTACATCAATGAGGACTTCCGGACAGAGTCACCCTCCAGCCCCAGCAGTGACATTGAGGATGCGCGGGAGCAACGAGCGCGAAATGCCCACCTCCGTGGCCCCCCACCAAAACTCATCCCTGTCTCTGGAAAGCTGGAGAAGGTGAGGACCAGCCCTTCCTTTGGGGCCTGGGTGGAATCGGGAGCCCCTGAAGAAGCCGGAGGAATTTGGAGGTCTATTTACAGAAAGGAGTGTGGGTTCAAGCTTCACTAGACCCGAGTTCTAATCCCAGCTCTTTCGCATTCTGGCTATATGACCTCAAGGAAGTCACTTAACTCCCCTGAGTCTGTTTCTGTATCCGTGACATGGAGGTGATAAGTCCACTCTTACAAGTTTGTTGTGAGAATGAAATAATATAGGTAAAGTGCTTAGCCTGGTGCTCGGTATATACAGTGTGCTCAGTAAATGTTAGCTGCTTGAGAACACTGTCGTTATCCCACAGCAATGAGTTTGACCTCGAGCAAGGCTTTTAACTCTGCTGAGGCTCCGCTTCCTCATCTGTCATGTGGGGACAGTCATCATAGTTTTGCTCACAGGGCTGTTGTCATGAATAGCGATGAACCTTTTAAATTGCTTGATGTAAAGCTGACACTCCAGAAGCCCCCAGTTAGTGGTGGCAATTGTTACTGACACATGGGGATGGGAGACCCAGGTGGGAAGATAGGGAGTGTGATACAGACTTTGAAAGATTGGGCAGCTCACCCCCCGTGTCACATGGCACCTCATTTCAGAACATGGAGAAAATCCTGATCCGCCCAACAGCCTTCAAGCCAGTGCTGCCCAAACCTCGAGGGGCACCGTCTCTCCCCAGCTTCCTGGGTCCTCGGGCCGCCGGACTGTCTGGGAGCCAGGGCAGCCTAACACAGCTGTTTGGGGGCCCCGCCTCTTCCTCCTCTTCCTCCTCCTCCTCAGCTGCCGACAAACCTTTGGCACTGAGTGGCTGGGCCAGCGGCTGCCCATCAGGGACGCTGTCCGACTCCGGCCGAAACTCACTGTCCAGCCTGCCCACTTACAGCACTGGGGGTGCCGAGCCGGCCACCAACTCCCCAGGTGGGCACCTGTCCTCCCATGGCCCCGGGCGGGGGGCACTGCCGGGGCCAGCCCGAGGAGCCCCTACTGGGCCCTCCCACTCGGACAGTGGCCGGTCTTCCTCCAGCAAGAGCACGGGCTCCCTGGGGGGCCGTGTGGCTGGAGGCCTCTTGGGCAGCGGTCCCCAGGCCTCCCCAGACAACAGCTCCTGTGGGGAGCGCTCCCCACCACCACCACCACCCCCTCCACCCCCTTCGGATGAGGCCCTGCTTCACTGTGTCCTGGAAGGGAAGCTCCGCGACCGAGAGGCAGAGCTGCAGCAGCTGCGAGACAGTCTGGACGAGAGCGAGGTGACCATGTGCCAGGTGTGGTCAGTGGCAATAATGGGGGTGGCATGGCAGGACATCCAGAGGTGCTGGGGATCCAGAGAGCATTTCCCTCTGTTCCAGGGTGGGGGCAAGTGGTAGGCAGTAGCACTTGTCCGTTCCCACCCAGCTGTCTGGCTTAACTGCAGAGAGGTGAGGATTCAAACCTGCTGCCATTTACTGATTCGTACTAAGCTGCATCCGTAAATGGGGATATTTTTGTCTCTTTAGAGTTATGCAGATTAAGTAAGGCAAAGTGTGTAAAGTGTTTAGAATAATGCCCAGCACCTAAGAACCACTACTTAAGTGCTTGCTATTATTATTGTTGTTTCTAGTATTATAAAAGTAGGTGTTACTGTTGTCATATTGTTATCATAGTGTAGTGGACTCTAGCTGTCCAAAGCCCCCAGTGGGCCAGCAGAGTCATCAGTGATAGCAGGTAGCTAGGGTTCGAGGTTTACGGAGCTGCCAAGACCCAAGTCTGCCTTCTCGCCCACAGGTGTACGAGGACCGGCAGCGGCACTGGCAGCGGGAGCGTGAGGCCCTGCGTGAGGATGGTGTGGCCCAGGTGCAGCGGGCACAGCGGGCCCAGCAGCTGCTGCAGCTGCAGGTGTTCCAGCTGCAGCAAGAGAAGCGGCAGCTGCAGGACGACTTTGCACAGCTGCTGCAGGAACGTGAACAGCTGGAGCGGCGCTGTGCCACCTTTGAGCGGGAGCAGCGGGAGCTCGGGCCCCGGCTCGAGGAGACCAAGTGGGAGGTAAGTCAGACCAGGAAGGGCAAGCAGCAGGGTCCTGGAGGAGCAACCCTAGAAAGAGGGGCCCAGCCATACCCCCTGAGCTCTCCACCCCCAGAGGGCCTCTGCTTCCTCACCTTTGTGAGACGAGCATCCCCCTCTGACCTCCCTTTCTGGGACAGAGCCTCCTTGTGCCTTCATGTTTGGTCTCCTCATTAGTCTGGTGTAGTGCCCGTAGCCGGTGGCATTCCCGTCCACTGCCTTTGAGTCAGTAATTAGAATGCGGGGCTTGCTGAGCACCGGGTGCTATTCTAGGCATGTTGCATAGACTATGAATCCTCTGATCTTCATTATCAGCCCTGTGAGGTGGGTACTGTTAATACTCCCATTTTAGAGATGCAGAAACAGAGGCCCAGAAAGGCTGGAGCCCAAAATTATATGCAGTCTGTGGCAGAATTGAGATTTGAGCCCAGGCAATCTGACTCCTTTGTTTACACCTTTAACCCAAATACTGGAGGGCCTCTCGCCTGGAAATGTGGACACCACCCTCCATTGCTTCCACTCCTGCAAAACCTGTCATCACCCAGTTTTAAAACAAAACAAAACAAAACCCCAGAGCTTTGGGGTTTAAAGATGGCACTTTGAAGGAAAAAGATCTGGGTCTGAGTTCCACTTTAGCCGCTAACTATCTGTATGACCTTGAACATGTCACTGGGCTCTCCTCAGTGTCTCCCATCTGTAAAATAGGAGATTTTACAAATAAGGATCAAACTTCCTTTCCACCAAATGTCCAGCATGATGTCAGGGCCTGACCCCATGGGAGAAGAACCCTTCTCACCATCTTTTCCTCCCACCACCAGGTGTGCCAGAAGTCAGGTGAGATCTCCCTGCTGAAGCAGCAACTGAAGGAGTCTCAGGCAGAGCTGGTACAGAAGGGCAGTGAGCTGGTGGCTTTGCGGGTGGCCCTGCGAGAGGCACGGGCCGCCCTGCGGGTCAGTGAGGGTTGGGCACGGGGTCTCCAGGAAGCAGCCCGAGCTCGGGAGCTGGAGCTGGAGGCCTGCTCCCAAGAGCTGCAGCGACACCGCCAGGAGGCTGAGCGGCTGCGGGAGAAAGCTGGGCAGTTGGACACCGAGGCGGCTGGACTCCGGGAACCTCCTGTGCCACCTGCCACTGCTGACCCGTTCCTCCTGGCAGAGAGTGATGAGGCCAAGGCACAGCGTGTGGCAGCCGGGGTTGGAGGCAGCCTGCGGGCTCAGGTGGAGCGGCTGCGGGCTGAGCTGCAGCAGGAGCGGCGGCGGGGTGAGGAGCAGAGGGACAGTTTTGAGGGGGAACGGCTGGCCTGGCAGGCAGAGAAAGAGCAGGTGATCCGCTACCAGAAGCAGCTGCAGCACAACTATATCCAGATGTACCGGCGGAACCGGCAGCTGGAGCAGGAGCTGCAGCAACTCAGCCTGGAGCTGGAGGCCCGGGAGCTTGCCGACCTAGGCCTGGCCGAGCCAGCCCCCTGCATCTGCCTAGAGGAGATCACTGCCACCGAAATCTAGGGTCCTTGGTGTCCCAGCTCTTCAGGGAGCTCTACTGAAAGGGAACAGTAGCCTCAGGTCCACTGAGGTCCCCAGAGCCACTTGTTCCCTGGGATCCAGGACTCTGGGCCTCTATCAAGAACCCAGGGCTGTCCTGTGACTTGGATGAGCAAGATCAGACCCCTTGGAGGTCCCTTTGTTCACTGTCACCCAGAGGTTCCTGCTCACTCAGCCTGTCTCACTCCCCACCTGTCGCCAGTGCCACTCCGCCAGCCCTATTCACCACTCACCAGGCCAGCCAGCCAGGGCCTGGGGAGAGGAAGGGGCTGCTCTCCCACTCCAGTGCCGGAGAGAGCCAAGCAGCACCAGCTGCTCCAGATGTGCCTGCCCCCACCCTGCCCATGTTGGGGGACAGGGCTGGGACTGGGTCTGACCCCCAGCTTCCAGCTCTGCAGCCTCCCCCCGGTGGTGAGGGGGCTGTAGTCAGACCAAAGGAAGAACTCAGAAATGTCTTGTTTAATGTGACTGAATGGCCCCTCCCCACACCCTGGCTTATGGCCTCGCTTTCACTTGTATATTTTTTACACTGTAAATTTGTTGTACAAACCCAAAGAAAAAAATTAAAAATTTTTGTTTTGTTTTTAAAAAAAAAGGTGAGTGAGCTGGATAGAGATTATGGGAACCCCCCCCCCTCTTTATCTGCCGGCTAGTCCCCTACCCCTTACAGAGGTCTTAGTGGGAGAAAGGGAGATGGGGAAAGGACAGACCCGGTAGGAAATCTGAGGCTAGTGGGCCAGAATGTGAAGTGGCCTCTCAGGCTTTGAGAAACTAGTAAAGACTTGCGTCCCCTGCACAGAACACTGCCTGGGGCTGGGTGGTGGATGCAGTGACTGGCCGAGTCTGAGTCCCTCTGTGCTTGGGGGAACCGAGGGGCATCGGGAGAGAGTGCCCACCAGTCCGAAGTTCCAGACCTTGGGTTTCTCGACCCCCTTCCTGTCTCGAGAGGTGAGAAGCAGTGAATGGGTGACACAGGCTGCCTGCCCAGTAGCACCTTGTCCTTGACACTAAGTTTGTCTGGAAAGGGCAGAGCCTTAGTGACAACTGGGGAGAGAAGAAAGCAGGGAGATCTGAGCTGCCAGTGTGGAGCTCTGGGAGGAGGCAAGGCAAGCAGAAGTGGGAGGTTCCCGAGTCAGAAGGTGAGTGGATGAGGTCCGGGAGAGGGCGGAAGGATGCCGGGGTCAGTGGGGAGGTCTGCTGTCAGTGGGTTGTGGGGTGGGTGGGAAGAGTCTGGGGTTAGAACCAGGAGTCTGGAGGGTCGGTGAGCGGACTGGGCTGGGCATCAGCTGGAGGAGCCCGACATCAGTGGAAGTGGTCTGGGTCCCAGACCACTGGGAAGGGCATTGAGAGGTTCTGGAAGCACGTGGGAGTACCATCAAGGAGTCAGCGGGCTGGGGTGTGGTCAGCAGGAAGGGGTCGGTCAGCGAGGGCTGAGGAGTCAGAGGGCAGGGGTGGTGGGCCAGGCCCGGGGACCCTGACCACAAGCTCCATGGGCTCCCGAGCCTTGTTGCGATAAGCCCGGCGGATGGTGTCCACGGCTCGCTGGTGTGTCACCTGCTCCAGGCTCTCACCATCCACTGCCACCAGCTCGAAGCCAGCCTAGGATGGGAGTGGGAGAATCACAGCCCTCCCTCCTCAGGTCACCCCCTACTCCAGCATCCAACTTCTCACCTCCACCAGCTGGGACACTCCTCCTGGTCTGGATGGAGAGGATGGACAATGGGACTTTTGTGCCTGGAGCTACTGGGGGCTGGGTGGGGCCAGACAATGGCCCTTTGTCCCTTGGGGCAAGGGGTGGAACAGGATGGGCCGCCCTCAGGCCCAGGCTAGCATGAGGGGACAGATTCTTCCCTGGGCTTGCTCATTCCGCAGGCCTGACCCCCTCCTCCCACGACCTGGCCTAAACATGCCCGGCCAGCAGATGAGCACGTACCAGCCTGCCCCCGCCAGAATTAACTCTGGGCTGAGGGAGGGGACCTGGGTGCGCTTCACCCACCTGCAGGGCCCCACTGAGAAAGGCAGCGCCCCCAGGGAAGATCTTTTCTATCTTCACCATGGGCTGCACCTTGGACTCGATGCCCCCCGAAATGCTGATGCCTAGTGAGAGAAACACGGTGAGAGTGCACCACACCCCTAAACCTCAGGGGTCCCAGGACAGACCCAGCACCCAGTCACCAAATCTGGGGCCCCCAACTTTTTCCAAATCCCAATTCTGTCACTACTCAATCTTCAGCTTGGTTTAAAATCCTCTGAATCCCAAAGTCCCGAAATCTAGACCCTGCCCCCAACTATACTCTAATACCCAGGTCCTTTTCCTAGGCCTAGTTCGCCTAGACACATCCCAAAATCAAGCCCACCAGCCTTATCCAAACCCCACAGCCCCTGCCAGGCCCAGTCCCCCTTGGACTCACCCAAGGACTGTTTCATCTTGGACAGCGTGACTGTCCTCAACTCCCCATGAGGGGCCTTTGTGGCTGCTTGCTGGGCTGTCCTGCCAGTTCCACTCTCAGAGGGGCCTGGATTGCCCCCTGCCTTGGCTGCCTGCCCATCCAGAGGTTGTAGCAGAGGGGGCCTGGCCTTCCGAGGCTTGTGGTAGCGCCCGTTGGCTGTGCTGGGGTTGGGGATATGTGTCGGGGACGGGGAGCGCCTGCGTCCAGGGGACTTGCCTCGGCCCCGACTGCGGCTGCGGCTGCGGCTGTGGCTGCGGCTCTGGGCCAGGCCCTGGCCCTGGCCCTGGCTCTGGCTCTGGCTCTGGAGAGGGTCTTCTCGGGACAGGGGTTCTGTCAGCAGCCAGTTAGGCCTCGGGGGCCGGGGAGCAACGGGGGGCGGCTGGGGAGGGGGTGTGCAGGTGGTTCGGCGTGGGGCAAAGGCATCTACTGGCACGTCTTGGAGAGGGGGTATCCCTTTATGAGGGTGACAGGGGGCAGAGGCATCCAGAGAGACCTGGAGGTCCCCCAGTCGCTCCCTCAGTTCCCCGTCATCTTCCTCCTCAGAGAAGCCATTCGCAGGCAGCAGGTAGAAGCCTCCACGGCTGTCTGGGGAAGAGGGCCAAGGTCAGGCTGCCCTTTCCTCACTAGCCCAGCCCACCTTGCCAGAGCCCAGTCCTTGCCTTTGTCCCTGTAGGGCCTAGGAGACCCAGGCCCAGGTTGCTCAGGCCTGTGTTTGCCTGTAGGGACACTACCCATGTTCCACTGTAATAGTAGTTTAATACTTTCCGTTGTAAGAGTTAGTTTCATTTCAGTGTATCTAAGAAAAAATATGACTCACACACCAAACTGATGACTTCTTGGAGATCATTGCAGAGAATGAGACTAGATTTTAAAAGTGAGTGAGTTTAAAACCAATTATTAGGTAAATAATGGTGGCGATTGGACATGACAGGAATGGTTCTGATGGATGTGGGCTTCCCTTCAGGGGACCACACACACCTCTGAACCACAGCACTGCAGTCCTTAGGGTGGGGACAAAAGAAGGCCTGCTCTCCCGGCCCCAGTGCCCCCATAGGTGTGCCCCCTCCCTGGGCTCTGGGACTCTGACTGACCAGGCACAGGGGTGATGAGGTGACGCTTGGGTGGTGTGTTTTGCCGAGCTGGCCGCAGAGCTGGAGGCCGTACTGGTTGGAGAGAAGAGGTCAGCATCAGGGCCCTGATGACACAGCTGAGAGGGCTCTGCCCCCTTTCCAGTGGGACATGCCACCTGCACTCCCACCCCGGGTTCAGGATCCGCAAGCCCCGCCCCCAGCTGCTGACCTGCCCGGCTCTTGAGGGCCTCAAAAGCCTCCAGCTCCACAGGCATCACCATGCTGTCAAAGCGGCCCAGGTCTGTGGGGGCCACCACACTCCTGGGGGAGGACCAGATGGGGGTGGGCAAGGGCTCAGTTCTGGAGTTGCTGGGGGGCTTCAGCCCTGAGAAGTTTAGGGGAGGTATTGGGGGTGCCCTTCCTGCCCGAATCCCTTCCTCCCCCCCCCCCGCCCACCTGATGTCCCGCAGCAGCAGCAGCTTTGCAGGCTTGTCCAGAATGGCCAGCAGGGGCCTCACCAGGTCCTCCACTCCGCCCTCGTGCACATACTACGGAGAGAGGCACCACGGGTCAGGTAGCGGCAGAGGCTCCCAGAGCTGGGCGAGGGGGAACACCTGGGTCTGCCGCCACCCCCCATGTTTAGGAAAGGCCCTCCCTGTCCCCAAGCTGTCCACAGGATGTCTTATCTTGGTAACTAGGTGGCAGCCTGCAACAAGAATAACAGACTTGTAACAGCAAACACGGCAAGGACAGCTTTGGGACAGGCATTTTTCTAAGACTTTTACACACGTCTCTCCTTTAGTAACCACCCTGAGAAATGACATTATTTATTACTGGTTTGCAGATGAAGAAAGTGAGGCTCAGAGAAAAGGACTTTGCCAAGGCCACACAGATAAGGAAGTACGAACGAAGAGGGGCTGAAACCTGAGAGGTTTGGCTCTTGTCTACTCTGTACCGGAAAAGGATGTGCAGGGAGTGGACTCTCCTCCCCACCCCCACCTTCCAAGCAGAAGGAAGGAATTTGAGCCAAACACTAGCCTGTGGGCCTGGCTGGGCCAACATTTGTCTGTACATGGACCTACAAATTAGGCTTTGTTCAGGGCTGGAATGGGGACCTTGGGAAAGAGGTGGCCCTACAGAAAGCCTCTCCAGTCAGTACTAAGGGTGGTGGAGGCCCTTCTGCCTGGCACTGCCAGGATGCCTGCCACCAGACACACACCACCTACGCAGACAAATTGGCAAACTGAACACTGGGAGCCACCATAATGGACAGCATACCGCCCCCTGGTGGTGAAAGGGAGACTTGTCCTGATTCAGGGACACAAACACAGAGAATCTCGTAGGGGCATAGACACAGAGAAAGAGCATGCCCTGGTGGTCAGAGTGAGGCAGTAAAAAATATCTGGAAATAAATAAAAGATAAACTTATGTGTGTGGTCCTAAACCACACACAAAGTTACAGGGACTCACACATACACATATCGACAATTCACCCTCAGGTAGTCATATATGTACACATACTTCAAGTTCACAAACCTGCATTCAGCACCCACTAAGTACCAGGCTGTGTACTGGAGGGTGACAGTGCGGACACAATAATGAAGACTGTTCCAGATCTTCAGGAACTCAGTCTAGTGGGAATGAGGGGCAGAATGAGCCATGTGCCCCAATTGACTACAAACCACTGACAGAGGGAGTATCAGAGGAGGGTGGGAAGATCCGGGTAGGCTTCATGGAAGTGGTGGCATTTACACTGAATCTTTTTTTTTTTATACACTTACTCTTAAGGATAAATTCAGGGATCAGTGAAAGCTGGGAGAAAGGGCTCTGAAGGTGATGTGGAATAACCGGTAGATAGAAGTTTAACTTGACCATGGGTTACACAAAGGGCCTCCATGTAGGATGCACAGGTTGTGACTATAGTGTGAGTGGTGCCCCTAAAGCTGTGCAGCTCCCAGCCTGTGTAAACCGATGTGGAGGCCCAGGGAAGATGATGGTGTGGTGACGTGGTGACTGTGGGAAAGCTGAGGTTAGTGGGTTGGGGGTCAAACCAGGGAGGGCTTGGATATGAGGGTAAGGAACTTGCATTCCGTTCTGTCAAAGAGGGTACAAGGGGGGTGGGGAGTGTAAAGTGATCAGAAAGGTGGTTTATAATGCCTGGTCTGGTAGCTGGGGTGTGGTGGCTAAGAAGAGGACAGAAAAGGGGCTCGGGGCCACACATCAGAATCACTAGGGGAGCTTTACTCATCTTTTGAGCCACCCCTGATGGTCTGATCTCTTGGTGTGGGTAGGGTTTGGGTCAGGTTTGGGTGGTATTCCGAGCTCCCCAGCTGTTGTGGGGGCATATTGAGAGGCCTAGCTTGGGTGGGGTAGGAGGAGCTGAGGGCAAGGGGAAAAGAGCCAGTAAAGAAACAGGCATAGAGCCCCACCTAGTGGCTACAGCCCAGAGTTGCAGGCTTACGGAGGCTGATACACACCGCCCCACTGAGTGCTATGGGCTGATCAGAACACTGAGTTTAACCCGAAGGCCCTTAGCTGCCCCCAACATACATGCACCCCGTCACAGGCGGCCCTGCTGTAAACCAGGCCTTGGTAAAGGGATGCATGCATTACCACGTCTCAGTTTCCAGGTGACACATATATGCCTTAGCCAGACGCAAGCACATTCGTACACAGATACAATCATACAGTTAAGTTGACACAAAGCCAGGTAGCCCACAGACAGACAAATGCTCACATCACACAGACATACAACACAGCCCCACCCTGACCAAGGTGAGGGAATGGGACATCCGCAAACGATTTCCTGACTCTCAGATTGCTCTTGCACACAGGCTTACGTGGAACCCATCCCAGAAACCTGGAGGTTCTTGAGACAGTGGGAAGCCCAAGGTACTGGAGAGGGCCTTCCATCCTCCTGGAAGAGGCGACCTGGGCCTCCTGTAGTCTGCCCAACATTCAGGCTACAAAGGCTTCCTTAAATCTAACCTCTACTTCTCCCAGGGCCCTCTGGCCTGTCTGAAGTGGAAGGGAACAGAGAACAACAGTGTAGGTGTTGGGGAGGTTTGGGCTGAGTGTGTGAGTGCACGTGCTCCAGGAGAGAACAAGGGATTATTTGCTGGTGCCAGGCCTGTTGGCTGACCCAGGAGCACAAGGAGGCATGGGGATGGGCTGGGGTTTAAAGGAGAAGGGAGCAGGTGACTGCAGGGTCTCATGTCCCCAACTCATCATCTGACTGACTCCTCTCCTCAGCCTATGCCACCTCCTCAGGGAGGCCCTCCCAGAACACATCTAATTCGTGCCTCTTGGATTATTTTCCCATGTTCTTTTCCTTCACAGCACTTCACATGATTTCTTACTGTGGTTGTTTAGGTTCTGGTTATCATCTGGCACCCCTTCCTGGTTTTGAGCTCAGTGTGTATATGCCAATTTGTACGTGTGACAGGGGTGACTTCTGCTTTTAGTGACCACTGGCCTCAGAGTGTTGAACCCAGATACTGGTCAGCAGACAACAATCTGAATGAATGAGGGTCTGGGTGAGTGAGTGACCATGTGCTGGGGCTGGGGGCGGGCTGGAGGCTCACCCGGGAGCAGTGGCGGGTGATGGCCAGCACCTCGTCATCAGTCAGTAGCCGCCGGGCTAGGTCCTGAATAAGGGGCCGTCGACTCTCCCAGGCCTGCACCTGCTCATCCACGTTGGGCAGCTGGCTGGAGGGACTCCCAGACCTGGCAGAGAGCAGGGCCCGGCCCCTCTCCCGGTCTGCAGGGCGAGAGCAAAGGGGTACAATGAAGGAGCCTAGAGCCACCAGGAGAGGAGGTAGGGGCTTCCCTAAAAGGGGATCAGACTCCAGGACAGGCTAGCTGAGAGGCCCAGGTGCACCTGATGGAGTTCCGGCCAAGCCCAGATGCTCCCCACTGTGGTCTCCCGTGGTGATCTGCCCACCAGTGGAGCTCCCCGCTGGCTCCTCCACCCCCCATCACAGACCCCTATGCAGTCTATTCCTTGAGGGAGTCCTGGCCTTGGGGTCCCTGAGTCCACCAACATACACTGTCATGCCAGTCTGGTCCCTATTGAAGTTCTCACACTGGCTTTTTCATCTCCCCCAGATCTGTCTTTGGGAGTCAAGCTCCTCAGTCCTCAAACATATACCCCGATATCTGCCTACAACTGTATTTTACTAGTCCGGTTCTTTCACCTGCCCCCAGTATGCACCTCTGTATCTGCCTGATTCCCCATGCTTGATCTCAGCTGAGTTTAGCCCAAAGCCCCTGAGCTGCCCCCAACATGCACCCCGTCAGCAGCTCTGCTGTAAAACAGTCCTTGGTAAAGAGATGCACGAATTACCACGTCTCAGCCTCCAGGTGACAAACTTCTGCACAGGTCCCACTCCCCCTGCTGAGAAGAAGAAGGCTGAGCAGCAGGCCCTGGGCCCAACCTGAAATTGGGGTTGGGGCGTTTAGGGCTGGCTGGATCACTGGTTGGGATGCAGGGTTCAGGCTGGAAGGAGGTGAGACGAGGAGGCAAGAGGCCAGGCCATGCTCGGGCTAAGGGCTTTGTTTATGGGCAATGGTGAGCCAGCGAAGGTTTTGGATCAAGAGAGGGTGCAGTCTGGGCTCTGCTTGTAGAGGTTCATTTGGAAGCAAATGCATGGAGACGAGAACCCTAGGGACAGTTTGGGGCAGCACCTACCTTCGGCAGACAAAGAGAAAAAAGAGCCTTTGGAGGAGAGAGAGGGGTGGCCAGAGAGACGGGAGGAGAAGCAGGAGAGACCAGGGCCCCAGGGGCTGTGGGAAGAGAGATGGGTTGAGGGAGGAAAGCCGGTCTACCTTTATTTGAAGGGATTGTCTCACACAGGGGACTGTTACCTTGAGACCCCAGGGAGGGGTAGGGCCCAGGTCCTCACTCTCCGGTTGATTTTGCCTACCCAACATCTACTCTCCCTTCTGGAACAGCACCTTGAGTTCACCCAGGGACCCCCATTCTCAGTGCATGTACCCCAGGGCAGGCCCCTACCCTGGCTGGTTGATGAAAGACTTTCTCCCTCCTACATCACAGTGATTTGTTGGACATGTGGTCCCAGCTGGGCCAGTGAGACCCTGAGACTTCAGCTGGGACTAGTTAAGGGGAAGCTCGCTTTTCCTTGTGTTGCTAAGCAACAGTGGCCAACTTAGCTCAAGTGGGCAAAGCCTGCATGATACTGAAGCCAACCCAGGGAAAGGGAACCAAACGATGAGGGGGCAGATGTCTGATGACATTGTTTAAATCCTTAGATCCAGCTTAAATCAGTGGCTGAGCCAAGAAGTGCTTTTCAAAGCTAGTTTGGGTTGAGTTTCTGTCACAGGCAACCCCAAGAGTCAACTCCTCTAATCTTGGTCCAGTCTCTGAACCTCAGCTGGGAGAGGCGAGGCCCCGTGTGAGGGTGCTTAGGAAGCCCCTGACCTGGGTGAAGCCTGCCTAGGCCCTTCTGCCTGGGCCCTGACCTAGAAATGGCCTTGCTCAAGGATGGTTCTACAACTGGGTAGGGCTTGTGAATTCTAGCCAAGGGAGATGAAGCCAGATATTCTAGGAAAAGAGTGTCCTTCCTTCTCCTCAGCACCAGGAGCGCAGGGATCAGACCCAAGGTCTTCCACGTCCTGCTGTGCTGGGACTCTATCAGTTTTCCATCCTGTACAATGGGTAGATGAGGCAGTATAACAATGGCCACTACATTTTCTGGGCGCCTGATGAGTGGCAGACAATACTTTAAGTGATGAACACATACTAATTCACTTAGTGCTCACTGTTCATAAAGATATAGGTATTATGACTCCAATTTCACTCATGGGGAAACTGAGGCTCACAGGGTGGGATGGTCACTCACAGCTAGTACGAGGCAGTGTGGGGCTGGATGCCAAAGTGGACTTGGCCTCCGTCCTCCCTGTCTGCCCAGCCCAGCCCTTACCTTTCTCCATGTCCAGGCGAGGGCGGGGCTTGGCCGGGCTCCCTCTCTCCAGCGTCCAGGCCTCTCTATGCCCGTCCCCTGCCAGCCGCCCCTGCCGCCCTCCCTTGAAGAAGAGGTTCATCAGTGTCTTGGATCGCTGCAGGGCCCCCTTCTCCCCAGAGGACCCCGACTTCTCCTTCTTCCGCTGCTTCTTCTCCTCTGCAGACACGAGGAAGCACCCGGGGGGCTGGAGGGGTGGGCAGAAGGGAAGGACCAGGGGAAGGGGTGTGGGGAGGGGCAGAAAAAAGGGAGAGTAGGGGGCAGACAGGATCTGCAGCTGTGTGGGGAGGTAGGGATGGGGGGGCGGGTCCTCCTCCAATTTTTCACCCCTCCTTCACCCCATAGCTACAGCTTTGGAGAAATAAATGGGGGCGGGGTGTAAGCAGGTCTGGGAACTCCGGGCTGGGGAGAGCTTTGCTCCGGCTCTTTTGGGGCCCAGAGCTGACTGGACCTGGGGCTGGGGCTGAGAGTGGTTTTGAGGCCTGGGACTAATTTAAAAGCACCAGCGCAGGGTCTGAGTGTGTTCTGGGACTGAGGCTGGGTCAAGGCAAAGGGAAGTTTGGGACCAGGACAGGGTCTAAGGGAGGTTTTGGACCCAAGGCTTTGGAGAGAACAGCAGCCACCCATCTCCCACGTACCCCACAAGGTCAGGTGGCTCTGGGAGCGCGTGATGGGGGGCCGGGGTCGGCTGAGGGCCAGCAGCAGGGCAGTCTTGGGGGACTCAGAGAGAGCAGAGTCAAGGCGGCGGGCGGTTGAGGGTCCGTCGGAGCGGATGGCTGTGTCCCTGAGGATGACTGTGGGCCGCACGCTGCACCAGGTCTCCACGCGGCCCCCCACGTCGGGGTCTGTCTGCATGGCTGTGTCTGCCCGCCCCCAGCCAGGCCCACGGCTGCCCGGCTCCTCGGCCGCCAGGCAGATATCCATGCGGTCAGAGGGCAGGGAGCCGGAGCCCTCAGCCGAGCTGTAGGGGGCGCTGGAGGTGTATGAGGAGACGCTGGAGCTGCTCTCAGAGGCCTGGGACAGCTGCTGCAGCACCCCGTTACTCACTGTGGGCAGGGAGAAGGCAGGGGTGTCTCGGGGGTCTGGCCAGGTTGCTTCAGGGCCCTGCCAGGCCTGCAGACCATCCCTGGGCTCGGGGGTTTGGGGAGCATCCGGCAGCAGCCAAGGTTGGAAGCACCGGATCTGGGGACCCAGCTGCTGAGCATCCTGCCAGCAGGATGAGACCTTGGGGAAGTCACTTCTCCTCCACCTACCCCCTTGGGACTCCAGACCCTAGGCGAGCCTGCAGTGGAATCTGCAGCTTCTCAGAGGAGAGCCCAGGCACGGTCTGGGCAGTGTGAAATCCCTGTAAGATCTTGGTGCCCCTGCCCATTTATTCTTCAACCTTGGGGGCCTGAGCCACTTACATCGGTCCAGCCAACAGTACTCAGAAACCATCTCCTTGTAGGCAGGGTACCGGCCAGTCTCCTGGGGGAGGGCATGGTGGGCAGAGGAGGGCATGGGAGTGGGTCAGACGGGAGAGTGAGAATGGGGAGTGATGGCACCAGAGTAAATTTTCAGCCCTCCCACTCTCCTTCATCATGCTCTAGCTATGTGGGCCACTTTATTTCTGAACATACAAAGTTCCTCTATACCTCAGGGCCTTTGCACTTGCTGCTGTTCCCTCTGATTGGATTCTCTTCCTTCAGCTCCTCTGTGGCTAACTCCTTCTCCCTCTTCAGGTGTCACTTCCTTAGGCAGGCCTGCTCTGACACCCCCATCCCGGTTACAAGAGTCTACCTAAATGACCTCATCCCATCTCGCTGTTAATTTCCTTATAGCATTTGTCACAATCTGCAGGTGTCTAGCTTGTTGGTCTGTCTGCCCCCAGTAGCAGAGACCTTGTCTTGTTCACTGTTGTAACCTCAGTACCTGGCATAGTGGCCATCATATAGTAGGTACTTAAAAATGTTGAATGAAGGGATGAATGAATGAATGAATGAATGGCAAAGTGGGAATAAGGAGGAGGCTTTCGGATGATTTGAGAAGGACAGGCAGAAATGGCATGTGGGAGAGGTGGGAAACAGAGGCAGTGGGGGGCAGGGAATAGGGGAGGAGGCACCAATGGCGAAATGGGTGAAAGGCTGGGAGGAAGGAAGAGGGTTAGGATGAGGCACTGGGGAGAGCCAGGCGTCACATCCCTCAGCAGCCACGGTGAGAAGGACCTGATACTCGGGCAAGTGCGAGGCCCACATCAATAATGCATCCAGCCACCTCCCCTGAAACCTGATCTCTGGCCCCAGCCCAGCTCTTCTTGCCCTGTACCCTGAGGATGCCCACCCCTGGGTCCTGCCCAAGGCCACAGCATCCCCCCGTCCTTCTGACAAGGACATGTGCTCCTTTTACTCCTAGGCCTCCGCCACTCATGTGAAGGGGCACTGCCCTAGACATCTGAGAGCCGGCCCGGAACCAGGCCCTGCTACTGGCCGGGTCCTCAGTCACTTTTCCTCTCTGAGCCTCAGTTTCTTCTTCTGCAAAATGAGAATGATGCCTGTCCTCCCTCTCACGTCTGTGAAAAAGTCAAATTGCAGAGCAATGGGCACACTGGAAAGCTCTAGGAAGTCCTTCCTACAGTCTGGCCTCTCCCTGCCTCCCACAGTTCTGCCCACCTTGATGGTCAGCATGATGTGTGTTTGGCCCTTCAGCACCTCCACGGCCTGGCTGTGGCTGATGTCGTCGAACCTGACACCATTGGCCGCCAGAACCTGGTCTCCCACCTTGATGCCGTTCTCCTCGGCCAGCCCACCGCGGTCCACTCTGTGTCAGACAGGCAGCAGTCTGGTGGGGCCCCTGGCCTGCCCTCCCTCACCCTGTGGATGCCCCAGTCAGACTCTTTGGCCATCCTCTTGGTGACCCCCGCCCCCCTCGGCAGATCACACCCTTGACCCAGGCCCTCATTTGAATGTGTAGTTGGCCAGGCCTACCTTGCTCACTTGTCCCCAGTTCCCAGCCCAGGCCCCATCCAAGCCCCATTCCCTACCCTACCCACTTCTTTCCCTGTCCAGGCCTCACTTGGACACGTAGATGCCCAGGCCAAACTCCTTGCCCCCTCGGATGTTGAAGCCCAGACAGAAGTCATCAGAGGTCGTGTAGAGGTGAACGATGCGCCGCACACCATCCTCCGAGCTGCTCTCTGATGGCGTGGAACTGCACTTCTCCACTACCAGCCGCCGATTCACCACGTCCACCCTGGGGCAGCAGCAGGTGGCCCTCAGCCTGGGCCCCTATCCGCTACCACCTGCCTCCCTCCTCCCCGCAGCCCCACAACTACATGGAAAAGGTGAGGTTGCCTTTGGGAGACTTCCCAGGCCTAAGATCTTCGGTGGGGCACAGATTAATCAAATCTGAGAAATCACCTACTCTCCTCATTTTATTGAGCAGCTACAACGGGCCAGACCCATCTTGAACCCTCATAGGCCCATGAGGAAGAGGCTGTTACTGTGTTAAACTCACGGCTGCAGCAGCTGCAGCATAGAGGCCAGGGCCTCTGGGGTCTGGGAGAGCAGAGTGTGGGGAGGAGGGCTGGGGGAGAGACACGGCCTTTTCTCCTTTCAAGGTCGGCCCTTAGGATACCTGTTTCCAGCCCTAGGAGTCGGGAGGAGCAGAAGCCGCGCTAGCCAGGCCCATGCAGAGCCCTGTGCCCTCAGCCTCCCCTGCCCTGGCTTTGGGTGGGGGCACGGGGGCGGGCAGGGCAGGCCTTCTCACCATGTGGTCTTCTCCTTGGAGAATTTGATACCCGGCACACGGCCCATGCGCCTCACCATCATGTGCAGGCGGCTGCTGCCGGTCAGGACCTTCACGGCGCTGCCCATGGTGGTGCTCTCCAAGCTCAGCCCGTTCACCTCTGTGATCTTGTCTCCTACACACAGGCCGGCGCGCTCTGCACCAGGGGACAGGAGTGGCTGGCATGGGCCACTCAGGAGAAGTCCTCCACTGCGAGGCCGAGCCCCCATCCGACCAGGCTCCCTGGGGCAAAACTTCTTCCCCGAGATTGGGGATCCCCAGTCTGAGTGCCCCATATTAGACTAGGGACGTGTCCAGTAGCCTGCCCTGCCTTGGGAGAGGGCCTGTCTCCCCATCAGATCGGGACCGTCTCCCCATCAGGTCAGGCCCTCCAAATCCAAGAGCCCTTCCTCCCATCCCTGACAATAGCACCTCTGCACCCCACCGAGGTGAGGCCACATACATCCCCTAGGACCTCACCTCTCGGGGCCCCACTCACCTGCGCTGCTGCCCTCCTCCACCTTGCTGACGAAGATGCCCAGGCCATGCTCAGAGCCGCCCCGCACACTGAAGCCCAGCCTCCCCGCTGGGCTCTTCTCCACCCGGACTGCGTGGATGATGTCGCTCTCGTCACTGTTGGCTGTGGGGGTGGGGACACAGGCATGACCCCCATGCCTATTCTGGGCACAGTGGACCCTTGAGTTCCCCAACTTGGGCCTGAAAGAGAGGAGTTGCTGAGCACAGGCACCCAGGGACCTAAATGGGGGGGGGGGCAGGGATAGCCAATTTCTGAGTTTCCTCTGGGTGATTCTGAGACTATGGGCTAATC
This sequence comes from Anoura caudifer, assembly GCA_004027475.1. Classification (NCBI taxonomy): domain Eukaryota; kingdom Metazoa; phylum Chordata; class Mammalia; order Chiroptera; family Phyllostomidae; genus Anoura; species Anoura caudifer. The sequence goes on from PVKU01000487.1 coordinate 268,384, forward strand.
TCAAAGCAGACAGGACCAGGCTCCGCGTGGGAAGACACTGTTCTCTTTCCCTCATAATGTAAGTGTGTGTGTGTGTGTGTGTGTGTGTGTGTGTGTGTGTGTGGTGCTTAGTAAGCTTCCCACACCCATTGGCCTGGGATAAGCCAAATACCTGAAAATCTTGGTGCTCTGGGGGCCAGATGGATAGGAAAGAGGTTCAGGAACCTATTCTATGGGGCACAGTTGAGGAAGTCTGCGCTCCTCAGCGGAAATGAGTGTGTTAGTTCTATCTTCAAACAGCCGAGGAGCTGTTTTGTGAAAGTTATCAGATGTGTTTGACTCTGCAACCCAGAGGGCAGAACAAAGCCCACGCAGTGGAGTTAGATGGAGGCCCACTGAGCAAGGGAAAACTTGCTAAAACTTTCATCTCAGACAACGGAATGAGTTTTCCAGCGGGGAGAGTGAGTTCCTCACTTTTGGAGGCATACAAGCTGACCCCTGTTAAATCCCTGTCTGGGAGGTTGTGGAAGGGAGGGTCCCAGAGGCATTTCTATCTCTTAAACTCGGTGATTGTGGAGGTAAGGGCTCTAAGAGCTACCTGACTGTGTGGAGAAGGAGGAAAGCTCAAACAACACGTTGTCGCAGCAGGTGCCCGGGAGCCCAGAATGGTGCTCTCCGTCCGTGCTGGCGAAAGCCAGAGGAGGAGGGTCCCCGGGCGCTGGAGTTGTCAGGGAAGGTTTCTTGAACGATGAAGGTGGATGGAATTTGGATGGGGTGGGGGGAAGGCACTGATGAAGGGATGGAGCGAGGAAAGACTCAGAGGTGGGTCCTTGGGGAGACCTTTTGGTTGGAGAAAAGTGGTAAGACTTCCTTCTCTCTCTCTCTCTCTCTCTCTCTCTCTCTCTCTCTCCCTCTCCACACACACACACACACACACACACACACACACACACACCTGTTTGATCTGAGTAGGAAACCAGGTTACAGTGTATGAACAGGACAGCTCAGGAAGAAATCCCTAAGGGCAGCCATGGCAGGTATGACGTATATCAGAAATGGGAAGATCCAGGGGCTTCCTTGCTGACTCTCTGCACAGGTTTTGGGACCTTTACATTCCAGCCAAGGAGCCTTTTGCTCTGCCATTCCTCAACCCCCTTACTCCTCAGTCCATCCCTGGGGTGTCCCTAGAGCCCCTGGCCAGGGGGATGCCAGATTTGGGGATTTGAGCCTAAGAGCTTAGGGCATCTGAGGTGGGAACCTTCTCTCTCTCCACTGTCCTAGCCCGGGTCACCAACCTCTCCTTCCAGGCACTATGCAACCTCCCCCCTTTCCCCCTACTTCTGCTCTTGCTTCCTTTAATTCATTCTCTACACAGTGGCCAGAGTCAGCTTTTCTAATAGATTGCGTCTTTCCCTTGATTAAAATTTTCAATGCCTGCCCCTACTTCTAGAAGGAATCCCACACCCCTCCCTTCCCGGGCTTTTCTCTGCCTAGCACTCTCCCCTTACCTCTGGCCTCCTTCCCTGGCCTCCCTGGGCTTTGGCCACACCGACCTCCTTCCTGTTTCTCTCCCGGCCAATCCTTTCAGTGTCCCCTCTGAGATACTCCTGCACAGACCTTCAAAGCCAGCTCCCGTGCCTCAGGCCCTGCTGACTCAGATGCCACCTTCTCCGAGAAGCTGGAGTCCCCTACCTAAGGAAGTCCCTCCCTCCTCTGGAAAGTCTCCCTTCTCGTGGTACTCAAGGCACACTCCCCAGACCAGCAGCGCCAGCAGCAGCGCCCGGGAACTTACTAAAATTGTGAATTCTCCAGCTTTACCTCACACTCACAGAATCAGAAGCTCTGGGTGTAGGACCCAACAATCTGTCCTTTAACAAGTCCCCCTGAGCAATTCCAAAGTTTGAGAAACGCTACACTATCATATCATCTGGATTAGTGCCTTCAAGATTCTTACCTCCTTTCTCATCATTTGTAGACTATTATTCATCTTCTGTCTCCTTTCGCTGGACTGTGAGCTCAGCCCCGATAGGGACTTCATAGTCCTCCATCAACGTGCCCCTAGTGTGCTACTCAGCACCTGGTATTTGCTAAGCAGTTTTTGAATAAATGAAAGAATAAATGGATGTATGGATGGATAAATGAATGAGCTATCAGAGTGAGGAGAAAGGGCTGGTTTGGATGAAAGATAATGCAATTTCTCTGGGACCTGCTGTGTTTGAGCAGCTGGTGGCACTTCACGGGGATGATGTGAGTGGCAGCGTTCCCCTTCCCACTGTGTCTCCCTTACCAGTTAGTTACTTTAGGCCCCAGAGTGGCCTAATTAATAACATGGGGGAGGAGTTCTAGGCTGCAGTGAGTTGGGAGATATTTGTGCTCAGGCAGAGGGGAAGATTGTGAGCTCAGAGGCTCCCAGCCCAGACAGACTAAGAGCCAGTGGGTCAGAGCAAAGCCCCTTGGACATGGTGTGTCCGGTGTGTAAGGGTGTGTACGTGGTGTGTGACAGAGGTACAGCTCGGTTCTTTTAATATAATAGGACTTACAAGGGCAATGTTACAGTGCTCCCCTCCCCCCTCCATGCCTTGTAGCTCCTCTGGGGACTTCTGCTCCATGACCAGAATGACAATGGTGACCTTCAAGGGTGCCCTGCTGCTCATTCCGTGTGGATGATGCGGGTGAATTGCTGGACCACTAGTTCAAGCCTGATCTCTGAGCAACATGCTCCACCCCTGCCCCAGGGATGCCCAGCTGGGTCAGGGGGAAGAGCAGGGTCTGAAGAGTCCAGTCTGGGACTCAGCCAGGGCACTCTGCAGGCTGAGAGACAGGAGGGGAGCTGGAGATATTTATCTGGTCCTGTCCACAGAAAGCGCAGGTGCTGGGGCTCTGCGCTTCCCTGCTGCCATTCGAGGTCCCGCTTTGCTTGCCTGCTCTTTGTTGCCTCACACCTGTCACTGCAGCCAGGCTGTCTCTTAAGTGCCTGCCCCATTGTGCTCCATGCTTTCCACTTCCATCCTTTGTCTGTGATATCTCCACTCCATTACCAGCTGCTCTCACTTACGTCCCCAAGCCCTGCTGCCCTGTAAATTTCTGAAAGTGAGGATTGCGCCCTATTTCTCTCTAGATTCCCTGCAGGACCTAACTGGGGCTGGTACAGAGTCTGCGTGCAATGAAATGGCATTAAGCATCTACACAAGCTTCACTCTCCCATCCTTCTGGGCCCCAGCCTGGGGCTCTCTCCTGGACCCTCCCCATTCCTTTTCTCCCCACTCTTCTAAACATCTGCTACTCTATTTTCATTTCCTTCCTTTCTCATGTGAAGCCTTTCATTCTGCCTGCCCATGTGGGCACTGGCTCCTCACAGCTCAACACAGAGCTGGTTGCACAGTGGGCTGGTTGATGGAGGATGCCCCACTGTCCTGCACATGCCCCAAAGGCACACACAAAGGGGTTCAGACAAAGGTGGAGTCCATGAAATGGAGGGGCCAATACCCTGCCTCACTGGGGGGCTCGCATACCACACACACACACACACACACACACACACACACACACACACACACACTGCTTTTCCCTGTCCCATGCCCTATTTCCCACCTCTGACCTCGCTACAATCTTGGATCCCTGAAGGATCGGCCTGAAGGAAACAAAAGTAGATGAGGAAGTGTATGGATTGTCAGAAGCCCCGCATCTTTAAGACTCGCATCTTTTGAGTCTCCCCACCCATATGGGGCTCTGCCTCTTTCTACTCAGCACCGTTGTCCTCTCTCCCCACCCTCTGTTACGGCGGTGGCTGGGCCCCGCCCCCACCTTCGATGGGGGAGTTGATGAGGATGACACGGCCCATGGGCGAAGAGGCTCGGATTCCGCGGGGGGGCCCGTTCAGCAGCCGCTGTTGCTTCCTCAGCAGGTATCGCGTTGCGGAGCCTGAATCGCTGCCCAGGTGGCCTCGGGAGGAGAGGGAGCTCAGAGAGCCCGAGCTTAGGTCTCCAAGGCCCAGTGGGTCGAAACCCACTGAAAAACCGCGCGCCATTGTGGCTACACTAGAGGGCCAGGAGGAACCTGCTAGCCCTTGAGAGGAGAGTCCTGCATGCTGTGGGCACCATGAGACTTCTGGACACGACTGGGGTCCCAGTGGACGGGAGCCCCCACCTCCGCTGCCTCTCTGGAGTGTGCACTTGAGGCCTGTGCAAGAAGAGGGGAGTAGGTGAGGGGGGTGTGAATGCTGCCTCCCAGAATTTCCACCCCTTCCCCTGGTATGAGCATCATGCTCTCTCACGTCTTAGGCCCCTCTCTCTCCCATCCCTGGCAAGAGAACCGTCTGGTCCAGGCACCATCATGGACTTTTGGAGCCATTCACACAAGGCAGGGGGAAGCTCTCCTTCACCCCTCATTCCTGCTCTCAACTGAGTCACCTACTCTGTCCCCAGCCCTCATTAGAGGCTGAGAGAGTGGATGAGATAGGATTATTGCAGACCCTGGGCTTCAAGCTATGTGAGAGAAATTGGGGCCAGGAGAGTTCACTGCACACCCCTCCCACGCATGGGGACAGGGGACAAGTGGTTGACGCTCAGGCCTCTGGGGCAGGGCTTCAGGACCTGGGACAGCTGCAGCCAAGGACTGCAGATTCCCTGGACCCTGGATCCCTCCCCACCCCAGATCCTTCCTCCGGTCCCCCTCTTCTCGTGTCTACGGGGGTTGTGTGAACCTTTCCCAGGCTTTGCAGCAGGACCTGCTGGCGAGAACCCCCACAACATCCCGCGCAAACCCGGGGCCAAGTCCCCCAGAGCAGATCCCAGCACCCTACCCCCTCGGTCCTCCGGGCACCCCCAGCTCCCCTCACCTGCTCGTGCTTGCGGCGGCAGCGGGCTCGCCCGCCCGCAGGCGCGAGCGACTGCAGCAGCAGGGGACCCCGCCCATACCTCGCAGAAGCTGCAGTAGCAGGGCTGGCCTGAGCGGCCCCGCGCTCCTATTGGCTAAGGGAGCCGCCAGTCACTCCCTTCCGCCACCTTTCTTAGACACCCAGGACAGTCGTGTGTCACCTGGGCTGGGGCCGCTGGGTTCTACCCACTCCAGTTCGAGTTCTAATGCCTTCCCCGAGCGCGAATTTGGGGCGTGGGTCTTGGCTTGCCCTCCTCCCACTACCGGTTCAGCACGGGGGAGCCCAGAACTTTGTCTTCTCCAGGCCAAGCCAGCTACTAAGGCTCGTGGAATTGCCATCCCTCCGCGATCACTCCCAAACCTTAGTGAGGAAATGTCACCTGGGCAGAGCGGGGCGTGAACCTGCATTGGACAGGAGTGGACTGGAGCCTGGGCGTGCAGCAGACCAGCTCAGCACTGTGACTGGGTGAGGAATGTGTGTGTGTGTGTGTGTGTGCGCGCGCGCGCGCGCGCGCTCTGCCTTCTTCACATGCATCCTCTGTTTATGTCAGCAAGTGTCTCTCTGACCACCCATTTATAGAAAGGTCACAGGGACCGGCAGCTTGTTCCAGGACACTAGGGGAGGAAGAATCTTTCTGACCCACTTGATTGATGCAGAGAGAACCTTGAGACTTCAGCCGCGTCACGTCCCAGAGCTAAGGTCTGTAGTGCAGGAGTAGGGATTGGGGACATAAGAAAACTGGGGACTCAGTGAAGTTAGCGATTACAGAGGGGAATAAGGACGGGGCTGGAGAGAAGGAAAGGACGGGGGACATAGAAGAGGCACTGGCGCGAGCGGAACGGGACTGTGAAGGGGTGTGAAAGCCAAGGTGCTTCGAGGAAGGAGCTTGTGAGAAGTGGGGTAGGAGCCCAGGGGGCCACGTAGGCAGAAGCCACTGCCAAGGCAACCGACAAGTAAACAGGTCGGGAGGTAACCCGAGTCCCTCCAGGCGTACCATCAGAGGATGGCCTCTCCACGCCGCCCGCCTGCTCCCTTCCAAGTCTTCGCCCTGGACACCTAGAGCTCTTGCTGCCTAGGCCGGAGCCTCTGGAGGCCAGCCAGAGGATTACAAGCACCCATGGCTCCTCCCCAACTCTCTCTGCCGGAGGACAGGGCCAGAACCGATCCCCGAGCCTGGATTGGCTCTGAAAGGTCGCGTTGGGCGGAATCCCGGTGGCCGGGCTGGGGGCGCCGCCTCAAACGACACCCACCACCATCGGGTTCTGCCAATCCCTGGGCACGCAGAGCAGACGCGCCGGGGGAGTCCCTCCTCCTGATGGTTAGCGTCACGCCTCACGTTACACGTGATGGGTGAGAAGGAGGGGGCGACGCGCGGAGAATAAGGCGGGTCTGAGAGCTGCAGAGGCCTGGAACGCAGGAAAGTGTGAGTGCTCGGGCAAGGGTCCTGGGGTCAGAGGAGTAGGGGTTCGAAGGCTGGGAGTAGAAGAGGGAAGACCAACTGCAGTCTTCAACCTTTCCGGATTTAGTATATTCTTCTTTACCTGGGGCAGGAGAAGAGGTTTTGGGGGAGAAAGCTCAGGGTGGGGCTCTGTGTGGTCACACATTCAACTGTCTGTAACTGATGGATGCGGGATGCGGGGGGGAGGGAGGGCGGTGTGCATGCAAGTAAAGGGCTTTGTGGGACAGTGCATGCAGGGTGTGTCCCACCCTCTTTGTATGTCTGTGTAGGGCGAGTATGATGGTGTTTTGTGTGTGGGTATGTGAGTGTGTGTGAGAGAGGGGGAGGGCGGCGTGTCTGTCTGTGAGGGAGGAAGTGTGGTGGCAGAGGATTAGTCATTCTGTAGGATTTTGCCCAATGCAGCCAGATGGCTGTTTCAGGCTTTCTTCTCTGTGCTGGGTGGAGGGGGCACTTACAGAATCCCACCCCTTTCTGGAGACTGGTGGCTCTGGGGAGAGGTGGACGGCTCTCTGTACCAGCCCTGCCCAGCTGGGGAACGAGGAGAGCCTTGGGCCATTCAGTGTGGGTTGGGAACACATGCGCATGCACGCGCAGCTGGCATCAGAGTCCCCTGTGGAGATCTGAGATAGACAAGCCCTGAGTGGCCAATGAGCTCCTGCTCTCCTCAGATCAGGGGTGGCGGTGTGGGATGGCTTGTGTCGCCTTCCAAAACAGCCTTGGGAGTTTGTACCCAGGTCTCAGGGCATCTGGGGCCTGATGCCGACAGGAACATAAATGTGGGGTGCACATAATATGCATTTTTTGTGCACACAGAGCACAAGAGTAGCTGCATGGGATTGGTTGCTGCTCATGCATCAACCACACACATGTAAATTCTCACCCATGAAACTCTGCACCAGGCCCCAGCACAAGACCTGTTTTCCTGGGTCTGTCCCCACCCACCTCCTCCACCCCCAGCCTCCTCCAGTGGTGGTAGGTCCCTGGCCCAGGATGTTGCCTAGAATACAGCTCCTCCCCGCACTGTTGCTTACCTATCTGGAGTCACCTTGAGCTAGAAGGAATTGGTGACAGGCCCAAGGACCAGGGCAGGGAGGGCCACTAAAGGCTCCCCAGGTGGAGCCCTTGGACCCCTTCCTTGAAGTCCTCTGACCCTGGTCCCTGCCCTGCAGAAAATGGGTGAGTTGCCCTTAGATATCAACATCCAGGAACCTCGCTGGGATCAAAGCACTTTCCTCGGCAGAGCCCGGCACTTCTTCACCGTTACTGACCCCCGAAATCTGCTGCTATCTGGGGCACAGCTGGAAGCTTCCCGGAACATCGTGCAGAACTACAGGTGATCCCGCTTCCCCACCTCACCCTGTACCCCAGGATCTCATTCCCTGCCATTAATGCAGTATCTTTCCTGCCCGTCTCCCCAAGAGTGGGAGTGCCCCTGTCCCACCCCTCACTCCCTGGTCCTGTGAGTTAGAATCACAGAAGCTGTGGCACAGATCTTTAACCTAAAAGGTTGTAGGGTGTTTGGATTGAAGACATGGCCTTGATATTTATGCCTCACAAACTACCTACAGGGACCTGTCCTACTGCTGGGCCACCCTCTGCAAGGACAGAGGGGCCCAAAGTTGAGTACAATGGAGGTAGGAGGGCATCTGCTTTGTCTCCAGGAAGGAAAACCCTTGCGATACCCCTAGCTATTTTTGACCCATTGGAAACCACCAGTATTGGGACATAAACACAAGCGTGCCCCTTTGTGTGGCTAGATGGGAAATAGAAATAGGAACCCCCACCCCCCAGAAGATTTGATTGTCTCCAGAGACCAGGAGCTCCTTTATTCTGAGACTGAGGACCAAAATGCCTGGTCCTCTGCTCAGACTTTTCCTGAGCCAGGTGGGCAGGTTGGGAGGGCATATCTGCCCCCAGCATGCCTGTCTGTTTCCTGCCAACCTCTGTAGGGCAGGTGTGGTGACTCCAGGGCTCACTGAAGACCAGCTGTGGAGGGCCAAGTATGTGTACGACTCCGCCTTCCATCCGGACACCGGGGAGAAGGTGGTCCTGATCGGCCGCATGTCAGCCCAGGTGCCCATGAACATGACCATCACCGGCTGCATGCTCACCTTCTACAGGCAGGTCCTGTCCTGTGTGTCTCCTCCCTGACCGCTCTGGCCAAGCTCGAGTGTAGCTTGATGACTAGGTGCTTCCTCTCTGGGCCGACGTGGGCAGAAACGGGTGGGTGAGTGAGAGCTTGTGTTAGAATCCTGTCCATTCCTGAGAACTCAGCCCTGGGGGTCCTCCAGCCCCAGAGACAGTAGGTGTGCTTCTGTAAGGTGGTGGTCACTCAGGGGTCACCAGAACAGGATTTAGGGTCATAAGCTGGCTCCCTCCTGAAGGTTTGGGAATAACCTTTGGGGTTTCGTTATTGGGATCCAAGGATGAGGGACACTGTGGAGGGGACAGAAGCAAATGTCTTTGTACCCTCAGGAAGACCCCGACCGTGGTGTTCTGGCAGTGGGTGAATCAGTCCTTCAATGCTGTTGTTAACTACTCCAACCGCAGCGGCGATGCTCCCATTACTGTGGGGTGAGAGTGCGTCTTCTCCCTGCCCTGCATTGCTCTCTCCTGTTTGACGCTGTTCACCGAGGGCGGTGCAGCCAGTGGCTCCAGGCCCTCCTCTCAGCCTGCCTGCCTCCCCACTTTCCTGGCCTGGGGGCATGGGGTCCTCTTGTGCATGCTTTGGGGGAGGGGGCTACTCTTTTTCAAGGGGAGGGGTTGGGGCTTCCAGACAAATCTGCACTGGAGCACAGGAGGTGTTTCTCTGCAACGAGGTCCCCCTCCTGTGCCTCGTGGGTTGAGAGTTTGGCATGTCCCTGAAAGAAGAAACCATGTGCTGAACTGTTCACCTCCCCCCTTGTGTCCTGGCTTTCCCACCCACAGGCAGCTGGGAACAGCGTACGTGAGTGCCACCACGGGGGCTGTGGCCACGGCCCTGGGACTCAAATCCCTCACCAAGGTAAATGCCGCCTCCGTTCCACAGATCACCGGTCACCCTTTATCTGCCTCCTTCCCCGTCATCCCTCCACACCAACCTTCATAGATCTCTTCCCAGAGTTCCTCAGCACCCCATGGCCCTCAGGGCCACTAAATGACATCTTTCCTCCCCCAGCACCTGCCCCCTCTAGTCGGCAGATTTGTGCCCTTTGCAGCTGTGGCAGCTGCAAACTGCATCAACATCCCTCTGATGAGGCAGAGGTGAGTGGCCCCGACTCCTGGCCTGTGCGTGCCCGGCATGCACGTGGGTGCACCATCTAGTGGCGCACACCAGCCCAAGTCAGGACTGTCCTCTCCCTCCCTGAGTGTGAGCTGCTGGGCCCAGTCCCAGTCTGATGCTGGGATCTGGGGTGAGAGAACCGGCCTGTCAACCTAGGATGTTTGAGAGGACCCCAGGGAGTAGCTGCCCTTGAGGGTGTTGTAGGTGGGATTTAGGGCCTGTGATCTGACCCTGAGCCCCTTCCTTTCTCAGGGAGCTGCAGGTGGGAATCCCTGTGACTGACGAGGCAGGTCAGAGGCTTGGCCACTCAGTGACCGCGGCCAAGCAGGGAATCTTCCAGGTGGTGATATCAAGAATCTGCATGGCGATTCCTGCCATGGGTGAGGCAGGGGTGGCTGGGTGGGGGACGGGTGGCTCTGAGAGAAAGGGGGTTCTGGGGACTCTGAAGGTAGTGGGACGAACTCTGAAGAGGGATCCTCCTTCCTTAAGGTCCTACCTGTCACTCTACTTACTCTCTCCCTCCCTGCCCTGCTCTCCCCTCAGCCATTCCCCCTGTAATCATGGACACTTTGGAGAAGAAAGACTTCCTGAAGGTAGGTCACTCTCACCTCTCCTGTCCTGGAAGTAGTAGGGACTGGGAGCAGAGGTGACCAGTCCCTGACCCCCTCTCCGGCCCGACCTGAGTCTAAGATTAGCCACCTGTTTGCCCCACCCCTCTGCTGCCTCCTCCACCTTCATTCATTCAGGAAGAATGAATTGGGCTGCAGTGAAGGGACACGGGGAACAGGAAGAGAAGATAAGGGAAAGGAGAAAACTGGTGTCACTCAGAGCCTCTGACACACACCAGGGATGGACTATCACCGTCGTGCTTGCTGTCACACTCATGCCGTCACCTGTTAACAGCAGTGAGACACATACGTGTGCACACATGGACAGGACAGGGAAGCAAGGCCCAGGAGTATAAGCTGTGTTGCATTCCCTGGGTCATTTATTCACAAATGTTTATTGAACACTGACAGTGCACATCTGAGTGACAGAACAGGGTCCCTGTGGCTGGAGCAAACTGAGAAGGGTGTGCAGAGTGAGAGCTGTGTTTGGAAAGGGACAAATTTATGTTGCTGAGGTGGGAGGGAGGGAGGAAGTGGAGGGTCAGTGGAGGCTTCCTGAAGAAAGCAGCTCCTGGAGGAAGTACAAGAAGAGAAAGAAGGGCAGGGAGTGCCAGGGGACCCAGTTCTGAGAAGTCAGAATGGGTAAGGGGACACTGGGGAGGGTGTCAGCAAGCAGGCTTGGCGGGCATGGACGGTGGTGGTGATTTAAAGGTATGGACCCATTATGGGTTGGCGAGAAAGGAAAGGGCCATGTACCAGAGGCTGCAAGGTAGGACCGATGGGATAGAGCCATGGTGGGTGCAAGGGGGTGGGGCGGGAGGGCAGGGGATGCACACCATGCCGTTGTCTCTGTCTCCCTACAGCGCCGCCCATGGCTGGGGGCCCCCCTGCAAGTGGGACTGGTGGGCTTTTGGTAAGTGTGCAGGGAGTTAGGGTGTGTGGGAGTACCCTTTCCATGGTGGACATGGTGGGTATTTATTGCTTTTGAGATTATATATAAAATTCATCCATACACTAAGAGAGTAGTGGTCTTGGACACCCATAGGTCATACTGTGTGTTTGAGGGGTTGACCTCTCTTGTCCTTGAAGGTCAAGGGTCTAGTTGAAGGCGTTCCAGTCTTCACCTATGAGGGGAAGCTATGGCAGTGTACCTTTTGGTACTGTCCAGAATTTTATGCGCACTGAATTCCTGATTTTCTCTCACTGGCTGTAGAACTCTGGGTCACTTTCTTTCCTCAGCCAAAAGCTAATGTCAGCGTTGGCTTTAATCAGTCTCCACCCCTAGGAGCAATGTCCAGAAATGGGGTGGGGTGCAGGGAGGGAACACCCTGAGGCCACAGCTTCACAAACCTTTCCAACACTCTTCTCCCCAGCCTGGTATTTGCCACCCCCCTGTGCTGTGCCCTGTTCCCACAGAGAAGGTAAGTGTGGCCCCTCGGGCCTAACTGTGGGCTCTGGACAGGTTTCCGTTTCACTGGAACCAGCTGACCTTAGCATCCTCCGGTGTGTTCCAGGAATTGGCATGGCAGGTGTTCAGCTTATTCTGGGGGTGGATGGGGGTTGACAGTGATCTGGGCCCTTGCTCTTAGACAGAGAGTCTTCAGCTTGGGAAGAGGAGGGATGGTGATCCCTTAGCCTGAGGGGTGTTGGCTTCAGGGGACACTCAGCCTGCCTGTGTTTCGTTGCAGCTCCATACATGTGAGCAGGCTGGAGCCAGAGCTGAGAGCTCAGATCCATCAGCAAAACCCCAGCATTGAAGTGGTTTACTACAACAAAGGGCTCTGAGGGAGAGTCAGCCCCACCCCTGCCTCACCTCCTTGGGCTGCTGCGTTAGTGGAGCCCTGCGGTCCTGCCACTTTCTTTCTGCCTGGTGTTGGGCAGCAGGCTTGGTGGGGAGCAGCCATTGAGACCAGCAATCCGCTAGGCAGGGGAGGTACCCCAAGAAGCCTTTTTCTCTCCCCTTTGATTCCAAAGAGAAGGGTCACATAATCCCTTTCTCCTGTGCTATTGTTTTCATATATGCATATGTGATGTGTGTGTGTGTGTGTGTGTGTGTGTGTGTGTGTGTGTACGTGCTGTCCTGGAAGCTCGGAGCAGACATGTTGTCCTGGAATGTCCTGATATCTGGCTTTTCTTCTTGGCTTCCTGACACCTGCCAGCCAGCCCAGGTTATGGGACTTAGTTCCACTGGCCAAGTCACTTCTGACAGCACCTCGCCCCTTCTGGACATAAAAGCCCAGGATCTCAGGACAGGCTGCAGGACACTCACAAACCAAGCTGTGCTGAATCCTTCAGATTTCTGCTTCCTGGCTCCCAAAGCTGACACAGGACCTGGACTGGCAGAGAAAGACATGCCAGGCTAAAGCAGGCAGGGGGCTTGTGTCATCTCCCACATCCTGGAATAGATTATTTTGTCTGTGCTTCTCTACTAGAACAAAGGAATGTCAGTATTCTGTATGGCTCTTGCAATCTTCCCATCCACCCCTCCACTGTAGTGTGGGTGTTTTCAGGCACAATCCTGGGAATCTGGGTCCACTCTGACATGATAACCTCAAATCTAAACCTACAACCCCACCCTCTCCCGCAACCAAAAAGCCGCAGAGGCAGAGAAGCATTCCATTCCTCCTTCAGAGCTACTGTTGGACCTTCTTACGGAGGGACTCAGCCGTGGGAGCAGAGCTTCAACTCCACAGGCATCTGAATGGGTGGAACTAGTACACCCTCAAGGGCAACTACAGCCCTGAGTGTGCAGTCTTAAGACAGGGAATTTTGTGTCCCTTTGACCCTTCTTAGACATTCAGCAGAACCCCACTTTAGCTCCTTCTCTTTCTTGATGCTTGGCCCTGCTCCCACCCCCACCCCCACCCCCAAGAGGAGGCGAGGCTAGGCGTCAATGACTGGTCCAAAGGGGAGGCAGGCTTTGGGATGGAGTGTGTGCTGGTAAACTAAGAGTACGCAGTTGGACACTGACTCCAACTGCCATGACCTCGGGCTGAAGCAGGTCCCAGCAGGCTCCCCCATGAGCACTTTCCTGCTCCCCCAACCAACTGCCACCAATAATAAAAGCTATGATGCCATTGTTACTCAACAAACTGGAAACCTGTCTGCTTCTTGATCTTCACTTGATTCCAGGTCTTGAGTGCCCAGGAAGAGCCTCCTGCCTGTGGCCTTTCCTCCTTTCTCCATCAAGTCCAAGTCTTAGTCTCTTCCTTCCCCTCCTGTAGGGAGCCTCATCCCCCAGCAGAGGGTGCTCTGAGATTAGAAAATCAGTCCTTCATCAGCACCCTGAGTACTAAGGGAGAGGGAATGTAGTTAGGTAGATGCCTTCAGCTTGTATTGTCTTAGCAGATGGATTCCTGGCTTCATCTCCTTCTTCACTAGGGGTGCTGATTCACATACTTACATACCTACCCAGGCTCTGGGCTTTTTGGTTCCCTTCAAGCCTTTGGCATGGGGTGGTAGCATCAGGTCCCCAGGGAGGGCCCTGCGGAGGGGAAGGTTAGAGGGCTGACTGCCCATTATCATCAGAGAAAAGCTGTTAGTGCACGAACACACCCTGCACATCCCTCCATGCCTCCATTGATACAACCGGGGAGCAAGTCTGGCTGGGACCCTTTGCCACTTCACAGCCCCTCCCTCTATCCCAGGGCTCTCTACTCCCTCCCTTCTTAGGTAACCTTCCCCCTCCTTTTCTTTCCTGGGAGAGATGAGGCCAAAAATTCATGCCAATGTACAGCTGGTGAGAGCTATTATTAAACAGTTTATAGTTACCTGTCTTACCCTAAGTCTTGGCTTTGGAAAATTAAAAAAAATAAACATGAATGAATCCATATTAAAATCCATTCCCTAGTCCCTGCAGGAAATACCTCTCATTTCCCTTTTTCAACCCAAAGCTCTCAAACTAGGTGGCGGGGAGAAACCTTTAGGGCTGAATGGTCCCACAGCAGCCTGAAGTAAACCTGCTGCCTTGCCTGGACTCCCTCAGTCTCCCTGGGTTGTAGAAGTTTACTTGTTTGGGCAGTGGTGGTGACACCAGCTACCTGTCACTGAGTTCTACTGTGTGGTGCCAGGCTTAATGAGGCGAAGTGCTTTAAGTCCCTTATTCCTTTTGATTTTCACAAGCACCCCTGTGAGGCCAGACTTGTGTCCATTCTTGAAAAAGACACGGGCTTAAAGGCATTAAGAAAGTTGGCCACAGCTACCCAGCTAAGAGATGGTGGAGGCAGACTTAAAGCCAAACTGTGTAACTGAAGCCACTGTGGTATGCTTCTTCACCTGCCAGCTGCTAGCCAAATGTGAGGTCATTCCCCTAGTCCCTTTGACATTCCAGGACAGCAAAACTGACAGGCCCACAAGTGCACACAGAGACTTCTTTTTACTAAAGTCGCTGAGGAGTTTCCAAGATTGAAGGTTTTATAGCTGAAGGAGCATCATCAAATGTTCCCATTCTTGATTAGAGAACCAGTTTCAATTCCACCCTGTTCTGCCGATCTGGACCAGAGCCTCCCACCAAGCCCTCTGGAGCCCAGGGTCAATTCTTGAAGCCGCTTTCTGCAGTTACAATTTTGGCCTTTGGAAGTCCTCTTGAAAAGAGGCCTTGCACTTTTATTGGAAAATCCATGCAAGATAAACCCCCTTGGGGAGTGAGGAGCAGGAATCTCTGTAAAACAAAATTGTTAAGAACACTTTATAACAGAATTGTTCGTTTTCTGCAGATAACACTGAACCGGGTCAGAGGGAAGACTGGCCGGGCACCAGTGGACCTGCTAGGAAGGAATGCTTTCCTGCCATCTTTCCTAATTCCACACCAGCCTCTCAAAGCAAAAAATCAGCTTGAGGCTAACTTCACAGGCTCTCTAGGGGTAAATCCTAGCCAGGTACAATTTCCAAACTGCCTTCACGTACTTAGACTTTTTCTTGGAAGTGAGCATTTGAGCAGAGGTAGCACTTTTCGCAATGGAAAGTAATCTGCCCCATTCTTGGGCCTCTCCTCATCCTCCTAATGCTCAGGAACCTTCCCTGGGAGTCTGCATCTGTGTCCTCGGCCTCCCCAGACCCCGCCCCGCCTTCTCTCCGTCTCCTGACCTCTCATGCTTCAGAGCTCCCACTCTACCCATTTTTAAGAAAGTCCACAAATGGACTTGGAGAGAATGGCTTGGTTCTGGAGCCCTGGCTTAGCCTGGCCACAGGAAGGGGGCCATATATTCTGCTCTTTTCCAGGATCACTGAGACTAATGAAGCCAGCATTTAAGGGACAGGTTAGTCTCTAAGGTTAGTCCCTACTGGTTAGGGATAGCTCCATTCCGTCCTTGTGGGCTCCTGCCTAGTCCCGCTGGGTTTAGAGCCCTATGGGGCAGAGCCAAGCGCCTCTTTCCTCCCAGTCAAGTTTGTCAGTCTTAAGCCAGCCCGGCCCCCAGACTCTGTCCGTCAAAGGTAAGCCCCTCCTCTAGGACATAGCCAATCAGAAGCAGAATCCTGCCCCTGTTGTGGCCTGCGTCAGTCAGACTTGGCTCCACCTCCTTGCCGTCTCCCGGGCAACGGCTTTAGAGCCGGAAACCTGAAATTCAATTCATCCTCCCTACCTGATCCTGGAACCTGCGTCTCAGATCAGCTTCCCGGGTAACTTCGGTCCTGGACCACTGAATCTGTCAGGGTCACTTCGTCCTTGCCAGTTTCGAAGCCCACGAGCTACTCAGCGCCCGCCCTTTGACTTCCTGCCTGGAAATCCGCGAGGTTTTCGAGGCCTCTCCTGGGTCCCAAGCCCGGATTTTTTCAGCGGCCTCTGGGGCCATTGACCCTGCCTTTTGCGCCATCTGACCACCTCCTTCTCTCCGCCCTTGCAACTTATGTTCGGGAAACGTTTACTGAGCTCAGTTAGGAGTGATTCCGTGCTCGGCGCTGGGTAGAAATGGCCTGTGGGTGAACAGATTCCCTTCCCATCTTGCAGGGACACAGCCTGTACCTCGTAGTTAAGAAGGTGTCTCTCGCTGTTCCCTCTTGGTCAACCTCCCCTCAGGTTGCGGTGATCCAAGGTCCTCACGCTGGGGCCACCTTTTGCTACAAATTGTGGTGGTATCTTGATCTGGCTGCATCATTTCCCGAGAGGGAGCTTCCTGGGCTGCTTCCTTCTCTCATCCAATATGCACAACGTCTTTTTTTCCTCACAGTCAGCCCCAGCACAGGCTGCCAGAGGGACAATGGCAACCTCCGCTTCCGGCAATGGCCTCCTCCATCTTCTTTTTTTCAATCTATTTAGACAAGGGAGGTTTTGTAACAGAGTAACGACCGGCAGAATGTGGGAGGAATCCTGCATAGATTGGCCTACACACACAGCCCCTTCCTCCCCCCACTTCATCCATCCAGGAGGAAAATAGCCCGTGCCTGTAACAAGCAATAAGCATCTCCTTCAGGGAGAAGTGTTTGCTTTGGATCAAGAGTTTGCCATGTTAATCTGTAAATTAACCAATGAACCACCTATGTTATTTTCCCACTGAGGACCTCCCCTCCTCTATCACCAGCAAGTCTTCAATTGACTATTTTAATTAATTAATTTATTTATTTTGGGGGAGCATAATGATGAAAACAATTCTTTCTCATCACAGTTAAACTTGCTTTGTGGAAATTGACAACTTTTGGGGTGGGGTAGGTGGAGAAGGGCAAAGAAGGAAATATTGGGATAACTCTAATACAATGACAATAAAAAAGTGATTTAAAAAAAGAAATTGACAACCTTTATTTCCCAGAAGAAGCACTTCTGGTTCGGTTTTAACTGAAGTTATTTTGTGGAAAACAGCAGACAATAATTGTGGCTGACTTCAGTAAACAGGGGAAGGTATTGGAAAGATTTGTCAGTAGCTCTAAGAACCAAAGATAGAGTTAACCAGCTTGGCCTTGGGAAGGGCAGGAAGCTGGGCAGCTCCCGGGGCCTAGGTAACTGGAGACAATGAGCACTGCCACTAAGGTACAGCTTCAAGTAACTCCAGGCTCTGATGTCTCCATTCCAAAACTGATATAACTTAGATCAGTTGTCTATCCCTCCAAGGTGGCCAGAGGTCAGGGTCAAGTTGCAAGGACATTGAACATCATTACTTCAGGTCTACCTCTGTGGTTGGGGCTGTTCCCAAAGTAGGGCCACTGTTGTGAGCTAGGAATCATCCCGATTGGTATTTATTACCACATGTGTTATTATTGGTCCTATACAGAGGATTCTGTCCAGTTTAAATGAAAACTCTCCTGAGGGCAGGTACATTTTAAAATTGTGATAAAAAACCACATAACATAAAATTTACCATATCAACCATGTTTAAGTGTAGTGTTCAGTAATATTAAGTGTCTCCACATTGTTGTGAAACAGATCTCCATAACTTTTTCATCTTGTGCACCTGAAACTTTATATTCATTAAACAACTTATATCAATTTTATGTGCCTATAGCACCTATAATAGTGCCTGATTCACAGTAGGTACTCAATCCATATTTGCTGAATAAATGGGTGTGGAATCCAAAAGTGCCCCAAACCCCACTCATATGTTGGTCCTAGGTAAGATCACTAACTCAGTGGTTCTCAATCTGTTTTACTCCTCAACAAGCATAAAAAATGTGACCTAGTGACAACAGAGACAATGGCTGACAGCTTTATTGATTTTCGGCCTGGAGGATGCGGGAGCATGTCCTCCTAGGGAGGCATATCCGGATCTTGGGGGTAATGTGGCTTGAAAAGTTTCAGGCAAAGTGAAGTGTGGCCCTGGATATACCCCTACATAGAATGGCCAGCAAGAGAAGAAGCCCAGTCCCTTCTCTTCTGTGTCTCTCTAGGAGTCCCAGAGGCAGGGGGCTGAGGGAGAGCATCTCACATGTAATCACAGCTACTGTCTCCACCTCTGTTGTTGGTCTGCTTCCCTGCACATGTTTATGCCTTTTCCCTCTGGTGGTTTGTTCCTTGTGGTGCTGACCCTCCACCACAGCAGCTTCTTGGGGCTGGCACCAAGCTTCGATCATTTAAGGCATACTGGAAAGGAGACACCTTCACCTTATTCTAGTCCAGTTCCTATCAAGCGGTCCCTCAGCAGAGTTGTTTCGTCCTCTGGTGATATAGTTCATTGTCATGACCTCCTTTCCAGAGTACCAACACGCAGTGAGGTGGGGGCGAGGGGTGCTGGGTAGTGGTGATGTAGGATTAAGCATCCCCCTACAATATATCTGGAAGTCTTGCTTTTAATGATCCTCATGTCTTCTGCTGAGTCTGGTCCGTCCTGCTGGACTTGCTTGTCACGGCTACTGATTTTCTTTTGAGACCTCATTTCTGCTAGCTGGCTTCCAACATCTGACCCCCCCAGCTCTCAGACTCCCTTGTTTATATCTGAACCCCCAGTTGTGGATAAGATTCAATTATTTTCTTTTTAAAAAATTTATTTATTTATTTTTAGAGAGAGTGGAAGGGAGGGAGAAAGAGAGGGAAAGAAACATCAATGTGTGGTTGCCTCTCTTGTGCCCCCTACTGGGGACCTGGCCCACAACCCAGATGTGTGCTCTGACTGGGAATCAAACCAGCAACCCTTTGATTTCCAGGCCAGCGCTCAATCCACTGAACCACACCAGCTAGGGCCAAGTCCTTTTCCTTGGCAACCAGATGACCTTTATTCAGTTGTCTCAAACTTTCCCAGACCACTAAGGTGGATTGCTACTAAAGGAAAACAGGCAGACCCCCAAAATCTGTGATTTCCAGACTATGTACTGAGGTACCCCAGAGCATCACAATGAACCCAGAGGACGTTTTAAATTTCTGAGGGAAAACAAACCCAGAAATACTTGACATCTGTTGGACACTGCATATAGACTACTCACTTGAACTTTCAAAGTTAGATTGTGATTCATTACTTTCAATGTCTTTTAAAATTGGTTTTTCTGATGGTGACAAAAAAGAAAGAACTACACCGAAGTCATTATGGGACAGGAAATCAGGGTGGCAGTATCCAGGTTGATTCCAAGTTTTGAGAAGTTATGCAGAGCCCAACAGGCACACACATGTCATTAGTAAGTAACTGAGGTTAAGAAGGACATAAAAATATTCTTTTTTCTTCCAGTTTATATGTATTAGTTTTTTAAACAGCTACAATGGAGTTAATACTTGTTAAGTTATTTGGACCTAAGTACTTAAAAGAGACTGAATATATATATATATATATATATATATATATATATATATATATATATATATATTAGTCCTGGAGTACTGTGGACAAAATTACTGGAAATCTAAGGGGCCCATGAATGTGGAAATTTTGGGATCTCCTGCCCTAAGTGAATGAAGAAAGAAATGAAGGAATGAGGAAATAGCACCAGGTTGTCTTTGGGTCTCAGACCTGCCCTCTGTAAACTCACCAGGTACTCTTACTTTGTGGCAAATTTTCTCTTATTAAATTCTTAATAATTCCTTCTGGCAAGTTCTAATCTTGCTTCAGTGATTCAGGTGTTCACAATGTGATCAGAGGGTGGTGGAGTCCCCAGGTACTGAGGGGGTGATGGTGGTAACTTGGAAGCTAGAGCTGCGTTGGCTGGTCCAGCTAAAAAGATCAGAAGCGAGGCAGAGAATGGAGGCTGAGGGGCCTCTCGCTGCCTGGCTCTGTTCTGCATCTCGGGCTAGAGTGCACTAGGTAGTCCAGTCTCCTTAGGAAACTCCTTCCCCAAAGAACTGCCCCGCACTGCACCCCCTGGAGGCCACACTGGGTCTTTCGGAATGGGCCGAAGGGCTTTCTCTCCGCCACTGGAAATCTTGGGGGCATTTGAGATCCCATCCCGTGGAAGGGAGGGGGTGGCCGCCGCTGGAGACCCAGGCAGGTCTGCGCTTCTCCCTCATTTCCCACCCGCATCCTCAGGTGACTGGCGGGCGCCTTCGCAACGCTAAGACAGCAGAACAGGCGAGTCCCTAGCTCCCCGGCTCATACATTAAAGATGCGGAGGCGTCGGTACTACTGTGCCACAAACATGAAGACAAATTTTTAATCCCGAGCAAGAAGATGCCGGGAGATGGGGGGCGCGGGAGAAAAATGAATTAGGTTTTTATTATGTGTTTTATTATGCTGTAATTGAACAGGATTAGGTGAGAATACAATATATTTCTGTTGCGGCTGGAACGGGGAGCGGGTGGGAGAGAGGCTGACAGCGAGCGAAGGACGGCGCAGCCTGCAGAGAAGCGGGGCGCGGGGCGGGGGCAGGGGGGCATGACTCAGTGGATCCCAGGGGAGGGCGCAGGAGCGGCGCCGAAGCTCCCGGGTGAGCCCAACGCCCCTCCTCCCACTGCCCGGCAGTTTGGGCCAGGATGGAGAGTGAGAGGGGTGCTTTGAGAGAACTGGGTTAGCGGCTGGTCCTGCTAGCATTTGGTGGGGAAGGGGATGGGCTTAAGAGCTGGAGGGCTGGGGGCTCACAAGTCCACCCCAGGAGGAAAAATGAGTCACGGAGGGGGAAGCGCGCAGCCATGAAAAGACAAGGCGCTTTGGAGTCACTGGAGTCCCGGAGGCCCACGAATTCACATTTGCTCCTGACATCTTCCCCCTGGCAATGTCTTCCCCCTGTGCGAGGGTACAGACGTTGCCAGTCCGCAGACATCGGAGCGCCCACTTTGTGCTCTCGCTCACTGCAGGGCGACCCCCTCTCTCCCCGTGTTTCGCCTATCTCTTGTTACCTCCGGAAAGATCCATACTGAAGCGGGTCTATCCCACTACCCACCCTCTCTCCGCCCCTCCCCCAGTACTGCTCCCCCAGGAGGCCTCCTCAGGTAAAGGTTGCCCAGGTGAGCCCTGAACTGGGCTGTCGGCGCGGGGATGGGCGAACCCTCCCCTCGCCCCTGGAACCTCCTCCCTCCCCGGAGCTAGCCCCTCGGTCCGCCCCAGCCCCGCAGCTTCATTAAGGGCCGCCGCCTGCTCCACATCTCACCTGCTGCAGCGCCCCTCGCGCCCCGCCAGGGACCGACTCCTGGCGGTGATGAAGAGGCCCATTAGCCGCTTCTACCTTTAGGGCGGACTGGGCCTTTCTCCCCACCTCCCAATTAGGACATTAGAAACCGTCAACCAAGATTAATAGTTGCCCGGCTCCGGGGCAGGGAGATGAGCCCAGATACCGCTGCAGCGCAGCTCGCTCCGCCCCCGCCAACCTGGAGCAGGCCCGGCGCATCACTTGCGGCCGCCACGCCTCCCTCCGCCACCTTTTCCCACCTCCCGGCGCACTCGAGGCTCTCAGGTGAACCCCAGAAAGGGGTCTGGAGCGTCAGAGCCCGGACGCCCCCTGCTGAGTCTCCGACTCGGGCTGCTCCGAGGAAAGGTGTGCCCTCTCCAGGGTAATCTCCTAGCTTTCCCACCACAGGCTCGATGGAAGAACTTCTCATCTTAAGTCCGGGAATGATGGTGGCTTTCTCAGAGAAGCTCCCTTCACCTCCCTCCCCCAAGTCAGTTTGCCTCTTATTCTCACTCATTGCTCCCTGTCATATTGTTAGTACACGCACCACATGCGTGCTTTTACCTTTATTTGTGTGGTTGTGTCATTGATGTCTGTCTCCCCCCACTGGGCCGTGGGCTCCAGGCGGTAGGGACAGTTGTTTTGCTCTTCATGGCTCTGCAGCACCTTCAATAATTGGGTTGTATGAATGAGTGGGCAACAGGCTTGTTCCCTGTTTCGTTTTGTTTTATTGAAACATCTGCTTCCAGTGCTAGATTCCCCCAACCCCTTCTTAAACACCCTCCTAGCACCTGCATTCATATTGTAATTGTAACTTATTATTTCTCTGACGATCAGTTCCATGTCTTCTTCCCCTTAAAGACAGAAGCTCTAGGAGGGCAGTCAAGGGCTGGGCACATAGCGGCACTCAGCCTACCGTCAGGGAATTCAGTACTCAGTCCAACAGATTATGGTGTGTGAGGGCTCAGGAGCCTTATAGCTCTTTCACCCCTATTCTTCTGAGGCCTGGAGAAGCAAAATGACTTACTTGAGGCCACACAGCCAGCTAGACGCAAAGTCAGGATGAAAATAACTTTTCTCTCCAACACCCTGTGATTTTCCCCCAAAGTTCACATCATCTGGGACTCTGAGAAGACTCTTAATGAATTTTGAGGTTTCTAAATCTTGGGGAATGCGTGGGATAATCCCAGGTAGCTCTTCCTTTGGCGATGGCAGTCACCCAGAACTAAACCTTTCCCCCTCCCCAGGAGTTTGGGCCCAGGGATGCCCTATATTCTGTATCAACAGGGATAAATTCTTTTCATTAAGTCTCAACTCTAGTATCTCTTCCTTGGGCGTACAACTAGGGGAGCTCCAGCTTTTCAGCCCCAGTGGGATGTGAACTGTCTCTGATCTCTCTCCATTACCCTGCCCCCCCCCCAAGTAGCATGAGGAAACAATAATGATTAGGGAGCAGAAAATGTGGGGAACTACAGCGCAAGTGCTAACACCGAGACAGTGGGGGCATGAACTCTTCCTCCACTTCATCACACTCCTGGTGTTACCTCTCTAGAACCCACTTACTCAAGGGGGGAGGGGCGGGGCTGGGTTTGGGGATGGGGTTAAGATCGATACTTCACTGGGTTTTGATGACCGCAGGCTTTCACCTTGCAGATAATGGGGTGAGCGGCGGTAAACTCTCACCGACAGAGCGGGCTCCCCCGGCCTTAATGAGATAATCAATACTTGTTCTCGGCTTAATTTCCATCTAATTGCTCTTTAACGACGCCGGATAATGGGCCGCCTCCTGTGAGGACAGAGCTGGCTGGGAATCCGACCCGCCTCGGACTCCCGCCCCTCTTCCCCGGGCGGGCCCTAGAGCAGGTGGAATGAGGGCGCGCCACGCTCCGGGGCGGGGCTGGATCTCTCTCCACGAGTCTCCTCGCAGAGAGCCACCACCTACCCGAGGCGCTCTCACCTCCCGCTGGGGGCGCTGCAGGCCTTGGATGGCAGATTCCAGCTAAGGCTCCGGGTTCTGGATCACCCGCTTGACAGACCTCAGAACTTCATGGCGCCCAAGCCCAGGATGGCGCCTCATCCTCCCCGCCATCCACCGAGTCAGGCAAGTCCTGTCTGAGTCCCCTAGCCAACGTGAAGGGCCTGTGGACAAGCCCTTTCCTCCTTTCCCTTCTCACCTCCATGCACTTTCAGGGCGGTGGCCCTGAGGCCTTAGGTAAATTGCTGTTTCTGAACCTAGGAAAGGCTCCGATCATATTCTTCTTGTGAGGAAGCTGAGCTGCCTCCTGCGGAGGAACCTGTCTGGCCACCTCAGACCCTCAGGCAAGGAGGGGAGAGGGTGAAGAATGAGGAAAGCTGAAGTGGGATACCTAGGCCCCATGGCTCGGAGAGCCACCTGATATCACACTGCACCCCCACCCCCCACCTTCCACCCCAGCTCAGAGACTCTCCTGATTTCCACTCACCCATCCTAACCAACCACAGCCAGGAGAGTTCCTAATATCCACTTGATATTAGCCCTAACTTCTCTCACTTCCCACCTGCCTGTCTCAGCATTAGGAGCTGCTGGAGGTTCTCCCCAAGGCCTCCAAAGGTCCCAGCTTCACAGGGATTAAATCCCTGCTAGTCCCCACAACACACATCTCTCCTCTTCTCTTGATGTCAACCCTGAAACACTTTGGCTTCAGGTGCCCAGATGATGTGACCAACGATGTTCCCATCACCTCCCCTACTCCCTGATCTGCCCTATCTGGGCACACACACACCTGCATTTCTAGAGCTTGGCTCCTGAATCTTGGGTATTAAAATTTATAAAACACGAGCTGAAGTTCTGGCTCCAGTTGCACTGAAGTTAGGGTGACAAAGATACAGTGATAGTGTTAGAATAGTGTGCTGATTAGAATCAGGCCTTGGACCTCGGCAGCCCCAGGTTCAAATCTTGACTCTGTTGCTTAATGGTCAGTATGACAGGTGGGCAAACCTCAGTTTCTCATTTAAAAAATAAGGCTCTTAATCTTCACTTTGTAAGTCTAAAATAAGATAATGTGTGTAAATTGCTCGCTGCAGTGCCTGACACACCAAACCATTTGCTAAATAGTAGCTATTATTGCTATTACTGCTTGTTGGAGCTGAAGGAATCATCTAGTTCAAGGGTCATAAGCTCAAAGGCTACAGAAGCAGGCAGGAACCCTAAATGAGGGAAGTAGGCAAGGTCGGGACTGTGGTAAGCTGGACAGGGCCAGCCCCACCTACAACAGCTTCAAGTACATATTCAATTGTTGCTAGGCAGACCAGATTCCTGGTTTTTCTTTCCTTTTGTCAAGAAAATTTTGCAGCACCAGCAGCTTAGATATTAGGTATAACTTTTCTTACTTCCCATCTCACTATCTCAGCACTAGGCACAGCTGGAGTCGGGGGTGGTTCCCAAGGCCTCTCTGAACACCCTGGCTTGATAACTCTAGCCCCCCAAATCTGGATTTCTTCTATAAAATTTCACACAATTTAAATAATTTCAATTAAGTAAAAATTTAAAACACTGCCAAATACAACATGTCTGAAGGCAGAATTCACGCTCGTTTCTCAGAGAACTGAGGTGCAGATGTGTCATGGCTGCTGGCAAAGCTGACTAGAAGCCTGGATTCTGAGTTCAAGTAAGAACATCTCCTAGGAGGCCCTTCCGAGACCATGGGCCTTTTCAGCTGCCTCCCCCCACAGATGCTGCCCACTCCTCCACAGTGGCCATACTTGGCAGCTACTGAAGCACAAGGCCTTTCAGGGCAGCCTTCTATCTTCTAATAAATCCAAATTCTTATAAAATGTTATTGCACTGGCCAGTGTGGCTCAGTTGGTTGGGCATCGTCCTGCAAAGCAAAAGATTGCCAGTTCAATTCACTGGTGCAGCTGCTTCAGTTGCGGGTTCCATCCCTGGACTGGGCACATGGGTGAGACAACCAATTGATGTTTCCCTCTCACATCAATGTTTCTCTCCGTCTCTTTCTCTCTCCATTCCCCTTTCTCTATAAATAAATAAGTAAGTAAGTAAGTAAGTAAGTAAGTAAATAAATAAATAAATAAATAAATAAATAGATAAAATCTTTAAATGTTGGAGAGGGCACTGTGACAGCCAATCAAGTCCCAGGACCATGGAGATCTCAACTTCTAATTTAAAGCTCTATTTCCTTTAACTTTCTTTTTCTTTCTTTCTTTCTTTCTTTCTTTCTTTCCTTTTCTTTTTTCTTTTCTTTTTTCTCTTTGTTAATTTCTACATAGTTTATAATTCTCCCTCCTTTCCTTTTTATGTTTTTATTTCTTAAAATATTTTATTTATTTGCCCTGACTGGTATGGCTAAGTGGATTGAGTGCCGGCCTGCAAACCAAAGGGTCACGGGTTCAATTCCCAGCCGGAGCATGTGCCTGGGTTGTGGGCCAGGTCTCCAGTAGGGGACACATGAGAGGCAACCACATGTTGATGTTCCTCTCCCTCTCTAATTCCCTTCCTCTCTCTCTAAAAATAAATAAAATCTTTAAAAAACTTTTTAGCCCTGGCTGGTGTAGCTCAGTGGATTGAGCGTGGGCCTGTGAACCGAGGGACCGTGGTTCGATTCCCAGTCAGGTCACATGCCTGGGTTGCGGGCCAGTTCTGCGGCAAGGGACGCACGGGAGGCAACCATACATTGATATTTCTCTCCCTCTCTCCTTCCCTTCCCCTCTAAAGATAAATAAATAAAATGTTTAAAAAAATAAAAATAAAATTTTTTTAAAGATTTTTATTTATTTATTTATTTTAATTTTAGAGAGAAGGGAAGGGAGGGAGAAAGAGAAGGATAGAAATATCAATAAATGTGTAAGAGATACATCAACTGGTTGCCTCTCACTTGCCCCCAACCAGAAACCTGGCCTGCAACCCAGGCATGTGCCCTGATCAGGAAGCAAACTAGTGACTTTTTGATTCTCATGCCAAAGGCCCATGCTCAATCCTCTGAGCCACACCAGCCAGGATCTTTTTGTTGTTGTTGTTGTTTTTAAATCATTTTTATTTTTTCGGTTACAGTTCACATACAATATTATATTATTTCAGGTGTACACCCCAGTGATTAGACATTGTATAACTAAGTGATTATCCTGATAAGTACCATATCCATCTGACACTATATACAGTTATTAGAATATTATTGACTATATTCCCTATGCTGGATTTTACATCCCATGACTATTCTGTTACAACAATTCATACTTCTTAATCCTTTCACCTTTTGCACCCTTCCCCCCAGCCCCTCTTCTATTTGGCAGCTGTCAAAATGTTCTCTGTATCTATGAACCTCTGTTCTGCTTGATTTATTTAGTTTTCTAGATTCAATTGTTGCTAGATATGTATTTTGCCATTTTATTGTTCATAGCTTTGATCTTTTTTCCCCTTCTTCTCCTTAAAGAAGACCCTTTAACATTTCATGTAATACTGGTTTGGTGGTGATGAACTCTAGTTTTTTTTTTTCTTACCTGGGAAGCTCTTTGTCTGTCTTTCAATTCTAAATGATAGCTTCACTGGGTAGAGTAATGCTAGTTGTAGGTCCTTGTTTTTCATCGCTTTGAATATGTCTTGCCACTTCCCTTCTGGCCTGCAAAGTTTCCATTGAGACATCCACTGACAATAGCCTTATGTGCACTCCTTTGTAGGTAACCATCTGCTTTTCTCTTCCTGCTTTTAAGAGTCTTTCTTTATCTTTAATCTTTTGCATTTTAATTATGATGTATCACGGTGTGGGCCTTTTTGGGTTCATCTTGTTTGGGACTCTCTGCACTTCCTGGATTTGTGTCTATTTCCTTCACCAGGTTAGGAAAGTTTACTGTCATTATTTTTTCAAATAGGTTTTCAAGTTCTTGCTCTCTCTCTTCTCCTTCTGGCACCCCCATGATGCACATGTTGGTATGCTTGAAGTTGTCTCAGAGGCTCCTTACATTATCTTTGTGGGGGTTTTTTTTAATTCTTTTTTTGTTTCCAATTGGGTGTTTTTCCTTCCATATATTCCAAAATGCTTATTTGATTCTTAGCTTCATACACCCTACTGTTTATTCCCTGTAAATTGTCTTCATTTCAGTTAGTGTATCCTTCATATCTGACTGGTTCTTTTGCATGATTTCTATGTCCTTTTTCATGCTGTTGAAGTTCTCACTAAGTTCCTTGAAGTTCTAAGTTCCTTGAGCACCCTTATAACCATTGTTTTGAACTCTGTATCTGTTTGCTTGCTTCCATTTCATTTCGTTCTTTTTCTGGAGATTTCTCCTGTTCTTTTATTTGAGACCTGTTTGTTTGTTTTTGCATTTTGGCCACTTCCCTGTTTGTTTCTATGTATTAGGTAGAGCTGCTGTCTCCTGGTCTTGGTAAAGTGTCCTTATATAGTAGGCATTCTGTAGGGCCCAGTGGTGCAGCCTCCCCAGTCATCCGAGCCGGACACTACAGGTAAGCCCCTGTGGGGGCTCTGCACACTGTCCTGTTGTAGCTGAACCTTGATTGCTGCTGGCATCACTGGCAGGGACTGACTCTTAGGATGATGGGCTTCAAGGACGGCTACAACTATAGCGAGAAGCTGCTGTGCAGAGCTTGGCCCTATGAAGCAGGACTTGCTTCAGTGGGGCTTTGGTGCTTACCAAGTCTGTCCTTTAAGTGTGTCACTCATGGATGTGGTTGGGTTGTAATCTGGCATGGTCTAGAGTTTCCACAGGGTGCACTGGCTCAGGGGCCTCCTGGGAGGTGCAAGGTCAGCCAAACCTGTGCCCTGCCTGGAGCCACCTGGCACGAACTACAGAGCAATCTGCCAATGGCTGCTAATTGAGCTGGGCTTGGAGGTGCCCAGGAGAGGCCAAGCTGTGAACTAAGGTTGGCTGTCACTAGTGCCTGTCCTGGGGCCACTTAAAAAGAGGTACAAGATATGCAGAGGCTATCTGCTGCTTGTTAGAGATTTTAGGAAAGCCCAAATCATGAGGCAAGAGAGGCCACTTGTACAGAACAGTCACTGGAAACAGCTTAGGTGAGCTTGCAAGCTGGGTGGGGTGTGATCTAAGGGAATCACTAGGGCAGGGTGAACAGTGTGAGCCAGGTTGATGGAGACTCGGTGCCCACCCACAGGCTCTGTTGGAGGGTAGGTCATAGAAAAGGAACAATGGCCTCTGTCAGTACTTTTGTTTGGTGGAAAGATCTTGCTCTGATCCCAGACAATTCAGTTCTTCCCTGTATGTCCCTGGTTCCTTTCAAGCTGCTGCCTCAGTGACTGAGCTTAAAGGGAGTGAGTCCAAGTAAGTTTGTGGGTGGGCCTTTTAAAAGGAACTGCCTGGGACTTCAGAAGCCCTCCATCTCACTCAGCCACAATCCCTGCTGGTTTTTACAGCCAGAAGTTATGGGGACTTGCCTTCCTGGCCCTGAAACTCTGGGCTGGGAGGCCTGGCATGGAAATCATCTTGACGTAATATAAAATAAAGGTGGAAGTAATGAGGAATCACTGTAGGACTATAAGCAGAAAGTTACCTCATTATTTTCTGCTTCACCTACAGAAAACTGTCTCCAAGTAAAAAGTGGATGTAAGTCGGGACTGAAGAGCCTGCTGCTTTGGAGAATATCAGTCATCACACTTTCCTTCTGAGTGCGCCATAATGACAAGTGAACTTCAACCAGTGACCCTAGGACCCTACCCATGGCCACAGCTGCCCTAACAAGTAGATGTAGAGTGTGAAAAAGTGTGAGAGTATTTAGCTATGACAACTAGCCTCCTTTCTCTTCACTGGCTTTTGATGATAATTTTTGTTTAAATATCTTATTTATTTATTTTTAGACAAAGAGGAAGGGAGGGAGAAAGAGAAGGAGAGAAACATCAATGTGTGGTTGCTTCTCATGTGCTGCCCCCTCCCACTGGGGACCTGGCCTGCAACCCAGGCATGAGCCCTGACTGGAAACCGAACCAGTGACTCTTTGGTTCAGAGGCTCAATCCACTGAGCCACACCAGCCAGGGCTTGATGATAATTTTTAAAGCAGCTTATACAAAATATTAAATGACATTTTGTCTAGTTTTACAGATTCTACTAGCATTTCCCTTTGCGTGAGCAAGCATTTATCCTCCTATATCCCATAAGACCCATTTACTCACCTCATGATTACACAAACCTGTACATGTGATAAAATTTTAATTATGAACACTCACATGAATACATGTAAAAATTAATGAATTGTGAACAAGGTCCACAGTTTAGTTAATAGCTTTGTAGCAATGTCAACGTCCTAGGTTTAAAAAAATTTTTTAATGTAATGATTTTAGAGAGAGAGGAAAACAGAAAGAGAGAAATATTGATTGGTTGTTCCACTTATTTATGTATTCATTCATTGTTTCTTGTATGTGCCCTGACCAGAGATTCAACCCACAGCCTTGGTGTATTGGGATGATGTTCTAACAACTGAGCTCCTCAGCCAGGGCTTCAATGTCCTGGTTTTGATAATTATACTATGATTATAAAATGTTATCAATGGTGCCCTGGCTGGTGTAGCTCAGTGGATTGGGCGCGGGCCTTTGAACTAAAGAATCGCAGTTCAATTCCCAGTCAGGGCACATGCCTGGGTTGCAGGCCAGTTCCCAGCAGGGGACCCATGGGAGGCAACCACACATTGATGTGTCTTTCCCTCTCTGCTTTCCTTCCCCTGTAAAGATAAAATAAATAAAATCTTTAAAAAAATGTTATCAGTGGGGCAGATTAGGTGAAGGGAAGGTGGGCACTTTCTCTGCTATTTTTGGAACTCCTATCCAAGTCTAAAGTTATTTCAAACTAAAAGGTTTTTTTTTTTTTTTTCAATTTAGGGGAGGAATTCCTTGCAGAACTGGCCATCTTAAAATCTTAGGGTCTAAAATATTTACTTAATGTCTAAAATTAAAAAAAAAAACTGACAAAACCAAGTGTTGACAATGATATGGCAGAATGGGAGCTCTCATAAGCTGCTGGCGACTGTGTAAACTAATACACCAAGACTTTGGGAAAAATCGTTTGGTGATTAGTAATGTTGATGGTATGTATACTACATAAAGCAGTCATTTTACTCCTAGGTGTATCCCAATTTATATAAAAGTCAAAGCAGGTAAAATTATAGAGTTATAAATGAATTAATTAATAAAGAGGAAGGATTAGTGATTGGAAGGGAGCACAATGGGAGCTTCTAGAGGTGTTAGTAATATTCTGTTTCTTGACCTGTATGATGATCACATGAGCGTTCATTTAAAATGATTAATTGAGGTATACAGCTATTATGTGCACTTTTCTGCTGGTCTGTTATATGTCAAAACAAAAAAGAGAAATGTAAGAAACATCTAAATGATTTAAACATCCTTTCTAAGTTTATCAATACAAAATGTGCCTAAGACTTCTGGTCAAGATGGTGGCATAGGTAAACATGGCTTGCCTCCTTGCATAACCACATCAAAATTACAACTAAAATATAATACAACCATCACTCAGAACCATGAGAAATTGAGTTGAATGGAAGTCTGACATCTATGGAATTAAAGAAACCACATCCATCCAAACTGGTAGGAGGGGCAGAGATGCCGAATGCACTGCTCCCACATCTACATGTAGTGGATAAATTTTGGAGGGATATCATGGGAGTGAGGAGTCTCAGCCCCTCACCAGGCCCCCCAGCCCAGGGTTCCATTTACAGGAAGATAAGTCCCCATAACTTATGGCTGCAAAATCCAGTGGGGATTGAGTCAGTGGAAGAAACTTCGGGAGTCCTAATCAGTTCCCCTTAAAGGACCCACACAGACTTACTCAGACTCATTTCCTCTAATCTCCAATACCAGGGTAGTAGCTTGAAAAGCACCAGTAACAAACAGGGAGAAACTGAAGTATCTGGCATCAAGAGAGGAGCTTGGGGACAGCTTTTTCCCAGACAGAAAGGCAGGCAGAGGCCACTGTCCCTTTTCAGAACCCTCCCCCAACAGAGCCACAGGACCAACAGACAGGAGCCATATTTAAGACTCCATCAACCTGGCTAATACTGTTTGCCCTGCCCTGGAGATCACCTGAGGCTTGTCCCACCCAATTTACCAGTCCACCCAAGCTGTTAACAGTGGCTTTTCCATATAAATGGCCTCCTTTGCCATTCCCAGGTCTTGGCTCCTGCTTCACAATTTCCTAAATCTATCAAACAAGCTACAGCTGCCCACAGTAAACCCCCAGCCCCCCCCCATACCTCTTGCTAAGTGGCCTTAAGACAGGCACTAGCAGCAGCCAGCCTAGATTCACAACTTGGCTTCATATGGGAATCTCCAAGTCCAGCTCAAGTAGCATCCATCTCAGATTGCTTTATAGCTCAGGCAGTGTGGCCCTGGGCAGAACACTGGTGAGGGCCAACCTTGGCCTGTACCACACCACTTGGGAAATTCCAGAGCCTGCACACCCAGTGGACAGCTATAGACCACATTGGAGCACCACCACCCTGCCCCTGCACAGCTGATCCTCCTCAGAAGGCAGAGGTTGGTGGTCAGTGGTCACAGCCAGTCCTTGCAGCTGACTGGCCAGGGTAAATCCCTCCCACTGACCTGCCAACAGCAATTAAGGCTCAATGACAAGAGGAGGGTGTACTGAGCTATCATGGAGGGTGCATCTCGAGTATCCAGCTTGGGTGACAGGGGAGGCTGTGCCACTGGACCCTGCAGGACACCTATAACGTTAGGCCATGCTACCAAGATAGGGAGTCATAGCAGCTCCACCTAATACATAGAAACAAACACAGGGAGACTGCTAAAATGAAGAGACAAAGAAACATGGCCCAAATGAAAGGATAAATCAAAACTCCAGAAAAAGAACTAAATGAAATGGAGATAAACAATCTATCAGATGCAGAGTTCAAAACGCTGATTTTAAGGGTGCTCAAGGAACT